>LFIW01002578.1:0-26357 GCA_001625285.1 Colletotrichum incanum | reverse complement strand
GGGGGGGGGGGGGGGGGGGGTGTGGGGGGGGGGGGGGGGGGCGGCATGGCGTCTTTGGCGCACTTGGAATGCGTTCCGATTCGAAGAGGCTTGAGATGAATTGCTTTTCGAGACAGGACACGCGGGCGAGGCCGCCTGAGAAGGGTTGTGCATTGTCTTTTGCCATGTTGGCCGAAGCGGACAGTGCTCCCGGGGAAGTGCGGATGCGGGAAACGAGACGAGACATGACGCGGATATCTGGCTGGGCTGTACGACAGCCTGGTTGATAGCATGTAGCCAAAGCTTTTGGGAATGCCTGGGCGGGCAGGCTTGTAACAATGCCCGTTGTCAAATGGGTTGCTCTTTTTCGGTGCTTGATACTCGTCGGTGGCCCAAAGAGTCCGGATACAACTCATGGTCGCGCTCCCCGGCTAGAAGGTGGTTGAGCCTAGCTGTCTTTCCTCGATGAGCTTGTTGAAACATGATCTCGGAATTGAGACATGCTCGCGGGCGCTTAGACGGAAGGGCAGTGATGTTCCTTCACTTGACCGTTCCGCCTGATGCTGACCCAGGGACTGGGGACATGGTTTGGTGGCGCTAGCTTGCGCTTCCACCAGAGCACATGCGCTAACCCCATGGACAAGCAAGCCAGCTGAGGCGGGAAGTTGGATGTGTTCCCTCCCCCTATGAACTTGGCAGAAACCCCGGCGTGGGGTCGCGAGGCTGTCGCAATCTGGTAGGAGACGAGTATCAGGCGGTGATGGACGTCTAGGGGAGTGGGGGGACTGATCGCCAGTTCCTGGGGGTCATCACTTCGATCGATGAGGCGCGTAAGCGAAAGGAGAGACAGGTAATGCGGTCATCAACTTGCGCTTGGTGCATTGTTCTGCGCGGCCAGAGAACCGCTCTCTTTCAACACGCGCATCATAGTGATGCGCAAAGTATTCCACGTCCTGTGCCGTGTGTGCGCCGTACTCTCCGGAACCAGGGGGCGCTAGCCGCTGGGAAAGCCTGCTCCGGTTGCGCCCGATACTGACAAGCTAGCTGCCTTATCGTAGCTCCGAGCCACATGCGGCCGGCTCAAAGTCGCCTATTTCGGTACAAGTCATGCCTTTCCACACCCTCTTCAGGCGGGTTGGGCAGGCTGGTGCGTTGACGTTTGTGTGAGCCCCCCACGAGCTGCCCCACGAGCTGCCCCACGAAAGCTTACCCCGGTATCTTGGGTGCGTTTTGACGTCGTTTTATGGGGTTGTGGGGGAAAGGTGTGCTTTCATGCAACCTTGTTGGGACAGTCGGAATTTTGAGCCAGAGTGAGCGATAAGCTCAGTTGCTGTATCCATCTCTCCGGTGACGCAACAGTCCCATTCAACGAGCAAGTATGTCATGAAATTCGTTCAGACCGACCTGGTGGGGGGGGGGGGAACCTGCAAATGAAGATTCGGCTGGTGATCCCCTCGTCCCTCGGACAGGTCAAGCCTTCGTTTCGTACCGTGGACTCGGGCAAGGTGACAGGCCGGCATGTCCCGTTTTGAAGCAGCCCATCCCGAAGCGTGTCAGCGAGCCAGGGGCCCGGTATGACAATGACGGGCTGAGAGTAAAATTAGACCATCCCTGAATTGAGGCGAAGCTGAAGCCTGTCCGTTCCATCCGATCATTTTCCGTCCTGTAAATCCGCGGGACTGGAAACCAACCAGTCGCTATCCTCGTATTGTTGAAGTTATGTTGATGGAGCTTCAAGGACCTGGGAAGTTATCGTCCGCAACGCCAGCTTCGTCGAGCGACATCCTCTCAGACCCGTGTCCCTAAACTGATTAGCCGTGTGACAGAACGGCATAGAGGCTTTTCCCCTCGTCGGCGCGGTTAGCGGGACTATCTGCGACCCTGTAGGAACCTGGTGACATCTCGGCGTCGCTCGCCCGCGCTTCATGATGAAATGGATCGACAAGATGGGCCAGTGTGCGTTGGTGTCGCCGCGCCTGTGGAGCTAACAAGCTCTTCAAAGCCATGTTAACTGCGACTTATCGACATCACCAGGGCGCTCAATTGTGCTGTAGCTGCAAGTTGAACATGTCATCGTACCCCAACGCAGAATCCAGCCGATCGACGCGACCCTGCGGGCGGTCTGCAAATTGCCCAGAGTGTGGGGGAAAGCACACCTCATCACGCGTTTGAAATTAATTGCAAGAAGCGTAGGTCTGGGGATACTGGGATTCGAGAACCTCCTGGATGCGGCACGTACGCCGTGATGCATAGCCTCTGATGGGGTTGGGTACTTGCGGGCTTTGTCGATCGGGACATCTGCTGCGAGTATTTCCCCGTGAGCCAAGGTGCTTGCACACCAGCAGAGCAGGTACTAGTGATGGCCTAAAGAGGTCGTGGAGACGAGCCGTCCTTTGAACGGATAAGTAGCGGAGAATGGGAACCCCAAGGCGGGCACCGAAGTCGGAAGACATATCCGGTCCTCATCTACGTCCCAGGCGTTATCAACTCCAACAGGGGCCGGTATTCAGCTGCTTGTCCATGTGAATCGTGTTTCTGGAAAAGACGACAGCATGGCGCGCGCTACGTGGACGCCAGCTTGTCTGGAGCTGTGGTTGACCCAGGATCCTCCGCAACGAGGAATGGCGTCAAAAGTTTGGAAACTGTCGCCATCGCCCAACCGCAATGGTTCTACAAGACAACCGCCTTCCTACATGAGGGAAGGGCTGAGTGCTAGATGAATGCGACTCTATCACTGGCTGTAGGCAAGCCGCTGCTGACATCAGACAACATACAGAGCTGACGACTCGACGGCATCAGGTCTGTCTATTGATATCGTCAGGTTGCAGCCTCGTCTTACACAAGCAAGCGACAGAATTGTCTTGTAGGGATAGGCGGAAGCTGTTGATTGGCGCGCCAATCTCTTCGCGGATGATAGACAAAAGGAGCAGACCTGCTGTATCAAGCTTGCTGCAATTCGAACACATGAATCGACCGTTCCAGGCCACAGCAACCCCGCGTTCTGCTCGGCAGCGCGAGCCGGGCTCTGCCCAGGCGACACACGTTGATAAAAAAGACTCTGGCTGTGGAGGGATACTACTAGTGGCAGGCAGTCTCCTGAGAGGAACGTGGACAGCGGATAAATGTGCAGCGACCGGAGAGCCGGGACGAACTTGGGCTCGGTATCGGCTGAATAGGGCATACGAACCGTGCATCGGTATTGATACAGGACGAAGGGGGGATAGGATAGAAATGAACGGGCCGGGAATCGACTGGCGAGGCACAGCGCAAGAGCCGGAACAGTATCCGAATAGTCGATTTTCTTGCGATTCCAGATTGGACCCCTTGCAGGACCATCAAGGCTGCCGAGCTGCAGAAGCAGTTTGCGTTTCATTCTGTTCAGGGGAAACTTTGCTTCCCGTGCGTGCATGATTCCGTTCATACCACTGCGGGCGAGACTGTTGAGACCCTGAATGGGGACTCCTATCCTGAGGTCGGAATGACAATGCACCGCGGCAAAGCCAGACGCCACTATCGGTCTGCTCCTGCTCCCGGTAACCCAATTCATCTGGGGAAGCTTTCGCCGACGAGGTGAGCGAGGTTCTGGACTTGCAGATAGGCGTAACACCCTGCCGTATCTCTCTCCCTATAGCCCAGGTTGCGGAAGCCGAGTCGAGGGAAACGGAGGGCATTTTCCGTCAATGAGCAACGGCGAAAAGCGCCAGGGCTAAGCACCATCTCTTTACGGCTCCGGCCTGTCTTTTCTGGGGAGGGGAGGCCTGGGGAAGCAAGGAAGGGGGAGGAGAGCAATTGGCAGCTTGCAAGGGGGAGGGGGGGGCGTGGAGGAGGCGGGACTCGGAGGAGGTGCAGCTGTTGGGACAGCAGGAACTGAGAGGCTCTGACCTTATCTGTGGGGAAAACATCGAAAAATACTCCCCAGGCGGGCCAAGCGGGGGGGTCCTAGCCTGAGGTCGGGGGTGGTGAGAATGCGATGGTGGCTTTTCCCGTTTCCTCTGCACTCTTGGCTTGGTGGTTTGCATTTCGAACCGAACCCCGGCTCCGACACCCCTTCGACCTCCGATCGTCACCTCACCTGTCTTCCTCTCGTCCTGATCATCGTCGTCCTCGCCCCGATCCAGATTCACACCCCTCTGAGTACGCCGTAGAGCCCCTCCAAGCGATCCCCAAACCCCAGCTCTTGTCTCTCCTCCCCATCGTCCCCCGGCTTCCATTGCCTATCAGGTATTCTGAAATTGTGGCATGGGTATCCAGGATGGCGAAATGGTAGGGGCATAGGGAATACCCGCCGATACACTCCACATTCTCCCTCACCCATGATCCCCCTCGGTGCTTCCTCTTGCCTAATTCAACCTAGATTCTCACAGTCTTCTCGGCCGTTCTTGTTATCTAATTTGGCCAAAGGCCCCATTGCACGAGAGACGCCAGCAAAAGACCCTTGGAAACCGCAGCCGCTGTCACCGAGTGGCGTGGTGACCTCGGCCAGGCTCACAACACATCTCCTTCCCCAGACGGAGAGCAGCACCAGGAGTCTCGGCTTAACTGCTTGGATGGTATGCCCTGAAAGCTTGAGAAGCTCCCCTGTATCAATGCCTCCCTCTCTCTTTGCCGCCTCAATCAGAAGCTCTGCTCACCGTCGGCGCCTCGGTGTGCATTTAGTACCCGCTCCTTCACCTTGATATACACTAGGTAACTTGGACCTGCATCGATACGAGCCCGGCTTGCGTGGGCATAATGCCCTCAATGCGAAGACCAATCAAGAACACTCGGCGTGATATCTATCCCGCCCAGCCCGGCCGGCGACTCACTGGCCATGAGATCACCCCCATCGTGCGACCTTTGCCGATGACAAACTAACCGCTACCCGGCTCGTTAACTTGAGTTGCCATCGCTCCATGTTCGGGATATGCTAGTGTTTGTGTGCTGCACTGGCGAGACTTGGAACCCCCTCGAGTGCAAACGCCAGCCGGATGAGAATGAGAGACAGCCGCAACAAACAGACTGGCTGCAGCTGCTCGAAACTGCATCGTTCCTTTGGAGATTTCACGGTTCCCTAATAGATTACCTGCATTGCCGCTTTAGATTCCCCAGAAAGCCAAGCGGCTCAATTTTGCTTCGACGTATCTGCATAATGAGGGTTGCAGCACCACACCCTCCACAGGAGTTCGTCCCATCTACTACATGTAATTCCCCAGGTTGCCCCCACATGCTCCCGTCGACAACCTCACCGGCCCTTCTGCACCACAACACCACCACAGCGCCCACTGGCACGTCGGTCAGGAGCCGCATCTGCACCTTCTCCACGATCTTCGATCTCCCGGGGCCTCCGTCCCGCAGCCCGTTGTATGTTCGCGGGGGGCGTTTTGTGCCTCTCCGAGGTGACAATGGCGGCTTTGCGGGATTCCGGGCCGAAGGAGGGATTTACCTACACCCCAATTCGCATTCTCGATGAGTGAGGTGCTTAACTGTAACATAATTTAGTCACCGATAAGACGCAACAGTACAGAGTCTGTATTCTGTCCTTCCGGTGCCCAATTTGGGCTTGTTTTTCTCTGTGCATCGCACTGTACTTTGTGCACCCAAACTTGGTTCCGGATAGATGATCTGGAAATAATGCATAGCTGTATGGAGCTACGCTTTTGCACTCTGCCTCAGTCACTCCCCTCATGTGATGGTTACCATTCTGACCTTCCGATTTGTAGTGACTGACGGAGGAGACAACCTCCGCCCGGAAGCTGATAAGCACCAGTGTCTTTGTGTTCCGCGATGTTCCTCCGAGCACGCGAAAGCTCAAAAACTTGGCAAGGAAACCCGTAGATCAACATCAACTACATTTTGACCCAACGAATTCTATCCGCATAGCTAGAGCTCCGTGGATCGCGTAGGCAGAATACTGGTCTCTCGTAGCACCAATATCATTTCTGTGTAAGCACCTGCAGTTGGCCACAACGCTGGCTTGAGGTTAGGTCGAGCCCATCAGGCCTGGTAACCGATCAAGGTTTTACAACGCAAACTGTGTATATTTTACAAGAACCCCGGTTGCCTCTGTTCGGTGTAAACATTGCAACACGCCTTCCGTAGTCAGCTGCTGCATGGACCAGAACTCTCCGGAAATACCTAGTCTAAACGCAGATCTTTGGCTGAAATTAGAACGAATATAAGGGAAACGTTCTGCAACTTCACTAACTGACTTCTGTAGATGTCTGTATTGTACGTTTACAGCCCGGTCTGGAAATAGTCGAGGACTGAGGCAACATGAAGATCGAGTGGAGATTGTGGGGGTGGTAAATGAAATATAGAGCAGGCGACGAGTTAACATGTACAACCCAAGAGCCCACACGCCTATCGGTTTGTTTATCAACTCGTTCTCGCGGTGACTGAGTCCTTTTTTTCCATAGATACTCGAATCTCTGAGAGTTACAACACTTTGGCTTTTACCAGTCACTTGGCCGAATCAGTGTTGGTTACTCCCTTGTCCGTGTACTGTTGTTTTAGAAAAGCATGATGACAGGTCGGCCCGATCGGTTGAGATTCACTTTCTTGCACAAAGTTGCAGTTGTGAACTTCCATGTCTTCCCACCATGTATTTATTGGATCCAGAAACATCCTAAAATGTTATCATTTTCTGAAATAGGCTGACAGGTTGGAGGATCCTTAGATTAACGACACAATTCCATTTGACAAGAATAAGAGCTCTACACACGCATCAGTATACACAGTTCAACCCCTTTCTAGTCTAACTCAACAAGGAGATGGCTAAGATTCTCTATCGAAAACTCTTTTCATAACTTCCGCCAGTGGATGATTCTAAATACAAAATCTAGTACATGAGGAGCGCTTTCATAGTGAGGATATGCCACAGGATTCCGAGCTTAGGTTCCAATTGCTTCGTGACAGCTTGGAGAGAAGCAAGCTTCCGCATGAAATGTGCAGTTCTCCTTTCATCGTAACCACACGGTATCCTTCCAGGTTGGTCCACATGGACCGTAATCGGCTCCGGCGAAAAAAACAGAATCTTCCCGATGCCCCTGATCTCCTTTGTTGGGCATGAGAGAGCGCTTCCTGCTGATGCAAAGCTAATGTTAGACCATTTTCGAGCCGATGTGACCACAAGTGTTGGGAGTAGGTTAGGGAAGCCCATGTCTAGAGTACTACAGGTGTGCTCTGTTGACCTTCTCCGGTATCAATGTCCCCCCCACAAAGCGAATAATATCGCCAAGCAGCTTCCCGCAGCTCGCAATCTTTACTGTTTCTTACAACCTATCGGGGGTTGGAGGATTGCGACTCGAAGTCGTACTGAAGGGCTGGGTTGTCAAAAAAGGACACTATCAAGCATGTGATGGGTCTCCTGGTCCAAGGCACCCGGACTGTTTCACCTGTCTGAGTCACAGTCATTCAGAGCACGCAGAGGCTCTTAAGCGAAGACTCAGCAGCAAAACGCTTCGAGGAATAAACTTGTTAGTGTTGGTTTCTAAGGTATGATTAATCCTTTCTTCAATTCCGGAGTCTTCGGTGCCTCCGGCTGAATTCCTCAGACTCTCTGTCGGGGATAACTTCCGCAGTATGCTGGTGACGTTGCGATCTTCAACCCACGCTATTGTACTACTCACAGGATGGGCTCGCGGTTATTCAAGAAACCCTAACATTGTAATTGATTCACATGGTCTAACGCGTGGACCCGATCGATGTTCTGTGTAGTTCGCTCGTAGACAATCTGCCCAACACAAGAATATCGCCTGCCTAACTTCAACCTTCTAGCAGTGTTTTACTGGTAGTTTTATGATAGAAAGAAAAAGTTTCTTCTCTAAAGTTGGCTGGTGGACTGATCAATGCCCTATTTTCCGTCGATTTTCCAGGGAGGGTAGCCTTTTCCGGGATCGTCAGGCCGAAGCGACATACTATCACCTTGAGTGCAGCAGGTGTTGTCTTAGTTTGAGCAAACCAGATTATGGAAATAGGGATCTCAATACCGTCTATAGGACTCCTAGAGTACTGGTGGTTGTTGCTAAGGATAAGACTTTGGCTCCGGTATCCATGGTAATGTTTTCTCCAAGGATCCCATATATAGCTCCAGCGCAGCGACGTTAGCCAGGTGGATAGCCTTGACCTTCACAAAAGGTGGATGGGAGGTTTCTCTACGCGCCAGAGAACTAAGGAGGTTTATTCGCAAGTTGAAACCCGGCCCGCAGGAGGCTTGGGATTGTCCCCTATTCCTTTCGACATGGACGACTGGAATAAAAGAGAATTTGCTCTGGGAGTACATTGCTTTAAGCAGGTTATTAGAATGCCCTAGAGATACGGAAAAACGTGGCTAAGGAAACATTGGACCGGTGTCCGGCCGTCTCGGCTTGCTACTTCAAGACCTTTGACTAGTTTTTCGTCCAAGTTGTCGTTCTAATTTGAGTAGTCCGGAGTTTAGGCTCAGTCTCCAAGACATCTTTCACCATAGATGGCAAACTTACGTCTTTCTAACAACACATAAACAAGTCCGGCTGATATCGATGCATCTGTGTCTTATCGACTTCCCCCCGTTCTTTTATTCGTGCTCATGCAATTGTTCATTGCTGTGCATTATAGATGACAGTAGAAGCAAGAAGCTTGGCACATCAAGAAAAACTACACCATTTCTTTCCATCCCATTACTGTCGCACTCGACAAAACTATCACTGTTGCAACTTTGGCCCCTGAACCTTTGTTCCAGCCATCAGGATAGAAGAAAAGAAGAAGTCTGCGGTAGATACGTGAAGATTCCAGTAATGTGAAGACAGCAAGGGAGTAAATGAGAGGTAGGTGTTTGAGATTGAAACTCATTGGCAAAGTATCTTGAAGCACGTTCCAGATATGTTGGCAAAGCATCCAAAGAGCTGCGACATGTTAACTGCATGGTAAGTCGGTGAACCGAGCCAACTTTGTTCCGTGATATTCGACGCCGCATTGGTTGACTAGTCACCCCTCGTTCTAGAAGAGTTGCGGCAAACATAGGTTGTCTAGGAGACTAGGATGCAAAATCGAGCTGGCACGTCCTACAGGAACAGGAAGTGTCCCAAAGCAGTCATTTCTGCGATACGGAAGGCCCAACCACGCCCAGGAGATCACATCAAGCTTAAATATGAGTTGTCCTCGAATCGAGTACTGCATTGTCCTTTATCCCTTAATATGGAATTTGCTATCGTACAACACGAAGAAAATGTTCCTCGGCCATGTCCCCATTCAACCGTCCAATTTATTGTACAATTAGCCCCAGTTGATTCCAAGGAACCTGACTCCTTTCTTTCCGGAGCCTGTTGCAGTATCCGCGTTCTCCAGGTAGTATCTCTGTTGCCCCCTTACGTCGACGTAGAGGTATTTATACTCAAACTCACCGGAGCTTGGCGTCTTAATCATGTGCAGGTAAACTACGCCCTTGTTGAGGGGTCCTTCGACCTAGAACATTCTTAGCGAAAGGTCAAGCTAGTGGGTTTCGAGTTACATACGTGAAAGTGCATCAGCAAGTGCTCGTGTCCTCTCGAATCAGTGTTGATAGTTGAGCTGTTCCAGTTAGTTGTTTGCAAACATCTTCCCAAATACTGAGAACGTACGCAATCGGTCGAGCCCGCCGCCACTTGTTATTCGTCTCCTCCCCATGCGCAGATATCTTCTTTGGGTCCCCCAGCATTTCAATGCATTTTGGATCACTCTTGATCCTGTCGACGACACGGTTGAAATGGGCGACCTTGCTGTCTGGAGAGAACACGTCGGACCACAAAACGTATACCACTCCGCCCTGTTCCATTGCACCAAGCGTTAGCTAAGACTTGCCGCGGGGTAAGAGGTCGTATGACTTGCCGTCACTGCCAGACCGGCCAGAATCAATCCAAAATTGAAGCTCTGCTGTGTTGCCCTAGCCGCCTTTTCTCCCGTCGAAAGCTGCGACCAAGGGACTGATCCGTTATCGTTGAATGGTGTAACTGTTTTCCTTTTCGACCCAGGCGCAGAAGTTGTTCCCAGACCAGTTTGTGTCGCGTAGCTCCTCTGGAGTAACAGGGGGTGTAGCCGAGGCGCAAGGCCCAGTCCCGTAGGCGCACGAATGGCGATCGCACGTGTATTCATCTTCATCATGGCGGTTTGGCGTCGGCCATCGTACAACCGCAGGGGCAGGAAGGGTGGTTGTCGAAGAGCTCGGCAGTCGAAAGCTGGAGCTCCCATACACAAGCTTGGCTGGGCCGGGCGAGCTCTGCAAAAGCCTCTTGACCGCCCTTGGCAGAATTCGACCTGCCAGTCCACTGTGGGGAAAAGAAAACTAGCCGGATTTGGACTAGCGCTCTGACTACATGCCACTTCACCGAAGGGCGGCGACTGCCTCCTGAACTTTTGGACACGAAATTCAATTATCTCCGCTCCCTGCATCGCTCTTGCGCACCCCCATATACCCGCAATCTGCACCTCTTTCCCATACTTCGAACCTACAACTTCACAGCGGTTGCGCTTCTAACTTCTGGACAACAAACACACAACTGATCTGTTGCACGCACCGTCACTATGGCTGCCCTTGCTTCCAAGCAGCAGTCGCTGAAGATCTTTGAGAAATTGAAGACCAAGCCTGCGAACAAGGTATGCCCAACATTCGCGCCCCCTTTCATGGCTTCGACTGCAGTCCGTTGCTGACGAGATTGCACATGACAGATCTGCTTCGATTGCGGTGCCAAGTACCCGACCTGGACATCAGTTCCCTTTGGCATCTATCTTTGTCTTGACTGCTCCTCCAACCACCGAAACCTTGGTGTCCATATCTCCTTCGTCCGATCCACCAACCTCGACCGTATGTACCCGACCGCGATGCTATCCCTTTCCCCTGACTAATCCCTGCGATAGAGTGGCAATGGGACCAGCTCCGCTTGATGAAGGTTGGCGGCAACGAGTCGGCAACCAAGTTCTTCCAGCAGAACGGAGGAACTGCCGCTCTCAACAGCAAGGACCCCAAGACTAAGTACCAATCCAACGCTGCGACCAAGTATAAGGACGAATTGAAGCGCCGCGCTGCGAGGGATGCTCAAGAGTACGTAGGAGCAATGTCTCATTTGTTTGGGCGACCAGCTGATTAGCCAGATACCCCGGCGAGGTTGTCATCAACGATGCCGCCGATGCCGACACTTCGACCCCTGCTGGCGAGCCCGACGATGATTTCTTCTCATCCTGGGACAAGCCCTCCATCAAGAAGCCCACTCCTCCTATTTCCCGCACAGCGACCCCTCCGACTGTCGGCCGAACCCCTTCTCCCTTTCTCAACGCCAACAACGGTGCCGGCAAGGACATCGCTCGGTCTTCCTCTCCCTTGTCCAAGACCGAAGCCGACAATAAGCCCGCTGCCAGTCGTATAACCACCTCCGCCGCCCTTCGCAAGACGACCGCAACTGGCGCCCCCCGCAAGGCCAACATTCTTGGTGCCAAGAAGGCGCCTAAGCTTGGTGTCAAGAAGGTCACGAGCGACGTTATCGACTTCGACGAGGCTGAAAAGAAGGCTAAGGAGGAGGCCGAGCGCATCGCGAAGCTGGGCTACGATCCTGATGCTGAGGAGGAAAAGAAGACTTCTACCAAGGCGGACCCCGTCGTGGCTCCTACCCCTGCCAGCCCCCAGGGCGGTTATGGATCCTCCAGCCACACCCGCCAGAAGTCCAACGCAGAGGTGGAGCGCTTGGGCATGGGTGTTGCTAGGCTGGGCTTCGGCCAGGTTGGTGGGCCCAAGGGTGCCGCAGCACCTAAGAAGGCCGCCGCCGGTGGCTTCGGCTCCGTTGGACCCATCAAGGCCAAGACTGAAGGTAAGGAAGTCGACTTCACCATAACTCCCAAGTGCGACTAACACTATGGCAGATGACAGCGAGAATTACGCCCGCAGCAAGTTCGGCACCCAGAAGGGCATCTCCTCCGACGAATTCTTCGGCAAGGGCTCATTCGACCCCAACGCCCAGGCTGAGGCGAAGACGCGCTTGCAAGGTTTCGAGGGTGCAACCTCGATCTCGTCCAACGCATACTTCGGCCGCCCTGAGGACGAGCCTGTGGAGGAGTACGGCGACCTCGAGGGCGCGGCCAAGGACTTCATTCGCAGATTTGGCATCACGGCTGGTGACGACCTCGAGAACCTCACTCAGCTGGCAGGCGAGGCCAGCCAGAAGCTGCAAGGTGCCATCCGCGCTTACCTCGGAAGCTGAGCGGGCCGAAGGCGACAAGAAAGATGTCAAGACGGGAACGACATTACACTTTTACTTTTTGCCATCAAATTTAAGAAATGCGGCCCATACCACGTCATTGCAGAGGAGCATAGTCCTTAGGGGGTCCTTTGCAAGGCCAGAAGAGGAAACAACCGGAACGTTGCACAATGTTAGGAGGACGCGAGAAACGATACCATGTGCGCTATGCCACGGACTATCAAGTGAGTCTCGGGTTTGGCAGGGAGGGGAAAACGACGCGTGCTGGGAGGGTTGGTTGGTTTGATGCATCCCAGCATATCAGGCGTACAGATAGAGCCGGCGACGGGGAGTGATGACACTGCTTGTTGGTTTAGGTAATACATAAATATGAATGAATAGATTTGAGCTTCATCGTTATCACATTGTGGATCGGCTGGCCTGGATTGCTCATAATGGCTTGGGGCTATTGGACATGTGGAGTTGCTGTTGGTGTTCCCTCTAGCAACTGCAAGCGGCACAGCAGAAAGCATGTGAAGTATCCACTTCCCGGGTTTACAAGGGTCCACCGAACTCCGAAAGCGAGGACGTTCCATGAAACTCAAAAAGACTTGAGTGCAAGAGAATGCGATGAAAATTTACAGACTGAGGCAACCCATGGCATTGCCGTCCGATCAAGCAGTTACTCGCGTCTAGAAATTCAATTGAAGCACGGATGTGGAAACCTCGGTGGCGGGCAAGAAAACGATACAAAAAAAAAGTGTAGATCATTCATGATATGCTAGCAGTCGTTCCTCCTAGATCGTCCTTGATATATACAAAACAAGAGCCTCATAACTCCAGGCCCTGGGGAACGCCAGGTTCAGGCTTGTCCTGGTGCTGCCCCAAAATGCGACAGACTCGTACTAAGAAACATTAGGCTTTTACAGATTTACAACTTGGCAATCATCTTGTTGCCCTTCTGCAGCCATGCAACAGCATCGTTGACAAACTCGTCGACGACGGCCTTCGCGGGCTTCTTCTCATTGCAGACAGCGGCGGCCTTGCCCATGAGGAAGGGACGGAACTGGTCAAGCGCGTCATCGATGTCAACCTCGGAGGCGTTATCGTCGCCGCTGCCGGTGCTACCGCCCTCGTTGTCACCAGAGTTCATGAGCTTCTCGAGGTCAGCCTCGTAGGGGATGATACCCTTGGCAGTCAGCTCCTTGATCTCCTGCTGGCGCTCAGTCTCCCAGTTCTCGATGTAAGGGTTCTTGCGGACGCGCAGAGGACGACCGGTGAAGATGAGTGTCTTGATGTTGTCGTCGTGGCCGGCGGTGCGGACGGCCTCCTTGTGCGCCTCGGGTGCGCCGGCCTCGTCGGTGAGAATGAAGCGGGTACCAACCCAGACAGCGCCGGCGCCCATCATCAGGGCAGCGGCCAGGAGCTGACCGTTGTGAATACCACCGGCGGCGATAACCTGAACGGGGCCCTTGAGAAGAGGGCTCTGGTGGTTCTTGCACAGGTCGACAACGGCGGGGATGAGGACGGTGGTGGGAACGTCACCGGTGTGACCACCACCCTCACCACCCTGGGCGCAAATGATGTCGACGCCGAGGTCGAGGCACTTCTGAACGTGCTTAGGGTGACCAATCATGTTCATGTAGACGATACCGGCAGAGTGCAGTCTGTCGACGACGTGCTTGGGAGGCACACCGACGGCGGAGACGAACAGCTTAGCGCCAGACTCAATAATAATGTCAACGAGCTCGTTGAGCTTGCCCTTGGTGTAGTCGTAGCTGGAAAACAGGTGGTTAACCTCGGCAAAGTCAAGAGATGCGACGCATGCGCCAGCTTGTCCAGAAAGGGAGGAGGTAAGCTTACTTGGTCTTGCGGGCGCTGCCGCCGACCTGGGGGAGGAGCAGGTCAACACCGAAGGGGGCGTTCTTGTCGACGAGGTACTCCTTAAGCTCGGCGATCTGCTCCTTAAGCATGTCCGGTGTGTAGCCGACACCACCAATGACACCGAGACCGCCGGCGTTGGTAACGGCAGCGGCCAGTCTAGGGCCAGCGGCGACGTTCATGCCGGCGAGGAGGATCGGGTGCTTGATCTTGAAAAGATCGGTAATGGGAGTGCGGATCTGCTCTGTTGTCGCGGAAACGTGTCAGCTGCGGCTTCATTCTAGCGATCTGTGTCGCGACTCGCATGTGACAGCTGAGTCTGCAGAGTGCGGCTCCGACTTACGAGGAGATGCCATGGTGCCTGATTTACTGGATGTGTCGACGCTTGGAGAGTTTGGGTATAGTGGAATCGCGGAGCGTTGCAATGAAATCTGGGTATGGATACAGGATTGTGTGGACGAAGGAGAAGAATGGAAGGTTATGCGAAGAGGAGAAGGGATCTGGCAAGCGGCGGTTTAAAGGGCTCTGGTGGTAGTAGCGTTCGGCATCAAAGGAAGCATGGTTTCTGGGGAAGAAGGGGCGGAGTAGCGTTGCCATGCGCCCCTGCTGGACCGAGGTTCGCCTGTGACCTCAGCGTCTAAGCCTGTTCAAGTAAGGCGCGCAGGTCCAGCGGGGTGGATCTGGGGAAAAGATGCCGAGGACCAGTTCCAAGGACCGCGAGGAGAGGGACATCTTCACAAGTTGCCATGGAAAGCATAAATCGTTTATGCATCTTCTGTTGATTCATCATCGGATTCGGACCGGTGACCTCGGTCTGGGGAACCTCGACTTGAGGATGTAGCGCAGCAAAGAGTTTTTTCCCCTCTCAAACGTTCGACTTATTTTTTTATTTTATTTTTTCGTTCGAACACGGTTGTTTCTTCTGCAGACAAGCTAACGGACAATTGACAGCGGGTCAATGCTATGAGCCCCCGAGTCAACAACCTGCGGTATCTGTTCCAGAGCGTTTGAATACAACCTCGTAAACTTTATTCGAATCATGTCATGATCTAATTGACTTCATGCTCATTGCAACCCCGACATCTGAGCAGCGATGCAGCGGTCTGGACCCTGACGATACGGCCGTGGGCAAGATTCATTCCAGGCTCTCTTATCAGCCTAGAATCTACCCGTCTCAGACCCGCGCGCGCAGCATCCACTCACTTTACGCGCCTTTGCCACATCCCTCCATGCTTCAATTACCTAAGCCTCCACGGCTGGACCGCAGAGGACCACCACGCCCAAATCTCATTGGCTGTAAAGAAAGATTCTCTCTCCCTCGGTGACCCTCAACCACAAACTCATATTGGGGTGTGTGGGCTCGCGCAGCCACCGTCGACTTTCTCATGATGAAACCTCCGATCTCCCTCCGCCACCCTCCCTCCCTATATTCACGAGCGTGTGCTCTAGCACGGAGCAACAATGCGCGCCGCCACGCCTTAACGCCGCGACTTGTCCGGTTACAGGCCACGACAGCAGCATCAGCTTCCTGCACAACCTCCATGCCCACGCACTGCTGCAGCAGTAGTTCATCCCCTCTCACTCTCGGTGCCACCGCGCTCACGCGTCCCTCCCCCTCCCGCCCTACCACCACAACCCGCCGGACCCCGTCGCCGATCATGACCGCCGCCGCCCAGACCCGGTCGGCGTGTGGGTGCGCCTGCAGCGGCGGAGGTGGATGCGGCAGCTCCCGTGACGGAGACGCCGCCCGCCCCAAGGGTCCGAGGACCGCATACATCGCCCTTGGCAGCAACCTCGGCGACCGTGTTGCTTGGATCGAGCAGGCCTGCGCTGAAATGGACCGTCGCGCCATCAAAGTGAAGCGCACCAGCAGCCTGTGGGAAACGGAACCCATGTATGTTCTAGAGCAGGATAGATTTGTCAATGGAGTCTGCGAGGTTAGTAATCCCTTTACCTCATGAGAGACTCATCTTGCCTTTCATGCCCTTTTATGGGGGGGAAATTGGTGCAGGCAATGCGAGCTCGTTTGATTGAGTTTCGGCTGATCGGACGATACAGGTTGAGACCGAACTCGAACCCTTGGCTCTTCTTGATGAGCTCCAGGACATTGAGCGTACAATGGGTCGTCAGAAGGTCATTAACAAGGGTCCGCGCAACATTGATCTCGACATCCTTCTGTATGGTGATGAGAAGGTTGACCATCCTCGCCTTACTGTCCCTCACATTGGCATCCCCGAGAGGGAGTTTGTCCTTAGACCCCTGGCTGAGTACGTCTCCCCGCCCCTTTCTCACGATCACCCTCTAACACTCATCAGACTCATCCCGGAGAAGCCTCTCTACGCCTCCAACCCCTGGAAACTCACCTTGGATTACCTCAACGAGCTTCACCCATCAGCGGCGCCCCTCTCACCGCTGACGCCTATTTCGTCGTCTCAATCCCCCCTGGCCTCCCTTTCCTCTAACCGCCAAACCCACGTCATGGCCATCGTGAACGCCACCCCAGACTCCTTCTCCGACGGCGGCGTCCACAACCCCCAAAACCTCGTCTCGACCCTCAAATCATTCGCCGCAGCCGGTGTCACCATCGTCGACATCGGCGGCTGCTCCACCGCCCCCGGCCGTCCCGAGGTTCCTGCCGACGAGGAGCTCGCCCGCGTCCTCCCGGTAATCAAGCTCGTCCGCGGTCTCCCGGAGCTCGCCCACCTCGCCATCAGCATCGACACCTACCGCGCCTCCGTCGCTGAGGCTGCCGTTGCCGCCGGCGCAGACATCATCAACGACGTCTCGGCCGGCCAGCTCGACCCTGACATGTTCCGCGCCATGGCTCGCAGCAACCGCACCGTCTGCCTCATGCACATGCGCGGCACGCCCGCAACTATGAACTCCCTGACGGACTATCCCGACGGCCTGATTCCTACCATCGCCCGCGAGCTGCTCGACCGCGTCGCGGAGGCGGAGGCGGCGGGCGTGCGTCGCTGGCGCATCATCCTCGACCCGGGGCTTGGCTTCGCCAAGACAGGGGCTCAGAATCTTGAGATCCTGCGTCACATGGACGAGCTCCGCTCCTGGCCAGGACTGGAGGGGTTCCCCTGGCTGATTGGCTCTAGCAGGAAGAGCTTCGTGGGCAAGATCACCGGCGTAGCGAAGCCCCAGGAGCGCATCTGGGGCACGGCGGCCACGGTTGTCTCGGCCGTCCAGGGCGGAGCTGATATCGTGAGGGTTCACGATGCCGTTGAGATGTGTCAGATCGTCAAGATGGCGGATGCTATCTACAGGCATTAAGAGGATTCGGAGCAGCGGATGAAAAAGAGAAGCTTGTAACAATACATGTGCATTAACAATGGGTCTTCAGGGTAGACTTTCCGTATGAGAGACGGCAACAAAAGTTTTGACAGATATTTCCGGTTCTTGAAGTCGCTTGTCTCGACCGCCTGACACTGTGGAACTAAGGCATACAATGTGAACCAGGAGTTCTGGATGGCAAGTGTGCTACTTGTGACATCCCGTCCTGAAGGCAGGTCGCTTTGCAGCTTTCTTTACTCCGGCTATCATGAAAAGCTCTGCAGACAAGATGGCTTTGGCCTTAAACATCTCTGCGACGCATCCCAAGCAATAATAGCCACGATACCCGCTCACGATCTCATCTCAAGCACCCCTTCGCATCCACAGCTCTCTCCATACCTCCTGATGGCATACCCTGTTGCCTAGTTCACTTATGCCCATCAAGTCGTCTCGTCCACTTCTTCTCACATACCCAACAGCCCGAGCCAAGCCTTCTCCCCCTCCATACTTCCTCTATCGCCCTGCTTAAAGACTTCGACGTGGCCGAGTGTCCACCACATCTTGTTAAAGGCTGTGAGAGGGCCAGCTTGAGTGCATGCAGCGAGAAAGAACAGAGTTGCTCCCGTCACGGTGTGGTGATATATCTCTACATGGCTGGACTCATATTGCCAAAGATGTGAGTGTATGATTCCTTGAGTCGGGTTGTGACGGAAGTTGCTCAAGGTCTTGAGAGTTGATGTCGCCGGGCCCGAATTGAGACTTGGACGGAGGTCTCTAGGAGTATAGGGGCGGCCGGGTAGTGGAGATTCTTTAGGACATTTATAGATGGAGTTGCGAGGCCGTATCTTGCAAAGAATTAAGGAAGGTGAACAGCATTATTCCGATTTGGTTTCTGTCCGTCTCATTCAGGCATTACTCAAACCATCATCAGCGCATTTTTAGTACTCCTTGTCAACACTTTGAGAGTAACGGAATGGTATATGAAAACATTCCCGTACTCAATGAGCTTGATAGAGTCGGAGATGTAGGATAGATAAAATGCAGGCATAGAGTGTCTTTTCTTGTTTTCGAAGTAACCGATGCTCTGTGACATGGTTGGACAGGGGGGCTGTGGTATCATTGGGAACGCAACAATCAGGCACGTGCTGATTCTGGCAAGTCCCTATACTCGCTCGATACGTGCCATGCCCAAAACTTTTGACATTAGTGCGAGATGTGTTTGGAGTAGCAAGGTTGATGGCGTTTTTCATCTTAAGAGAGGGATGGATGAGCGACCATCTAGATGGCCTAAGAAAATTTGTCCTTGCATCCGAAGTCTATCATGCACTCATTGTTGGACAACTTCCATGATCAACTGTCTCGTCATATGCGCTCGCCAACTGTACAGTTGTGAGAGACACGTATGATGGACTAGTTTGTGTTTATGAAACTTGTTTGGGACGATGCCTATAGCGGTAACATTGCCAGGTTTCCAAGAAGCCTAGGTTGAGCTACTTCAAAACACCCGCTTGAGACTTTTGTGGCTATTCTCTGTTCTCCTCTCCTGGCCTGCGTGTACTATCACTCTTCAGTGCCATGCTGACTTGAGGCTACTCACATTTTGCTGTCCACAATTGTCACCACCTCACGTTCAATCCACTCCAGGCAATTTGAAAACCAGTTGCGATTTGTGTATCGATATTTGGGAAAGACTGACCAGATGATTTTTCGTTGTCCTCGAGAACTTTCTCTTCAGCGAGACTCGCTGTCTTCTCTCTAACTTGAAGCCATCAGCATTGAACACATGTGGAAGAAGAAGAAGCTACAGAAACAGACTATGGCTATTTGCTACTTTTTCTCTTCGGGATAGTGAGTTCTTTTTGATGACTGGATTAGGATGGGCAGAGGCTATCGCGGCTCTGGCTTCGTGGATTGAAAGTGCGGAAATAGACCTTTATAATAGACTTGGGCAAACCGCAAAGAAGCGATCGAGTCAACATGGCAAGAGAAAAATGGGGGTTCAGTTCAAGTCTACTTAAGAGTGGATTTAGTTAGTTCTCTGTGCTTGAGCTATGCATTTCTCCAAGTCGTCGGGTTGCAAAAGTATACCATGAGATAGCATCTAGCAACCTGGAAGGTCGCGTGATTTTCTCATTCACTCCAGTCTCTGAGATGGAAACAGCTAACAAGTTCCAACAGCAAGAAACAATTCAGTTATCAACCCTTGTAAGACAAGTGCCTTCATCACAAAACGGCGATAACGACAGAAATATCCCTGACTTGGCCCCTTTGGAGCTTTTGTTCCACCCCTCATCTCCCTTGACCCATTGTCACCTTCTTTCTGCGTTCCCTTGTAACGACCTCTGTCAGTTTCTCAGCGATCTTGGCGCGGCCGTCTTTGATGAGGACATTTGGCATGGTATTGATAATGGCCATTGGCAGGGGCCGGCGTGGGCAAACTGTACAAATGCGAGGAGCAGGGCAGTGAAGAATACGAAGACTTTGATGCAGCGCTTGATTTTCAGGGTTTTGTCGTCTTTTTTTGTGTTGTGTTAGATGATTTGACGATATTTTGATGGACAGAAAGATGAGTGTAGGGGCAGAGATATTTGTTGGCAGGTGACTCTATGTTCTATATGCATTGTGATGAGACATGGTCAAAAGCTTCAGAATAATTCTACTTATCCAAGCAGAAAGACGAAGTCCCAGTTCATGCGAGCTGGAAAATGTATGGTATAAGGCCATTGCGAGCCTCGGTCAACGGTTGATATGATCCTACCTTGGTAAATATGTAGCTTCTACGATTCGACAAATGTGGCAATCCTCATGTAGTGAGATACAAACCAAACCACGTCAAAAGATCTCTGGAATATCTCAGACACAAAGTCTGCTCATTGAGGTATGATGTTCTAGAAGCCAGAAGGCATCAGGGTAGATACTTATGTGGAATCCCAAGGTTGGCGTCTCTAATTTCGACGGCAGGCCTTGAAAGGAGGACACGATCATCATCAAGTTGAATCAAAACCTCAATTTCTGTCAAGCGGTTAGTATGAAGCTTGAGAATGTGGGGGTATTTTAAGGAGGCTCATACGGTTGCTGGTTCGCGACCCTGAGCGAAGCTTTCCGTCATGGTTCAACGCCTCAATGGGTACCAACGGTCACTTTGACATTCAGGGGCCGATGCCAAACTTTCAATACAACGGTGAGATTTGGCGGCTTCAAAAGTTTGAGCTTCACGCATCGCCAGAACTGTCCAGTGCTCTGTACATTACTGCGTAGATCCTACAGACCGGGAATACGCTGACACTGGCAGGTGTGGTTCAGTAGTATTGTCTGAACGATTTAACCAGGTTTATGTTCCACCAACGTACCCCGATATTTGGTGTTCCGAGCGGTGGCACCAACCAAGAAGTCGAAATACCTCACCTCACCTGCTTGTGATGGATGAGAGATGCACCTCAGGCCAACAGTACGGGCTGCTGAACAAAGCCACATGTATCGGTATGTTCATTTCGCTCAAACAGCCATCCCTTCCCCGGACGGAGAGTGTTCATGTTTTCAGGACGAGGTCAAAAGTCGTCAGCACCAGCGCGCCTAACAAAAGCCTCCAACCTATCACAACAACAGTTGACTGCCATAACCGATAGCCCGATCGGAACATCGGCTACAAGGTGCTGCTGCATGTCGCTGGCCCGCGTCATCGCCACTCCGGCCACGAAAATGCTACGTTGCTGAGCGAGTGCCCGCCCCCGGCCAAGCCCACCCTCTCGGGCCAGTCCCCGCCAAAGATCGATGGAGGGAGGGCTGTTGGTTCAGTAAGACGGGGCAAGTATGTAGAGTCTCTCTCATAACGCACGTCGCAAATGCCAGCTGCTGTGAACCGCCGGGCCAATGAAGATGCCATCGACCCCAACCCTGCCCGATGATACCTAAAAGCTCCGTCACTGGGGCGATCATCAGACCATCTGGCCCTGTAGCAGGGGACATGCTCTGAAGGAGCTGATCGTGACGTAAGCCTGCATCTTGTTCGGCGAGCTTTGAAAGGAGTCATGCATCGAGACACTAAATGGCGAGGCTGGCTAGCACTTGGAGGACGAGATAGCGTCCGCAGGTAGCGACCAGTGAGAAGCATGATTGAGGTACCCAAATCAACCTTTCCCCGTATAACGGTGCAGACGATGCCTCCGAGGCGCAGCCCAGAGAAGCTGAGGAGCTAGTTGGCCGTGAAGAGCACCACTGTTACCCCAGAAACCTTTTGCACTTGCGCTAAGCAGGGATCTAGCCATTTCTTTCCTAAAGATTATTGAACCGATCACCGAAACCCAATCCACTAGTCAGACTGCGGGCCTCATTCGAAGAGTGGCGCGGGGGAGTCGCATCTGGGAGCCTGGGAGCGACACGCGGCTAGCCCGGTCAGCCCTTGGGCACGAGCCGAAGTTGGCAGCAACGGGATGAAGGAGGCAGTAGTGGACGGTAGGTAGCCTGCTAGCTCTCTGGTCCGATGCGGCAGACGTTTAGGGGGCCTGGCTAGGCCCTTCGGCGAGGCCTCGCTGATTGCGAGACGCAGGGCATCGAGTGAGGAATTGACGGCTTGAGGTGTGGGGTGTGTTCAGCTTATGAGAAGACGAAGAAGAAAGAAATGTTGACACTACCTCGCAACACGGTGAGGTGTTTGTCAGCGAGTGACGAGATGATGATAGGTTCTTGGAGGATGGTTTGCATATGGTGAGACTGAAGAGTAGGCAATCAGCTCAACCTCCTCTCCCCCCGGAATGCAGTGCATGGCGACTTGCCGAGAAGGGAGGGAGGAAGAGTGAGACGGGAGGATTATGAGCGGCCGGTAAGGCTGAGTGAGGGAACTTTCTTTGTGTCACTCCAGCACGGCTCTTGACTTGTGGAAGGTGACGCTGACGAGAGATGGACCCCCAAGCACATGCCTGGAATAGCTGCTGACTGTCGTGCACCTTGTAGTGTTTCCTGGGTTGCCATCGGTGAGCGACGCGGTGCAAGACCGGAGTGCCGTTCGGTGAACGGGCCTCAAGACAGGGTGTGATTCCACCCCCAGTTCGACCTTGGCGTGTGGTTCAGGTGAGATTCAGTGAAGCGAGGGATGCCAACGCCAGACCGGGGTCCGAAATGGATGACGCCTACGAGTACAGAGACCCGAGGAATGTGACGATCATCCTTGCGTCGGGTCTCGACCACGAAGCGCTCGAGTTTGGCCACACCGAGGAAGATGGCGGGCAAAAGTGGTGAGTGAATGAGGTCAAAGTCCGAGGGGAATTCTGCCCAGGGCAGAAACGCGCCATTGCATTGATCGGACGGTCACAGCTCGGTAGGATAGTCCCACATCCGCCGTCTCTCTTCCCGTGCCGTGTGGGCCCCACCTGTCTCGGTGAAGCGTCGTAGCCAACGATGAGCACTGTGCACTCTGCACGCGTATCCAATCTCAGCCCCCTCCCCACCCCTTTCCGGGCCATCTCCCCCGTCTACTCCCCCATCCGCTTCGCCGATGCCTTTCCGTCTGCCTACCGTCCACCATCCACCGTCCACTGTCTACCGCCGAACATCGCCCGCAGCTCGCTCGCTCGACAGCCACATCCTCTCTGAACCTGGCACCGCGCATCGCCCAAGGATTGCCGGTCATTGCCAACGGAAGCTACCGGCTAGGTACCGTGTGATGCGCCCGACACAGCCGAGCCACGATTCACTAACGCCCCCCGGCGGCCGATCTCGTCACCATCACACAAGACAAGGGTAGCTGCCAGGTCCCAGCACCTGACCCAGCAGACAACACGCCGATCTGGTCAGAGGTGGCAGAAGATGCCGTATGACGCATATCGTATCCCACTCTTCCTGTGCCAACCCTCGATCTTGAATAGATTCGAACGCGCGCGTCAGAACCGGCCTTCCGCGTTCCCCCATCCACCATCGCGGAATTGGACTGCGTCGCCGCGGCGCCGCCAAGTCCATAGCGTGTTCTCTCACCCCCTCAAGCTAAGCTAACAGGGACAAGCCCACAGCGAAAAGCTAAGGCCTGGGCCCGGCCAGACGCCGTTTCGCTCCTCGTCCGTTTTCTTATTCCTTCCTGCCCGGTCGCGTCTCTTGGACGCCCTCCTTCTCCTCACCAATGAAAAAACAATAACCTTCCGTTATCCCGTTAGGCTCGAGCCTAAAACACACGTCTGAGCCATTTTGCCTCCCCTTCACGGACTGTCACTCAAAAACCTTAATTGGACATCAGTCGAAATGTGGAGCCAGCTTAATTCAACCTACATGACCTACCCAGGACCTACATGACGCCCAGTAAGCAAGTGACGGGATCTTGACGGGGACCCGAGGGACCTCGACCGAACAATGTGCGGAAAGTGGGTAGGCAAAAAAACAAAAACAAAAACAAAAACAAAAAAACAAAAAGGAACACAAACAGAGGAGGGAGCTGAAATCCAAGACATGCATTCTGTTTTTCGAGTTCTTCCCACCTGGTCTCCGAAGCCGCTTATGCAACGCGAATGCTTCTGTCAGCAAACTCGGCCTTCCACGCCGCGCTTGTCAACTTGTCAAAAAAACGCAACGCCCTCACCCGCATCGCAGCCGCGGCGCTAGGATGGAGATTGAAGTCCGGGCAAAGGAAACTGTCACATACCAGGCCCAGGAAGTCCAAGAGGGGGAAGAAAGCAGCCGTCATCATAACTTTCCCAACGCCTCTGGCGGCATGGTTTGCATGGAATCGATCCTGTTCAACGGATGGTCGTCTTCCCCCTCAACCTGAGCCCGGCAAACAACTGGTGGGCATTTGCACCGTGGCCGGGTCTTTTGCTCTTCCGCTCCACGCGCCCTCACGAAAACAAAGCCGGGTTTACCTCCTCTGTACCCTCCCCAACTGCGCGGTGTTGTCTTGAGGGCGCGGGGCTCTCACAAGTTTGCCCGGCGGGCGGGGCGGGGGTTATTACATCTCGAATTTCCATGAGGTTTGATTGTAGCAGCCACCCGCCGCTTGGAGAACTTAACGGTTTCCTTCGAATCACTCCACCCGTCACAGAGCCAAAAACACCAAACAACACGAGTCTCTCGAAACATGACACGGTTCCAAAGGCCGTTGTTCAAAAGCCAAGGCAATTCGGCGAACCAAACATTCGGGAACCGTCACGTAAATCGCTACGGATCGAGAACCAACCAGTGTCCATCAAAGCCTTCAGAGCATCGCACGAAACCTCTTCACAGAAATGCGCCCCCAGCACCGCCGACGCCGTGCGACTCCAACAATGAGGTGCTCCCTCCACCACCCGATAGCTATCCGTGGGGCAACCACCTTCCACCCCTCCCTCTCCTTGCTTTTTCTTTTCCTTTTCCTTTTCGTCAGCATCATAAGCTCACTCCCCCCTCTTCTCCTTTCAACGGGTAGCTGCACATTCTACACAGCCAATAAGCCGGACCCAGGCTCAACCTTCCAAACATACACACGCTTTTTGGACACAACGGAAACTTGCCCCAGCCCCTCATCATTTCAAGGTCAGGCTTATGAGTAAATTAGGTCTCTGCAGAAAAGAAAGACCACCCTTGAGAACTCACCCATGTGACCCGCGTGCCATACGCTCCGGTGTCCCCCCCCCCCCCCCCCCCCCCCCCCCCCCCCGGAGCTTGCGGATGTTCTCTTTTGTGCAACGGCAAGCCAAAGGAGGGGGGGATGGGCAGTGACATCCGGATTCCCCAGTTTCAAACGGAGGCCGGCCGATGATGACTCAGAAAATGTCACTGTCCATTTTCCCCCGTGTTATGTACATATGGCGGGGTTGAGATGGTGTGGGTTAGCTTTCCGGGGGTCAGTTTGCTTTTTCGCCCTTGCTCTCTTCCACTTTCGTCCTTGGAGGGGATGGCGCCGGTTCGGTAGTTGGGTGGCGAGAGTCGCTGTTGGGCCAGGAACGAACGGCCTCATCGAGCGCGCCTTTGGGGGCGTGGGTTGGCAAGAGCAGCCACCCGCTTTCTGCGCAACTCAGACCTGTTTGCTTTTCTGGGTTCCGCGCCCTTCTCATCCCTTCCGTCGGGGCTTGGGACGGTCGACTTCGGCTTTGGTCTGCTCTCCAAAACGTTTTCTTTGGGCCGAACGAATCGTTGAATGCCCCATCCCCCCGGTGGGATGTTGTTGGCTTCAGTGGGTGAGTCAAGGCACATGTCACTGCCAATGTCTCCTCCCTGTCACCGCTGCGGCGGCGCGCGAACCACATCGGCCGGCCTGTGCCTTTGCGGAAAGAAAAATAAAAAAGTTCCAGTGGTGAGCCCGCAGGCAGTTACGAAGGGCCCGTCACATGTGAGAGCGCCATGAGTGTGGCTTGCTCTTCGGGTGCTGGCATGCCAGTCCTTTCTGGTGAGGCCGGGCTAGAGGAGGGACCACATCACCACTGCTGACGCCGTAGACCACCAGATCGACAGGTTTGGTTTCGGACGCGGTGCAACGCTGGCGTAAGGTTGCCGCAACGAATTTCCATTGAGCGCCTTCAGAGAAGGCGTACACCGAGCGCGGAACGCAATGGAGCGATGAGGGCGGCAATAGCCAAATCCCCCTCCCCCCCCTCGTTGTTCTCTGCCACTCACTGCCATCGTTTTCCCACGTCGAAATGATGGGGTGCCCCCCCTCCCCGAGCAAGACACATTGAAATGGCATCTGTTGTACAGAGTACACCTCTTGCCCGCCTCGGCGTGGGTTACCTACCTGGACGCGCACGAGTTCTGTGTGTCTCCCTCAACAGGCAAACCAAAGGCCACGCGTGCACGGTTTGGGTGATTACACTTACTTGCTCACCGCCATAACGTTACGCCACGACAAGTCGAACGGGGGCTCACGCTCTCGTTCCGGGAGGGTGTGGTTGATGCATCCTCCTTTTCCCGTAGCGAACGGGCGATGCGGTACCTACACCCCAAGACGACGGCCGTGGTTTTGCCATACGATCGCCAAAGCCACGGAAGCGAGCCCATGGGGTACGGAGCCCGGGGAGTTTTGGGGGGGGGGGGGGGGGGGGTTTGGGGGGGGGGGGGGGGGGCGGCATGGCGTCTTTGGCGCACTTGGAATGCGTTCCGATT
>LFIW01002566.1:0-12420 GCA_001625285.1 Colletotrichum incanum | reverse complement strand
GACCCCCTGCAACACCCCCCTGGTGGTGGCAGGGGTTGGTCTTGGCATTCTGGGCCAAAGCTTTTGACGGGCTCCTCCGTAGTGATAATGACTCGCTCTGGGTAGCTCGGGTAAGAAGCCCCAAAATATCCAGGGAAGATGATGCATGCTTTCATGGAGTGAGTTTTGCTTATAACAATAATTGGGCCGGCAGGAACTATATAAAAGCTCTGGTTGTCTTTTGCAGATGAATACACTCCTCTAGCAACGACCAGCAGTTCAATTTGCCCGGCCAGGAAACGAATATTAAGATGTCGAAATCTTTTGCTACTACCCTCTTTCTCACTCTGATGGCTGCTTCGACGGCCTCGGCTCAATGCAGAAACATGGGAAAGATTACAATCCCATGTTTTGAACAGTCTGGAGGCTATTCGTGCCAGGAGAAGGCTATTACTTGTGCCACAGGACAAAGTCTGGGAAGTTTTAGCCAGGTCAGCTTTGATTGTATCAAAAAGGACTCGAAAGGCAACAGCATGAGTACTTGCGTCTACGAGGTATGTCGTTCCTGTTTGTCGTATTCCGCTCTCGTCGCTTGGCGTTGTGCATAGTCAAGTAGAATCGAGCTAACTTAATGCCTCGGATAAGTACTCTTGCTGCACTAAGTCCTAAGACACAGAATGCCAGCTGCCTGAAACGGAATATAGTTAGTGTGGAAGGAGCGTGAAATCGAAGGCTTCAACGTTCTGTGTTTTTTTAAAGCCTGGTTTATTATTATCGAATGAGACCACAATGTAATCCAGTGCATCAGCGGATCATTGATACGTTCTCTCTTCAAATGTTTGCTCCGTCGATTGATTGATAAGTCTTCATGTGGAGTTACCACCGTCTGCTCTAACTGTCTAACACCATCTCTGCTGGCGGTCTTAGTGGCGGTTGACCCATATATGCGGTCGTTGACGAGAGATTTATGCCAGAAACACCCGTTCTCTGGAACAACTTCCGGTTGAATGAACTAGACGTTTTCAAGCATATCGAAGTTTAATTCATTCATTACACAGTCGAGGTAGGGTAGGAGACTAAATATTGAGACCAACATCCTTTGTCGTTTTATCGAACAAGAAATCCTTGGTATATGCTGTGACACTGTTAGGTAAGTCTCATTGAATCATTGGGCTAGATATAAAATGTTGAGGGGTAGATCTTAGAGCTTGGGATTTCAATGAGGATACACTCATCTTAGTAGTGGGGCTGACTGTTAGCGTTAACTTACTTCGATAGTATCAACCCAATTTGGTATTAACCGCCGTCACTCTCACAAAATTGGCAGTTACCGCATGAGTCGAACATTTGCTCCAACTCCCGAAGCTTTCCCGTATTAATAAATAAACCATGCCGGCGGCTCCACACAATTCTTTCTGCGTAATTGTAAGTAACCTACGTTAATAACAAAGACACTTGATGTAACTCTATTATGCGGGAGTCTAAAGCAAAGGCGCACAGCGCCGATAATCCTGTGGGCACCGAGAACAGCCAGCTAAATGTTCCTGGTTCTCCCTTCGAAATTGCAGCCGGTACCTTATCGATGACACACAGTCCTCATGTTCTCTCCCATCAAAGATTCAACGAACATATTGACTCATGATGGCGCTCAAGAAATGGCTATCCTGAAGCATATCAATCTATACGATTCACTCAATTGATCCTCTGATCGGTAGTGTCAATTAAAATTACACGCCGGACTACAAGCAGGAAGAGAGGAAACATTATGTAGGAGGATACTGCGGTATCAGGCAAAAGTAAAACCCTCTAGTTATGTACCCGTGGGTCTGAACATCCAGACTTTCTAGGCCAATTAGAGCCCTCTATTTCACTATGTGACCCACTTATTCATTTTCACCTGGATTTTCAGGTCAGGGTTAATTTTCCCCCTAACAAACTACGCAACAGTAACAACAGTAAGCAATTCGAAGTTAACGATGGCCCGCCCGAAAGGCAGCAGTACAAAGCAGCTTACAGAGTCCGAAAGGCAGCGAATTCGGACGCTTTATTTTAACGGCAATCTACCTTAAGCCTAGATTATTACTATAACTAGGGACATAAAAGAATAAGTACGTCAAGTAATTCGGGCTAAGAGTGCAGCCGTTAGGCATCGCTCTGGCCGCCCTAAGCTTATAACGGATAAACAAGAGTAATAACTTATTAAGTATGTTACTGCCTTTAAAGAGGGTTACTTTGCTTCTTTTTTATAGCTTTCTATTACTCTATTTAACTCTTAATTTAGAGTATACGTTATTTAAAACACCCTTTGTCAGCTAGGGTTTAAGCGCTACGTCGCTGTTACGGTCAGATATCCGACAGTGGTGTTTTCTGCTAACAGGTAGCTGAGGTCGATACTCAAATAACAGTAACTGGTTCTTGTTGGCTTGTTGGTAATCTTGCTGGTCTGTTGGGCACACGGTGATCAGTCGTGTACTCGGTAGGCGTGGGTAGCTCGTATAGCTTCACAACAGAAGGATAATCTAAGAGTCACTTATGGTAGAGTGAATCACGAAGTTGATTGCTGAAGAGCTATGGAAGGTATCTAGTCTGTCTCCTGCGTCGAGTATTATACTCTCTTGCCTTTCTTGGATCACTACCCGTGGTTGGTGATCCTTGGTGTTAGGTCAGTTGGGTGGGCCACTGATCCTCGCTGAGGGATCATGTTGGATCACCACTGATCCTTACTGATCTATCACGTGACCTTCCTTAGTTCTTCTGTTCTGAGTCCGGTTTGTGCCGCAGTCCTGTATACGTAGGTAACTATTTCCCGTTAGTTAGTCTCACAAGGGGTGCTTTAGGCTGCGCTAGTTACTAACCGTCCTTGGGTCGTAACATTAGGTCTCCTCTTTAAGGTCTGAGTCCCGCAGACCGCTATAAGTATGTCGCTTCTCCTAGGTTGGGGAGGGT
Organism: Colletotrichum incanum; assembly: GCA_001625285.1. Classification (NCBI taxonomy): domain Eukaryota; kingdom Fungi; phylum Ascomycota; class Sordariomycetes; order Glomerellales; family Glomerellaceae; genus Colletotrichum; species Colletotrichum incanum. Next base: position 9,495 of record LFIW01002566.1, on the reverse strand, counting down.
TAATCGTGCTTCCTTAATGATGCTGACACCATGTCTGGTCGCGTAAGTAAACGAAAGGCGGATTCCGAAGTCTCTTAGAAAACCTGCGAACGTCGTTCTCTTGCCGAAGCGGTTAAACGTTTTAGAGTCGACGTTATGCCTTACACTTATTGTTTCAAGTCGAACAAGGTCTGTAAGATGGCTAAGGAGTCGTTGCGTTGTGGCGAGTGTATTCGTACCGGTCGCAGCCAGTGCGATGGTAATAATGTTGCGAGCGCTTGTGAGTTTTTCTTTTTGGAGTTTTTTGTAGTGGGGTGGCTAATCCTGCTAGTAAATCGTTGTATGTCGGAGTAGCGAAAGATTAAGGAGGAGGAGCAGAAAGCCGAGGAGGAGATAGAAATTCTCTAAACTTAACTTACTACTGCCTTAGGTCGCTTGTCTTGTCTCTAAAGGCAAAAGCGTTTCTTAAAGGATCGTGGATCTGAGTTGATTTGTTGCGGAATGCAATCTCTAGATAAGTTAGAGGCAAAGGATAAGGAGGTGGCCGATATGGAGGCTAGAGTCGAGCGTGATCTTATGGCTTGGGGCGCTAGTGATGTGCTTGACTGGAGTTCGTTAGGCGTTGGTCCAGAGTTCGCTGATCTCGGTCCTTTAAGCCCGCCTCGTGATACCGCTGGAGCATCGTCTGGTAATGTTAGAGGTTCTTGAGAGGTTCTTATGAATTGTCTTTGTGGCCGTATCCTTTCTATTTAATGAGATACCGTGTTTCTCTGTTTTCTTCTCGTTCGTTAATGATCCGTTTGACTTTGTACTCTGGTTCGTTTGATTCCATAATAATGCAGTCGTTGGTGTTTAATCCTCGCGGTGCTAGTTTAAGCAGAGCGATATAAAAGACTGGGTGGATTTTTATTATGTCTGGTAAGTCAAGTTTAAAGTTAACGTCTAAGACTTTCTGAATAATTTTAAAAGGTCTAAGTTTTTTATAATCTAGTTTGTTACTTAGTCGTTTCGTTTTAATATTACGTCGTAAAAGATACGCGCTATCTCCCTCTTTAAAGGTTAGTCCCTTAACCCTTAATGTATTAGCGTATTTTTTTATTTATGCTCTAATAAATTTAAGATCTTTAGCGATATTCTCTTAGATTTCTCGTAATTTGTTATAGTCTGCTACAGCCTTTAGTGCTTATGGTCCTTACTAAGGTTCTCTGTATGCCGTAGGCTTGAATCCGTAGTTTAGGTAGAATAGGGAGTTTAGTATGCTTTCTCCTATAGCACTGTTGTAGGCGAATTAGGCTATTAGCAGCAGTAGTACCTAATTGTCTTGGTCGTAGTTAACATAACATCGTAGATACTGTTTAAGTATTTAATTAATTCGTTCGGTTTGTCCGTCGGTTTGTAGGTAAAAAGCGGTCGATAGTTTATAATTAGCTCCTAGTTACAAAATCAGGGATTTCTAAAACTTAGATGTAAACAGTTTGTCTCTATCGGACACGATTTCCTTAGGCAATCCGTGGTTACTAACGATGTATTTTAAAAACGTGTACGCTAGGTCTTCTGCCGTGCTTAACTCTAAGTTCGGGATAAAGTATACGTATTTTATAAGTCGGTCGATAATAACCAATATGCTGTTATAGTAGGTTTTCGTAAGTAGTTCTTTTAACTTAGGGAGTTTGACAATAAAGTCTAAAGAGATTAAGTGCCAGGCTTCTAGTGGCGCTAGTAGTGGTTGCAATTGTCCGTATGGCTTATGCGGACTATTCTTACTTTTCTTACACATTTCGCAATCCTTAATTACTAAAGCCACTTCTTATCAGGTAACCTTCTGATCGTAATGTTATTAAATTCGCTTAAATGTTTTTATAACACCTTAGTGTCTATATACGCAAGCGCTATAGATTTCCCTAATCTGGTTATATGTCATTCTACCAGTCGTGCTAGTATTAACGCGTCTGCTAATCATTAGGAGTTTCTATACTAGTATAAGGTCACCTTAGTTATCTTACTTTAAGATAACAAGTGTTTCTTCTAGTACCAGGACCTCGTGGTCCGGTCTTCGGCTTAAGGCATTAGCTCTACCGTTTTCTGTTCCTTTAATATAGATAATTCAGAAGTTAAATTTAGAGAGGAATTCAGACCATCGGATCTGTCTTTTGTTTAGGACTTTCGATATAGTAAAATAGGCTAGGTTTTTATAATCTATATAAACCTTAACTTCGTACTTAGTACCGGATAGTTAAGGTTTCTATTCTTTAAATGCTTTAATAATTACTATAAGTTCTTTGTCGTGGATCTAGTAATTAATTTTAGGCCCGCTAAGTTTTTAAAAGAAGAACGCATAAGGGTGTAGTTTTCCTTCTTTATTACGTTATCTAAGTTGTCTACCGATAGCGTAGTTAGAAGCGTCGGTTTCTAATTTAAAGGGTTTCCTTAGGTCTAAAATAACTAAAACTGGTTCTAAGAGGACTTATTGCTTAATGTCCTTAAAGGCTTTTTCTTGTTCGTTAGTCCATTCGAAAGGGGTGTCTTTTCGTGTGAGCTTGATAAGGGGGTTAATTTGCCGGAATATCCTTTAAGGAATCGTCGGTAGAAGTTAACAAATCTAAGGAATGACTGAATGTCTTTAACGTTCTAGGGTCAGGGCTAGTCCTTTACTGCTGCGATTTTCCTATTTTCCATCCTGATTTCACTAGGCGTGATAGTAAATCCTAAGAAGTTAACTTATTAACTATAGAATACACTTTTCTTAGGTTTAACTAAGAGCTTAGCTTCTTATAGCTTCTAGAGTACTTAGTAAACGTGCTTCTTATGTTCTTTAAGGTTACAAGAGTAGATTAAAATATCGTCTAGGTAAACGACGACGAATATATCTAAAAATTCTCGTAGTACGTGGTTAATTATAGTCTAAAAGGTTATAGGGGCGTTAGTAAGTCTAAAAGGTATAACGAGGTACTTAAAGTTGCCTTTTCTAGTGCAAAAAGCAGTTTTTTACTCTTCGCCTTCTTTTATTCTAATCAGGTTGTAGGCACCTTTAAGATCTAGGGCCGTAAACCATTTTGCGTCGTAAAGTTAATCTTAAAGTTCTAAGATTAAAGGTAAGGGGTAGCAGTTCTTAATAGTAATATCGTTAAGTTATTAATAATTAACATAAAGTCGTAGTTTACTATTCTTCTTTAGTATAAACAAGATTAGGTATCCTACTAGGGATGTAGATAGTCAGATATAACCTTTTTAAAGGTTCTCGGCAAGGTATTTGTTAAGTGCCTCCCGCTCTGTTTCGTTCAGTCTATATATCTTATAGAACTTTGGGTGTTCGCCTTCTTTAAGCGGTATCTCGTGGTCGTACGAGCTATGCTCTAGCAAGCCTGTTTCTAATTCTTTAGCAAACAGCTTTTAGTACCTGCGGTATTCTTCTGGGATCAGGGAGAGTCAATCTTCTCCCTGCTAATTATTAATAAAGGACTTAAATCGCTTATCTTTTATAGGTTTGACCTTTCTGATATAAGCGACGTACCTTAGTCGCTTAGATTTACTTAGGGGTTACGGTATGTAACGCTTCCTTATAGCTAAATCGTCTTCCTATTAGAGTTAGCCTGTTCTCTAATTTATTATTAGGTTATGCTTTTATAACTATAGGATTCCTAGGATAACATCGTTATCTCTTATCTCTATTATGTTAAAGACAAGTTGTTCTTAACGGTTATAGGTAACTATAGGGAGTTACGCTGTCTCTAATTCAATAGTGCCTCCACCGTACTTAACCTTTTCTCCTTTAACGGTCCGTAGTTAGTATGTTTGTTTCTTCTTTTTCTATAGTATTCTTTATCTGTTCACCTATCGTAGTAACATAAAGTTTCCTTACGCTCCGGAATTAACTATCGCGATTACGGGCCGATTGTTAATCCTTACTTCGATTAGTAGGTGCTCGTCGTTACTTATGTCTGTTAAGCAGAGGAACTTTTCCTCTCTTGCCTCCTATAACACCTCTATAGTTAGCGTCTGTCGTTTTTTAACTATTCGCGACTTACGACTTTTAGTCTTAGAGGGCTAGGCCTGTCCTTAACCTTCCCTTGCTTCTTAAGTTCCTGTTTCCTATACCTCTAGGCCTCTGCCTTAGGTACGTAGTGCAGTCTGCATTTGTCTGTTCGGCAATCCTCCTAGTGAGTGATTATCTTGTTAAGGCACTTTATAGGGTACGCTAGGCTAGGCGTAAACGTCGTAACGTTCTGCTCGTCTAGGCTTCTAAATTCCCATAGTGCTAACTGGCTGTCTAGGTAGACTTCCGGGATAGCGTCGGTGCTATATCTTCTTGGAAAGAACTAGTGTTCGTACTTCTGTGCTATGTGGTCGATGCAGTAGTCTTAAATACATTCTGCCCAAAATATCGTTCGGTGTAGACGATGTTCGGGGTTTAGAATCGTATGGTCTCTAAGTCGTAGAGGAGTAGTAGACTACATAGCGGCTTAATGTGTGCGTAGTCCGTACAGTTCGATCTATTAATTATCTCGATCGGGGTAGACAGTCTTCCTTATAATTCTTTAAGGGATGTTGTCTTCTTCTTTATCTTTACTAGAGGTGTCGTTAATGCTTAGGGTCCTCTAAAGCGTCCTTTAGGGTTCCGTAATAACATTTAAGCTAGTGGCCTCTAAGGCATAGGATAAAGTGTCGTAGTACTAGTAGTTATTAGCTGCTTACTGTAGCTGCCTTTAGTACTGTAGTAAAATCTTAATAGCGGTTCTGGTAGTAGCCGAGATAGATAATTTAGGGTATACCATAGAGGGTGTCTATACTCGGTATTCCTGGATTTATAGCATCTTATTAAGTTGTTCTTAGGCCTTTCTGGCTATCTTTTAGTTAGGGGTCCTTCTGCCTATCGCTAGGGTCTTAACCGTTTGTCCTTATTCTTTTCCTAATTCCTTTTAGAGTTCTTCCTTAAGTTTTCTCAACTTTCGGAGGTCGTTTTAAGCGTTTAGGCGTTGTCTAATACGTTAAATTACCACGTGGATAGTTCGGCTTAATTCAGGCTTCTCTAGTAATCGTCGGATTCTAAGGATACACGCGTTCTATAAGTTACAGATATATCGCAGGTTGTGTTTATCTACGTTAATAGGTCCGTAGGCTTTCTGGTTCGTCTAGGCTGTTTTGTGGTTTTGTTCTAGGGTGCGTCGCTAGGGTCTCTAGGTTCTCGGCTCTTCGACGGGTCTTTACGTAGGGGTTTCTTCTAAGTCGTAATCCTTATCGTTTAGTAGTAGGTATAGCCAGTCTCCTATCTTATATCCCGCAGCAAGAGTCTTTATAGGTGGTTCTTTAGGGTACCAGCCTGCTTGTTCCTTACTGTCTTAGTGCGTAGCGCAGTTGTTATCGTAACAGGCGGTCTAAGTAAGCTGTACGTAGGGGGTCTTCTGTGTTATACTAAGGTTTTTAGCTTTCTTAGGTACTAGACGGAATCCTTCCTTCTTAGGACTCTTGTATTTATAGGCATAATGTCCTATTTTGTCGCAGTTATAGCACTTATCGTTCTTAGTGTATCGCCTCTAGGGGCGTTCCTTCTAGGTAGCGCTTAGGTTTATAGGTCCGCTATAGTAACCGTAGGCGGTACTCTGGTTTCTCTGTTAGTGGTTTCTCCCGTTGTTAAACTGTGTCGTCTTAGGTCCCTAAGGGATATATTTCTTAGCTGAGTTAGCTTATGGGCGCCGGCCCTCGCCTTTCTCCTTTCTTCGTTCGTACAGACGAGTGTCAATACGAATTACAAGTTCGATATAGTCTAAGAATTCCTCTAGGGGGGTGATTATCTTAACGAGTTTATCCTTAACTTCCTCTTTTAGTCCCTAGTAGAACATAAAGATTTTAGATTTATTAGTAATGTCTAATCTAGCTAAAAGTCTTCTGAATTTAGCGGCATAGTGTGAGGCTGATTTGGTTTGTCGTAGACTAGAGAGGTCTCGTTCGGCCTGTTGTTTCTTATCTGTATCCTGAAACAAGGATAGGAGTGCCTTCTTAAATCTATAATAACCGATAAAGATTTCTTAGGTCTCAGGCTTAAGTTATTCCTAATCTTTAGTTATAAAATCTATTAAGTAAGGTTTAAACTAAGCTAGCGCTTTTCCCTTAAGAAATAACGCGGCGTGGATAACCTTCTTAGTATCGTCTATAAAGCTGATATTATGAAATCGGTAATAAGCTCTAACCTAGGTAAGGAATCCCTTAAGGTGTCCTAGGGTTCTATTAAACGTTTAGGGGTTATTAAGCTTAAGTTTGTCCTGAGTTTTAAGAGGGGTATTAATAATGTTAGCAGCACCTCGGAGTGTACAAACTTCGGCTTTAAGCTCTATGGTTCGTTAAGCTTAGGCTTAAAGCTGTTCGAGGGCTGTAGCATTCTCGTTAAACATAGCTTGCATGTTAGTAATATCCTTATTAGCACGCTTAAGTTGTTTGGCTAACTCTGCGGTGGCGTCTTCCTTGTCGCTAGAAGAATCGGCCTCCTTTATCTCCTAGTCGAGGCTTTAGGGCTTAGGGGTGGCCGGTGCCTTCCCTTTAGCTCTAGAGGAGGATAAAGTAGGGGTGGTTTTTGCAGACATGTTTTTATACTGTTAAGTAAGTATTAAGGTTAACTTACTGAACAGGAGCAATTAAAGTGTTACGGTCAGATATCCGACAGTAGTGTTTTCTACTAACAGGTAGCTAAGGTTAATACTTAAATAACAGTAACTGGTTCTTATTAGCTTGTTAGTAATCTTGCTGGTCTGTTAGGCACACGGTGATCAGTCGTGTACTCGGTAGGCGTAGGTAGCTTGTATAGCTTTACAACAGAAGGATAATCTAAGAGTCACTTATGGTAGAGTGAATCACGAAGTTGATTGCTAAAGAGCTATGGAAGGTATCTAGTCTGTCTCCTGCGTCAAGTATTATACTCTTTTGCCTTCCTTAGATCACTACCCGTGGTTAGTGATCCTTAGTGTTAGGTCAGTTAGGTGGGCCACTGATCCTCGCTGAGGGATCATGTTAGATCACCACTGATCCTTACTGATCCATCACGTGACCTTCCTTAGTTCTTCCGTTCCGAGTCCGGTTCGTGCCGCAGTCCTGCATACGTAGGTGACCATTTCCCGTTGGTTGGTCTCACAAGGGGTGCTTCAGGCTGCGCTAGTCACCAACCGTCCTTGGGTCGTAACAGTCGCTCACCGTAAATCACTAATCTCTAAAGGTAATTAATAGAAACGCCTTACCTAGGCATATAAGCACCTCTACTAGACCGTTAACAACTAAAGGAAAGTTCTTTAGACGGACGAGACATAGATAACAGGCGGCTATTATTAGAAGATATATGTTACCTGGCACTAGGGTAAGGAGTAGGATCTAACGTGTATTATCGAGAGGTATTAACGTAAGCGGGTTTAGATGTTCTAGGGATGTTTCTCTAGGGATCGGAAGGGACCCAGTATCTTCTGGGAGAAGGATTAGGGTATAATTAATGCCGATACGTACTAAAAACACACTATACCGATTATTAACGGCTAGATTCAACTATACTAATGGAAACGGGTTGCGCGCGTGGGAGCGCAACTAACCAATCCACACTAACCTACCATACCAGCCCTCGACAGCGCGCTTCACGCGCGCTGTCGAGGGGGCAGAGGGAGGCAGGCGGCTTGGTTAGTGCTACTCCTACGCACGCCCTCGGGTATAAAGATGGACCTAGCAGTCGGGAATGGGATTCTCAGGTCTAATAATCCTCAAAAGAATAAATAAGGTCACTCCATGAGACAGTATAGATAAAGCAGTATATATGTGGCGGCAACTTCGTATATTTTTGCGCTGTCAGTCTATGATGATGAGTGTGGTGCCGATGATGATGATCTTGCCCTGCTGGGCAGCTCCTAAGCTATCTAAAATACAAAGGAAAAAAGGAAAAAGAATAGCCCGATCCGAGATCTCCCTGGGGGCTACTATCTCTTAGTCTATCTATCTGGCCCATGTGCATATCACCCCATTCCACTAACAGACGTACGGCAATAACTTTATTCTTATGTAAGATAGCACGCCAGCACACTTAGCCAAAGACTCTTAGCAGGACCTCTATAAGCGTAATGTCTAGGTTATTTACTAGCCGCCGTACTCACCTAATCTTAACCCTATTAAGGCCTGTTAGAACTAGATAAAGGATTATATCTAGGATAAGCCTAGCGTACAGGAGAATCTATTGTATAACGTACTAAGGCAATACGTTAAGGAGGCATGGGACGCTCTGCCTGACGATTTCCTATTTAACCTTCTATCAAGTATGCCAGCTCGTTGCCAGGCTGTGATTGAGGCTAACGGTATGCACATCAAGTATCAGTTTGACCATAGAAATCAAGGGATCCGGATGACTTACGCTTATGTCAGCCACTCTCAGTGACCCTAACGCCATTGGTTATCTAACCCTTGTTAGTGGGCTGGTACGAAGGCAGGGGTTTAAACTTACCCATCATACCATAGTAAGCTGATTAAATTTTAGTGTTGTCTTTTGACCCTGCCTCGCTCCGTTAATAAGGCAGCCTACTGTCTGCCGGTCTACAGACTTTCACAAAGGGCAGAAGCTTGCTGTTGACCAAAGAGCTTAAGTGACCAAACATCACTTTAGTTAGCCCAGTGTTACGGCCCAACCAGTTGGGTGCTGGCCGGCGTAACTATATAGTGCAGAACAGGGGATAATGATGCAGGTGCATCATTACCGAAGCTTTTGCTTTGTGCCACAGTTGGTTGCCCTGACCTGCTCGTAACACCCAGGTACCCCGCATTTGAACCACCCCCACATCCGAACCATCCGAAAATGCCTCATCCTCCAACATACCCTTTTTCTTCTAACCATCACAACAATCACTATCTATCGCCAAACAACGTGATTTTTTGAGGACACCTTATTCATTACACTATGAAGCAATATTCCGAATTTGAGCTCCATCGGGCCTTTGAGGATGTGGCTGCTGGCTGTCACATCCGCCAGGCAGCTCGCAACTGGGGCATCCCCTACCCAACCCTTAGACATCGTCTCTACGGCACCCAATCTAGAGATAAGTCAAGTTACCCACTTCTGGGCCACCCCTGCATCTGGGCCACCCGAAAATGAGGCTATCGCAACACAACCACCCTTTTCAATTAACTATCGACTAGGCATAGTTGCCACTACAATACAGCTTTCAGCCTCACTAGGGTAATCGGATACGCTGGATCCATCTGTATCAACCTCAACTTCACCAGCCTCAATCTGGGACTGCCGTATGTTGCTGATAGTGGCGAACTTGGTATTAGGGTCAACTTTGACAGCCTTGTTCTTCCTTTTCGTACTGTTGTTAACTTAGGCCTGGAGGAGCTGGATTTCGTGCTGGGCAGTAGCTAATTGAAAGGACTGCTCTTGGAAGCCTTTTTTAACCTTTCTGAATAGCTGGCGTTGCGTGGCGATACTTTGATCCAGCTTGCTGAATAAGTGCAGTTGACTATCCAGCTCTCTGGCTTTTCTGGGCGTTGACCATAGGACTG
>LFIW01002563.1:0-14061 GCA_001625285.1 Colletotrichum incanum | reverse complement strand
CCGATGTACTAGATGGACAACGTTCCGAACTGAGATGCTCCAGTGTACCGAGACGCAGAGAAGCAATATCTCCTTCTACCTGGGAGGCAAGAGCCCCTCAGACGATGAGAAATGGAAGCCAAACATGCAAACGGTTCGAGCGACAATACGATTTGCGCTGGCAACGGGCCGTCTGGACGCAAGGCGTTGAGAGACGGGATCGGAGGATACCCCTAACACATCAAAGCCGACATAATCTTAGCCATCTAACAACCCGTGCCATAAACAGCACGCACCGCTTCAGCCGCCGTAGATAGGACGTTGAACACTTGGAGAATAGGCTTCAAGATGGCATGCTAAAAAAATACAACCAAACCACGGGAATCCGAAGCGAGACGGCAGACATGAAGGAGTAAGCAGGAAACGGAGACATCACTTATGGGCTTCAAGGAGACAAGGACACAAGCTCAGCAATGTATATGTAACCAGTTTAGGTGCCCTTTCGGCTTCGCCGCCGGGCGTAATAAAATGTGTGTGTGTGTGTGTACACTTACGAGCTTAATAAGTCGCTTCCTCTTGGGAAAGACATACTGGACTTTTCGAGATGCTCCACATAGTGTCATTAAATATACACAAGAAATGTATACACTTGATTGTCGAGTTTCATTGGTTTAAGCTGGTTGCTAGAGCCAGAAACGGATGTCAGCAAGTACAGTCACATGACTTTTCTGCTCACTCGCACTGTCGCCTCGCGCGTCGCCTCCATAATTCGTCTAGATAAGGCAGCAGGGCTCATCTTAAAGCAATCAATCAACTTTAGCGCCAAATTTGATTGGCTAGCGGGAGGGCAGAGTCGATTCTGATTGGACCAAGTTGACTAACTTGATTGATTGATTGCTTTGAGATGAGCCCATAGCGTAGATGTCATCAGCAAGTACTCATACATATCCGGCTCTTTCTTCATACTGGCCAGGTTGTGCATCACCGTCTGTCGAGTCCAACTCTGTGGAATCAAATAAATAGCTGCCTGCCTAGCAGACAATCACTGGGCCCGCGAAACGATTTTTGAACTAGTTATAGCCCCGCTTCTTCACGTGCTGTTCTGATTGTTTGTTTTGTGCGCCCAACTCATGCTCAAACCTTCACAGTGCAGCAAAACTCCATGTGGCACAGTATCTGAAACGAAGTCACATGTAGTGTGAAAAATCGATTAAAGTACATCCGCAAAAGTGTCGCATCAGCAACCCGAGGAGTGCTGTCACTAAAACACTTGTCGTTTATTGGCTCGATTGAACGCAGTAGCGTTATTGATGACGCCACCTTGACGTGTAGACATCTTTTGACCTCTCTGCGGATTTCACCAAATCACAATAATGAGAATCGCAAAAGAGGATAGTTACCTCGAAACATGGACACCGAGATTTTGCACAACTTTCTGTTGCCAAGAAAAGCTTTCGGGCCTTCCGTCAAAAGATGTCAACTGGTGGCCGAGGCTCTGGTGTTTGTGGACTGGGACTCCACCGTGGTAGTACTGGCTACGCACACTACGGTAGTGGTAGCTCAGAACCCTTGTTGCCCTTGATCACCCTGGTTAAAGTCTGGTCGGCCAACATACGGCAGGACGCCTCTCTCAGGAGAAGCGAGAACTACGTAGGACTAATTTCCGTCATTCTATCACACAGAGGGGGCTCTGGTGCAGCCTTACAGATATCCGATTGCATACAGATGGCTGAGGCGGGACTATGGACAGGAGAACCCTGCCCGGATTGGGGGGAATATACTATTTGATATAAGGGCTGGAATCCCTAGGCTGCTGCTCTGCCGCCACAGAACCAGCTTTAATAACGTCCCCGGGACGCCCGCCAGCGAAGCGCTCTTGACCATGCAGTCGTGGCATGCAGTATGCGCCACCCGCCTCAGGTACTTCAAATCCACATACGTACGATGTTGCGAAAACGGCCCAAAATTAGCCCTCCCCTATCAAGGCGAGGGGATACTATGTACACTGGCTGACTAATCACCACCCCCCTGTCAGATCTCCGACCCCGCTCCTTCACGTGCTGTTCTGAGTGTTTCGTGAGCCCAACCGACTCCCAACCTTGTCAGCCGAACACTTGCCGCCTATTGGCCCGACTTGACGCAGCAGCGTTCTTGATGACGCCGCCGCCTTGACGGGAGATAGATTTGGACACCCCTCTCCACTTCAACGAAAATCCTGAACACGGAGGATACCTCAAAATGTAAAAGCAGACGTTTCGTATTCCTACAATCTTCTATTACCAAAAGACCGGTCGGGATCTTGCGTCGTCAGAAAAATGTCAACAGGCGGCCGAGGCTCGGGCGCTCGTGGAGGGGGACCCTATGGTGGCAGTGGTGGGGATGCCGTGGTGCCCGTGGTGCCCGTGGTGGCCAAGGTAGCCGTGGCTTCCGAGGTGGACGTGGCGGATTCCACGGTGCTCCTGGACGCGGCCCATCCGGTGCAGCCTTAATATTCTCGTGGGGCTTTACAGTGCTGTTCAATATTGTGCAGCTGACTGACCTCTCACATAGGACACAGGATGGAAGCATCCCTCCTCCCGATACGGCTGTGACCACAGTAGAAAACGCTCTTCAAGCTCAAAGAGCCACGCCATCTTTGAACAAGCTCAGTTTGGAACCTGTCTTACCTCAGCGGCCGGGATACGGTACGAGAGGCACCCCCATCACACTCTGGGCTAATTATGTCGAATTGGTCGCGTCTACCAGCTTGAAGCTCTACCGATACGATATTTCCGTGTCCCCGGGTGTGACTGGCAGGAAACTGACCCAGGTCATCCGACTTCTGCTGCAAGCGCCGGCACTGATAGCACTCCGACAGGATGTTGTGTCTGACTTCAAAGCGACTCTGCTTTCGCGGCGGGAGTTATCTCGGGATAACATCCGTTTCCCAATCCGCTATCGAGCCGAGGGCGAAGATGAGCCTCGGGAGAACGCTAGAGAATATGACGTGCGACTCCGCTATACGGGTGCCTTGACCGTCGCGGAGCTCACCGAGTACCTGACGTCCACCGACTTGACGGCGAACTACGTCAATAAGCTGCCCATGATCCAGGCTTTCAACATTCTTTTGAACCATTATTCCAAGTCTTCCGGGCATCTTGTTATGATTGGTTCATCCAAGACTTTCTCGCTGAGTCAGAGCTCTTCCGCTCTAGACATTGGCTCTGGATTGACAGCCATGCGAGGTTTCTTTGCTAGCGTTCGAGCGGCAACCTGCCGGGTCTTGGTTAATGTCAATGTCAGCCACGGGGCCTTCTACCAGGCAGGTCCGCTGGATCAGTTGATCTTGCGATTTGATGCTCAGTTAAGAAATAAGAGCAAGATTGAAGCCTTTTTGAAGAGACTAAAGATCAGGACTACTCACCTTCCCGAAAAGAAAAACAAGAGCGGCGAGGTTATACCCCGGATCAAGACCATTTACGGGCTTGCTACCCCTAATGATGGTCAGGGTCTTGCACATCCACCAAGGGTGAGGGAGTACGGTGCCGGTCCGAAACACGTCGAGTTCTGGTTAGACAACCATACTCAAACCGATCCATCAACAAGAGAAGAGACGGTCTCGGGGACAAGAAAGAAGAAGAAGAAGAAGGCAAAGGGGGCTGTCCCTGACGGCCCTTCTGCATCCACGACAAGCGGGAAATACATTAGCGTCTATGACTTCTTCTTGACCTGTAAGTCATCGCTACCACGTACTGGACGTTCGTCTCAACAAGACAATAGCATACGGTAGAGACATCATCAATTCAGATATTCCCGTTGTGAATGTTGGGACGAGAGAGAACCCAACGTACCTCCCACCTGAGGTCGGTGTTGTCGTACAAGGGCAAACCGCCAAATCGCGACTGAGCCCCGGTCAGACGCAACAGATGATACGATTTGCGGTTCGCAAGCCAGGAGACAATGCGACATCTATCGTCCAGGAGGGACTCAGAACAACTGGTCTCTCCCCGCAGACAAACGTTCTCCTGGTAACGTTTCTGCTGTCTTGTCCAGGTGCATTTCCTAATGTCTCCAGGGCCAATTCGGTATCTCCGTCACACCAAGCCTGATTACGGTTCCGGGACGCCTTCTCAGGGAGCCCAAGGTTGTGTACAAGCAAAACAAGCCCGCTCGAGTGCGTTTCGGTAACTGGAGCATGGCTGACATGCAGTTCAACACGGCCGGGAATCTCAAAAAATGGTCATATGTACTCCTTTCGCTGCCGGGCTACCGAGACGCGTTTGACGCGGCAAGCCTAGCTGCTGTCATTCAGAGCTTTGGAAGCGCATTAAAGGCAACAGGGCTCATGGTGAGCCCTCCACTTCAGGGGCGCAGGCTATCTCTCAATAGCTCCGACGATGCGCAACTGGACCAACTCCTTGAAAAAGCAGCCCTATCTCTCGATCTACTTCTCATTGTCCTACCGGACACCAACACTCCGCTCTATAATCGGGTCAAACATTGCGGTGATTTTAAGTACGGTATCCACACAATCTGTGTTGTTGGCCATAAACTTGCCAAGCAAACAGGCCAAGACCAATACTTCGCCAATGTCGCCTTGAAGGTGAACCTCAAGCTGGGCGGAAACAATCAGCTGATTGACAGCTCCCAACTTGGGCTTGTCAGCGAGGATAAGACAATGGTCGTAGGGATCGACGTGACCCATCCGTCTCCAGATTCGAGCCGTCGTGCACCGAGCATTGCGGGAATGGTCGCCAGCGTGGACAGATGGCTTGGACAGTGGCCTGCTATACTACGGATCCAGTCTGAGGCGCGTCAGGAAATGGTATCGAGCTTGACGGACATGCTTAAGTCACGACTACAACTCTGGAAAGACATTGGAAAGCACCGAGAACTGCCCGAAAATATACTCGTATATCGCGACGGGGTCTCCGAAGGTCAATACCAGATGGTTATTGACAAAGGAGTACCTCTCCTGCGTAAAGCATGCGAGGAGATGTATCAGCCCGCCGATCAGAAGAAGGGGCTTCCGCACTTCACAGTGGTCATCGTTGGGAAGCGCCACCACACTCGCTTCTACCCTACTCGAGAGGCCGATGCAGACCGCTCATCCAACCCGAAACCGGGAACCATAGTGGACCGAGGCGTGACAGAGGCACGAAACTGGGACTTCTTTCTGCAAGCACACGCGACCATTCAGGGAACCGCGCGACCCGCACACTACTTCGTGGTGCTGGACGAGATATTTCGCAATCGCTACAAACGTATTCCGCCACCCTTCCAGAATGTTGCTGATCTGCTCGAAGATCTGACGCAAAGCATGTGTTACATCTACGGGCGCGCCACAAAGGCCGTTAGTATCTGCACGCCTGCCTACTACGCTGATATCTTGTGCGAACGAGCAAGATGCTATTTAAGCGGAGTTTTTGATACATCGACCGACTCAGCCGCATCTTCAATGGCCGGCAGTACTCAGGGACCGCCCGTGGGAAATGAGGACGTGCGGACTCATCCGAAGTTAAGTAACAGCATGTTTTACATTTGAAATGACAATTCGGACAACTTGCGGTGTGTGTTGTGTGGCACCAGGCGCGGAACTTTAAACCGAGATGCTATCTGTGAATTTAGCAACAGGAGTTACTAGTCTGCAGCTAATATAGCTGATTTGCTGCATCTGCCCGTTGATCAATCAGTATAGTCCTTTTAGTATTTACCTAGTCAGGACCATTGGGTGCATCGTATGCAACTGCCAGAGTTGGTACTTCTGCAGTGCTGCCGAAGGGGTGAAGGTATAGGGGTTTTGAGTGGCACGAGCCACTCGATTAGGTGGAGCTGAGATCTGTGACAGTATGTGGAGTACCGTATCTACTCGGTCAACTCGTTTTCCACTTTTTCTTGTGGTAACGAAAAGGGGTAAGGTGGCTGCTGAATAAGGGATAGTGTGCTGGCAGAAGCAGGGTGCGGATGAGGGGCAAGGGATGACAAATAAACCTTGTTTTCAGCATTGCAGCAGTACCTAGAGATCCCACGGCCGCGCAGGCCTTGTAAGGTCAATAGGAACCATTGGATTATTTCCAATGGGCTGTTGGACGTCTTCTGCTGTAGATATGTACTCTGTATTGTCCCCATCGGCATCTTCGAGAATCTCTGGGTCTGAAAGCATCTCTTCTTTGACGTACTTATCGTAGTTAAAGGTATCCCACCCATCCCACGAAATAGTCTCTATTGGGGTATCCTTGATCCTGATCCTCGTGATATCGCTGCCATCTGGGTGACCAGATATCCCGCATTGGATAAAGGACTGACGGACCATCTGGGCAGCCTTGTCAGCAGCCAGCCGGCTGGCTGCTGCTGCCACTGTATGGGTAACCATAATACGCTTCATTGACGTCGTCCAGACAAGTGGCTGGCTGGCTGCCCGGGCTAGCTGCTCTGCGTTATAGACGTAGTCGTCTGTTGCTTCAGAAAACCACTGCTTGAAGGGCTTGTTGATAGCAGTATCAAGAGGTTGAAGAAGGGAGGTTGTGCCGGGCGGTATAAGGCTGGGCGTGATGTGGTTAGTGCGAAGTCGAGATAGGATAGATGGGGTCTTGTGAAAGGTGGCAACGTCCATAACTAACAAATACTCTTGCCCAGCTGTCAAAGGGAAGAATTCTTCAGTTATCCACCTATCAAGCAGATACTCGTTGTTATAGGCAGTATCGTTGAATTCGACAGTAATCTGGCTGCTGTACTTACTGCCTTCGTTGCCCTCGATCTGACCGCCTTGACTGCTGGGCTTGCCGTGAAAGATAAGCTTAGGTAAGATACGTTGGATACCATCGGCGAAGATATAGAGGATAAGGGTGGCCTGGCGCTTGCTCCAGCCGCTGCGATCGGTCTTGCCAGCAACGGTACGGGCGCCCTTGTCAGCCCACGTTGACCCATCGAGATACTCGAAGGGTATAGGGGTCTCGTCGAAGTTGATGATACGATGGGTTGGAAATCGAAGGCCAGATAGGTCAAGGGGCAGCTGGGCCAGTGCCGGCTGACTAACTCGTCGGTCAAAGTGAAGAAACTGGGTAACAATAACAAGATAGTCAGCGGGCAGCTTCGAGGCCTGCTTTGTAAGCCGACGATGGGAAATATTCCAGCGGCTGCAAAAGCGGCTGAACCAACCAACAGAGAAGCGGAAGGTAGATAGGCCAGGGTATCTGCTGGCAAAAAGGGCTCTTGCTGTACGTCTGAACCAACCAGTAGTAACAACCCTAGATTCGTCACGTTGCTGGCGAAATTGGGTATAGAGGTCAGCCTCTAGATCAGGCCAGCTAGGCTGACTGCTGTTGCTGCTGGTAGCTGGGTTGTTGACGATAGTATCTCGTCGCTGGTACCAGCCTTGAATTGTCGTACAAGGGATCTTGAATTAACTGGCTGCCTCGTCAAAGGTTGGGCGGCGTAGGCCGTTGGCAAGGTCAAGAGGGGTATCGCTAGTGCGTTGACGAGTAACAGGCCAGGGCTCAATTGGGTATCGGTGGTGCTCAAGGTACATCAATACAGCAACTTGCTTGCGTTGGCGATAGGATCGCTGCGATCTCTGAGCTGCTGTTGCTGCAGCGTAACTTCGCTTAGTAATTGGGGTAGCCGTCTTGCCGCGAGGCTTCTTTTGCGGCGGCGTAACTGGCAAGGTATTGCGATCGATATCGCCCAGCGGCTGGCGGTTGGGCATCGTCAAAGTAGGTTGTTGCGATAGTTGAGTTGACCGAGTAGATACGGTAGGCCCATGCTGCCCACCCAGAAACGCCAAACCCACTTCGATCAGCCGCTGCTGCAACCGCAATGTATGTAGCCGACCCCACATGCCCCTGACATTATCAGTGGTTTGAGGTACTCTAGGAGCTGCTCCAGGGCCACGACAGCGGCACAAAGCAGTTGGCCACCAGCACATAGGAATCAGAGTATGCCAGTTTCTTCCTGTTCCTGCTGGTAACTTAAAGGGATAACTTAAAGGGATAATCCAAAGGGATGGCCATTGATACCGCCTTTTGCTTTAGAATGTAGGGATGACCCTAGATTCCAATCCCGGAATCTAGGAGTATTGCTCTTTTACCCCTAGGTCCGAAAGTAATCACCCCTACATATACGTGCGACATATGTACGTATCCGTTCTGAATAGTTATATAGCTACAGGACATCACTATGGACACACTTAGACAGCCAGACCAACTTCATGCTTGTGGACCACTATTAATCTATCCTCTTATTTTACAGTCTGCCTTGCTTTGCTCTCTTTATCTCTTCCCCTTCCCAGACTTCTTTTCTAAATCACAACATAAACATGGAAGCTCATCGCGAAAATAACTTGACCAAGGTCCAAACGGCCAGTGGATACGTTTTTAATAATCCTGACTGGGCATGGATTGCTGTCCAGCAAGCTGGGTCGCCTGTAAGAGCTGTTGGGGAGCATGCCCTTCCTCAGGGCAACAAGAGGCTCGCTGGCCTTGGTGACAGAATTGTTGCCATGCTCATTGTGGACGCCGCGTTCGCAGCTGATCTGAGCATTGGTGCGTTGTTTAAAATCGACCTTTTCCGGGTATGAAAAATTCCTACAAGCTACTGACGGAGACACAGGGGATACAAATCGTATGCTGTCGCAGTTTGGCTCCAACGAGTATCTGGCAACCATTTGCGATCAGCACGAACTTACTTCCTGCATTATTGTTAATCCCGCTCAAAATGGTGTAGTCCACACCAATCTAAAGGCAACGACTGTCGAAGCCCTAATTGGGGCTGTGTACAAGGATGCGGGAGACGATTTTGATGCTGCGAGAGAAGTCGCCAAGTTTTTAGGCATCATTCCAACTCTTGCCTCGTAACACTGGTAACGTACCAAATATCATGCCCCCATAAGCTTTTGTTCTGGATGACGCTCTACAGTCGGCCCTCGTCAGAAGGAACCCCGGATCCTCTGCCCTGGGGCATCCTGCTATCGCGTACGAAAACCTCCTAGGATTGTCATGTGTATCCCTCAAGGTGTTGGATTAGAAAATGAGCAACGAAGCAGGCTGGAGTCCTGCTTCGAAGTTGATTCTCTTCTCCGAATAGATTTGCCATCTTGCACGCACCTTTTGGCACTTTCTAGGGGTTCGTACGGGATCCGGGATGCCTGGCGCAGAGGATCCAGTATGCCTTCTGACACAGGGCCCTTTTACAGAGTAAGCGGTACTCCAGGTCGCTTAGTCGAGTAAACTGAGGCTGTGGCCGTGATGGAAATGAAGCTGGTAACAGCCACGAAGGGCCATGGCTCTGACTCGCCGTATAGAACGTAAGGCAAGCAGCGCACATCGACGTCAGTCGGACCGGGAGTCGATTGTGAACAGAAATGCTGATCCGACATGGGATACATTCGGAACAACATACAAGGCGTTGGGGCTGTCGTTTTAATTCATGAGGGGCTCTCGGTTGTCACAATGGAGGAACGGAAGTGAACAGTCATATTGTTGCATTTCATTGTAAATGTAGTTCATTATATTGAGGCAGCTATATCAATGCATGCTAGGCCTGACTTACCCTTGCTCTATGAGCATGCGGGACTTGATCCGTTAGATCTACTCAGACTTTTCGCAGCTACCTTAGGGGGTTATAGTTTCCGCAAATGTCAAGTAGAAGGCACAAGAGACTAATGAGGTCAAGTAGGGAGTCAAGGCGCTTATATTAGTGATACTACTTCATGGATAAGATGTCGCTCTGTGGAACTGTTCTGCTACATTTTGACGTAACAATTGTTACTGTTTTACATCCTGACAATTAAATATAGGTTAATTCCTAGGTCTTTCTCATCTATCGACAGTGGTTATGGATTATCACGGGTACATGAATAGCCTTGTCTGACCCTGAGTTCTGTCACTTGCGCTTGCGACCCTGTTGCTCCTGGGCGTACAGTTGCGCGCGCATCTCCTCGGGTACATCGTCGTGGGTGTCCAGCTTGTGGCCTTGCTGTACCCACCGGACAAGTTCCCTCATATGATGGTCCAGGAGTTTGTAGTGCATCCTTCCGGCACGATTCCCCTCGTCTCGCGTGTACTCCGGGCGCCATAACGAAACTGTCGATGGTTTCACGCCATGATTTATGTTTTGTTTGCTGTCAGTTAAACCAGGGCTCTTTGAATTTGTTGACCTTTGATCAGAACACGCTTTCCAGCAGTCGATTGCGGTGGTATAATCCTGAGCGAGCGGCAAGGTTCAGTGTCACTCCTGATCTGACATCGCACCGCTCTTTACAGGACGTACACCGATAAGATCCGGTGTGCCTGGACCATATAATCTACCAAAGACCTCCTTCAGATTTGCGTCCTCCAGAGATTCAAACTTCACTCCAGCGTGCTCTTGCCATTTTTCCAGCCGAAAGATAAGTCCCGCGCTATCAAGAAAAAGCACCTCAGGCGCACCCGTGCTACCATCCATTTCCTGGTCAAACGATTCGAACATGTCACGGCCCTGTTCTCGAGCAAGCTGATCATTTGCCGACAGTGCTACATCCATACCGGTTGGCTCTCAACCAAGCCGCACTCAACCACAACAGCCGCTCGTTCGTACTCACTCATTGCCATCGTCTTTGTGATAGTGCTGATCAGCAAATAAACCACAATCTGAGATTCCTTGGATAGAGGCTCTAGCTCCTTTGTGTGTCCTGCGAGCAGTACACCCGTACACAGCGGTTTGAACCACTTAGGAAGTGTGTCCATGGCACCCTTCCACTCCGTACTCCCCCCAAATCCCAGACCTTCCCTATCTTTCACTGCGAGGATCCAATCAACCTCCCAGCTCATCGGAATGGACACAGAAGCCAGCTGTCCAAGCCGCTCTGCTGTAACCTCCGAACGAAGCCAATGAAGCGCACTTTGCGTTGCCGTTGTTCCGTCATTCATCCGGCGACGTGGTGTCTTCCAGGTGAAGCCCAAGTCTCTGGGATCTGACAACCTAGCATCGCTGAGCATGTTCGACACACCTTTGCTGTCAGCAAAGCAAACACAGTAAAAATGTAAAGATTGGAAAATTTGGAGATTGTTGGTGGTTACCTGTACGGCTCGAGCCAGCGGCCCTCCGTCCTTAAGTAGGTGTCAGACTGCCCCAGCACATTCGTTACGGTGATTGTTTCACCTCGAGCGACCTGGCTTATGCTTAACCAGAGGTATGAGTAAGACTAGCAAGGGTATCCTTATACAAGGGGATCGTACACTCATTGTATAGATATGGGGTTTATTCCCATAGCCATTCATTCGTCATACTCATCAATACACACATAATGACCCCTGCCTGTCTAACTGATGCTCGATAGTAGTTAAATCGTAAATTGAAGTACAACTTGAATCCAGGTCGTGCCTCTCATTGGCTCAAAAGTTCCACAACAACTTGCTTAGTCATTTCCACGGGTACCCGTGAGCCTATTGGGAGCCTCCTCGGAGGCGTGGCTGACTAAGTACAGCACCTCGCGACCCCGAAGCAGACTGAGAGTCCCAAAAACAGCACCAATATTCTCTTTTCTCCCCGCATTCAGAACGCGAACTGCGATCTCTCTCGTTTCCTCGGGCCCCAAATACTGAGATAATTGTTGCTGCTGGAAATAGCTCTCTGTGGAGCGTTGTATGTATTCGTCGTCGCAAGAGCCAACGATTTGGAAAGTGCCAGATCCCGCTTGCATGTCATCAACCACCAACGTGCCTGCGTTGGGATTAACGACAATCTGCGTGGAGTTATGTCCTGCGTGCATGTTGCGAACTATTGTTGTGCCTCTGCCCGTGATGGAGATTCGCTGGAGGGAGCCGTTTTCTAAATCGTCTTTCCACAGTTAAACACGAAAACTGGCTGTGCGAACTTCGGTTTAAATGACAGAGCTTGAAGTAAATCGACAACCTGCAGTACATACCTGCAATTGAAATAACCGACATCGCACATATTTGACAAACGGATGCTACGCTGTCGGGAAGTTGGGTGTCTAAGCCCGGAGCGCAGGCGCCAACCGTTGAGTCTAGTACGCGCATAGAGAATGCAGCGTTTCACCGG
The DNA here is from genome assembly GCA_001625285.1 of Colletotrichum incanum. Lineage (NCBI taxonomy): Eukaryota > Fungi > Ascomycota > Sordariomycetes > Glomerellales > Glomerellaceae > Colletotrichum > Colletotrichum incanum. The sequence goes on along the minus strand of LFIW01002563.1, from coordinate 2,064 downwards.
CGCGAAACAATTAGCTCGAGGACAGGGGGCCGTTGACAAAGCGTGTGCTGCACATGGCATTTATTAAAGCCTTCCAGATCAATGAGGGAGTTGAGGGATTTTTGGAGTGGCCATAAGTGGGGTTCAGCAACCTTTTCCCTCTTCACGTCGTCCAATGAGGCACGGGAACCACACAGACTCCCGCACTACCCTGAATGGAGGGCACCAGTCACCACATGAGCCTCAAATGCTTCCCTCCTCTCCTAAACCGACGTGCGCCCCTGAGAGTCGGCCGAAGCCGAGGCTAAAAAGGTGTCGCTCTGAGTCATGAGACAGAGTCGGACACAATATTCCTTATCAAACGAGTACAGTACTCATTAGAATAGGCAAACAACAATTGGAGGTGCACGTGGCTATCTTTCAATGGACTTGACAACCCATGGCCTGCCCAGCCGTAACATGCAAAAACCAGGGAGTTCCGAATGGGAAAGAGGGGATTCTTGATTGGTTGCAATAACGTCCCCGCCCACATTGGCCAGTTATCCTTCCTTTCCCTCTTCACTTCCGTTACTCAAAGTTCTGTTCCGTTGTAACCACGGTTCCTATTCATCCTCCCACTTAAAATTTCCGAGCCACTGATACAATCCATGTTAATAAAGCATTTTTCTTCCCCTCTGCCCCGCGATTTACCCTGAGCCTAACACACAACATGGTATAACGTGTGTGATAAGCGAGTGGCCATGACAAGCGAGTGGCCACTTCCTTATCGTACCTTAAAGGTCAGTTTTTCAACTATTTATTAAAAATCAAATATAAGACTAAAAGAAGAGTTATTTCTAGCAGAGCTATACTAGTATGTGTAGATCTCAAATTTAAATCTTCGAAATTTGCTTTCTGTAAGATAAGCCTTAACTACTAAGAGGTTATAAAAGTGGGGCGACGATAAGGCTTAAGTTCTATATAAAGACTTGAAAGGTATTTATAATTATAAGAATATTGTTTTCTATAGTATAACTCTTATCAAAACTAGCAGTAGAAGAAAAGGTTGTTATAGCTTCATGTTCGGTTTTTAATAAATAGTTAAAAAGCTGACCTTTAAGGTACGATAAGGAAGTGGCCACTCGCTTGTCATGGCCACTCGCTTATCACACACGTTATCAGACAGAAGGAGGAATTGGGTGAGAGAATGATGCCATAAGATTTGAGGGGAAAGAGAAATAACAAAAGAAACATCAACGTACCGTATCCACCTTTCACCACATCCACCCAACAGCCGAACATCCGATAACCATCAGGAGGACAGTGTATTCGCCCTGTTCCAATGCAAAGTAGTCATCTCGCTAATTTGGCGTTCAACCCCGCGCATCTCAACAGACGTCCACTCGATAGTCGCTACCCTGTCCCCTTCGCAGTACCACCGCTCAATGTCTCTGCGCATCTTGTTGAGCCGGCGGTACTTCTTGTCCGTGTCGTAGCACAACTTGCAGCGGTCAGGGTCGGCGATGGTTTCGAATACAAGCTTCAGCCCGCACGTCTCGCCCGTCCGATATTCCTTGTTACACTGCTCTTTGAACTGACCCCATTTCCAATATCCACATTGCCATCGTGTTTGGTAAAAGTAGCACATGCTTTTCCCTTCCGTTTGTCGATCACTCCCCTTTTCCCACCTTTTTCTTGTTTTCTGCTTATCGATTGCCGCCTTGCGGGCCGGTCCGTCTGACTAGCTGGGACGAGGTTACTAGCTCGGGAATGCGCAAAGCAGTGGAGAAACCAGATGGAGAAACCAAGGAGAGAAGGGAGAGGAGTAGTGGCAGCTTCGAGAAGGGAGCAGAAGTGATCTGTTCGAGAGTTCGGGGTGGGATTTGAAGTCACTGATGTAGGAGACTCCCTAGTTGAGCCAACACAACGGTTTGCTGGTCGTCTTTTTATTTATATTCTTTTTCCCCACCCTTCCCTTCCCCTTTTCTTCCAACCTGTTCGCCCCTCCTCCGCTACGTTATGCAGCACCATGCGGTGTTTCTTGTCACTAATGCCTAATGAAGTTTCCTCTCCTTTGGGGTCATTCTTTGTCGGTTCCCCCCCCCC
>LFIW01000003.1:0-54472 GCA_001625285.1 Colletotrichum incanum | reverse complement strand
GGGGGTTGGTTAGATATACGATTGAGTCTTTGTTCCACCTTCCGGGTTATGTGAGGTTTTGGAATCTTTAAGGAAAGATTTGTAAAGACGAACTGTATCCCATAAATCCATCAGGGAATACTAATAGTTAAGGATTATTCTTTCCTATTTTTGAGCCTCCAATAATCTCCATCATGCCCTGGTTCTGCCGCGTGCAGACACATTAACCTCATCGTATGGCACTCATTGAATTCATCGCATCTGACGGGACTTGCCAATATTCCAATTTACAACGGCATCTAGAAGAACCGGAAAGTATAATTTGACACCTTATAAACTGATGTGGTAATACCAAGGGATTGGTGCCGAGCTACGGACATCACGCTGGCAGATCTGCATGCAGAGTCTCGCATAATTTAGCAGTCGTAATTACTTTGCACATCCCCTTTGGCAAGCGAGGAGCTGCCGGCGGAATCTAAATGGTTTTTATAGCTTCCCGGGCTCAACGTAGCTTTGTGGCGCGTGTAAGTCGTAGCTACACCAATTTGATATATGTCACGAGCCAGAAAGGGGCATTGGGTATTTAGGGGGTTAGAGTGTCTAGGAAGACCTGAGATATGGCGCTAGGCACCGGTGCCGGACCGCTAGGTTACTGGTGCCCACCTATAAGAAGGCCAGCTCCTTAGTAAGTAACTAGGAGAAGGCTAGAGATGAATGCAGTTATCAGTTTACACCTATCTTGCCGTTGACCTTCTCACTCCGTACCGCAGCCCCTGACAATATAGAAGTTTCCTCCTCGGCTGCGAGCAAAGTATCAAAAGCTCTGTTTTAAAAGCCGATGGGGCAGGTCCTTAATATAATGCAACCTTCAGACGTTCACAGGATGTTTCCAGGCCTCATATGCTACCCAAGCTTGGAAGATACCAACCGCTAACCCCATAATGCCTAGAATAACAGCGATGATTACTCCCACCGATGTCGCCAACATTACATGCCTTGATTTGCTCCGTTGTTCCAGCCACACTTCGATAAGCCCCCTAGGAGTAGGATTTTCTATCTCGTCATAAAGATCCAGAAGTCGTGAGCCCCAGTAATCGTATCTGATGGTTCTCTCGTGTGGATATCGGTCTGATAGCGAACTTGGACTCATACAATCTGGGTCGAACAACTCTTTTGCCACTATGAGTCTCAGGTGCGGCCGGATTACCCGCCGCCCTAAGGTCGCGCGAGCAGGGTGAGCAGGGTGAGCAGGTTGCTTGCACAGTAAACAGATAGTAGCTAGTCAGAAATCTGTTAGTGGGATAGGCCACCTGTACCTAGTTTTAACCTCTACTATTGATACACGCTCTAGCGAATGAAAGTTGAGCGGCTATCTATTTTTAAGACCCATCTGCTTACCCTTCCTATTTAACATTCTTCCTAGTTTGTCAGCGTGCTAGTGTCTACCTACACTCTCCCTCATGCTCTCCCATTAATCCATCCATCCATCCAGTCTTCCATCTTCCATCTTCCACCTTCCACCTTCCACCCTTTTATCATCTTTTCATCTATACAAGACTACTTAACCGCTGAAACAGGCGTACGCTAGAATGCATAGGCACATCATACCACTTGCAACTCTTCTAGAACAATTCCAGAATAAGAAGCTCACTAATAACAAAATCACATGTAAAGTCAAGGGTGCTACTGACTTACTTAATAATTAACAAGCCGAAGTTAAAGTCAGGTGCAGCTAAAAGTCAATATAAAAATGCAAAAGAGCACCCCAACAACATAAAAAACAAGCTTAGCGACTTAGTGTATTGCATTTACGTCCTTGCATCTTCAGCAACACCACTTAGCTACTATCATCTAACTAGCTTTAACGACACCTTGCAAGAATAGTCTAAGCAAACGAAGATCCCATCAGCTTTCACCAACAAAGTGTCACGGTCGGGTAGGCAGCGGCGATAGGTAATCAACAACAGGATGTCTATTGCTACGGACAGATAGGCTGCCCTACAGGCAGGTCTGGCTGGTTGACGAGGACGTAGCTCAAGGAGCTACAATTCACATCGATGTCGCTGTGTGCAGAGATTTTCCCTTCCCTCGGTGGTCCGTGCTCAAGCTCTACAGCCGGGGCTGTGCTTGCCAGCACGTTTCTCGAGATGAAAACGCATAATAACCCCGAGCACTTCCAAGAGTTCGTGGCCGAACCATTTCGTATTTCCCACCGTCGGCAAATGGATCGAGCCCCGTCCCATGACCGCAATTGGACCCGTGGCAAAAACGAAAGGCCAGCCCGACACGGCGAGGAACGGCCTCGGGCTTATCGACCAAGTGTTCGAACAACATGGTCGGCGGCATTGTTAGCAAGTCTTCTCTCAGACTGTCATGCACGCCGTTGGTAGCTGGGCCACACGAAATGTCGTCGTCCGCATCAACGTACTTGGGTATATCTTTATTAAGAAGCCTAGATAATTTAGTCTTTGCTGTAATATACGAAAGTAGGAATCTAACTAACTAGCTCTAATCCCATGGCTGATATATCGGCCATCTTACATGCACCAGGCTCGCCAGTAGATCTCATCCTATAATCGTGCGGGGTCAATCCATGAATATCCTCCAATTCTGGATTTGCACCATGGCGCAGCAGGACCTCAAATGCCGCCTCATTGCTTTCTTGTGCTGCCAGATGCAGTGGCGTCCATCCTGACTGCTTCCATGCGACATCGGGTCCATGCTCCACAGAGAGTAGTGCCTTGAGGTCTTCCTCGAAGTCTTCCTCGTAAGGCTTGTATAACAGAACTAGAACATGAATCGAGTGCTCGTATGGGTTCTCTAAGAAAGGCTCTCTGGCGCCGTCTTCAAAAAGGGCCTCGAGCCGCTGGACGGTCAGTCGCCGGTGTTGCTGCAGCTCTGGGTCTTGAAATGGCAGATTGACATCCAGGAGCCGAACGATGGATGAGACCGCTCCCAACAAGTAGCCACCGCTCCCGAAAGATAGGACGTCATGTGTTGACTCGATTTCGCCGATGACGACGGATGGCAATTCCCGGATTCTACCACTAGCGAGAAGTTCTTGATGTGCAAGCTCCATGATGCAAAGGCTGGCCAATCTCTCACACTCGTCCTCGCTGCCGCAGCTATTCATGAATGTTTGGAAAGACTTGCTTTTGGGGTCGAGCAAGTCATCCTTGGTTTTGTAAGTGTGCCGTACAGTCGCTGTGGTAGTTTTGTGTTAGCCAGCTGGTAAGCAACCATCTCGAGGCAGCACGCCGTATCATGCGCCATGGAGCAAGGTCGGGTGAACTCACCTTGAAGACCATAAATGTCGCCTTTCCGCGACCAGTTGTCGCCCTCGAGAACTTCCTATGGTTTTGTTTTATCAGCTCTTTGAACTTCTGCGTATCGGCTTGCACTACAGGTGACAAAACCAGTCAAAGATTTTCCGCTGGCGGCGGAATCGCATGAAATATGCACTTACCCTTGGCTGAAACTCTTTGGTGCCAATATGCTGGGTCTGGTTTTGCGTGCTGTCACGACCCGCCGGCGTCGCCGCACCGAGATCACACAGCTTGAAAACATACTTTCCATCGCCCATCTGCTTCTTCACGACTGAGCGGCTGGCGTTAGCTTCTCGTCAGACTCAACGATTGCGAAACATACCATTTGCCGGTTTGATATCCCGGTGGATTATGTATTCCCAATCAGTTTCGAACGCAGCCACGAGCCCTCCTGATTCATATCGCATCGCCAGCCCGTAATGCAAGTAAGAGAGAGCACAACTTAGCTGCCAGATCAACCCCCAAATCTCTACCCCGCTCAGTGGAGAGGTTGAAATCTTTGCGGCTTGCAACGGGTCTGGAAAACCGTACTTTCTGTCCTTCTGGTCCTTGATTTCACGCAGCCTACAAGGCAGCCCGTGTCCAGTTTGGAGATCGCCCGAGTCGCAATACTCCAAGTACAAGTAGACTGCGTTCTTTTCCGGATCGCTGTCGGAGTCGAGATACAATACTACGTGCGGGTGCCAGAGCGCATGTAGGATCTGTCTTTCCGAAAGAGAGTACTTCTGATTACTTTCATAATCATCCTCCTCGATGCCCCTGGTAATCATCTTTGTCTTTGTGATTCGGAACGCTTTGCGAAATACTCTCTGGAGGGAACGACCAATGTCAGTTGGAGCTGGACGCCTAAAATACAGATACGGGGGTGGGGGGTTAGAGAAGCTAATGCCACTCATGTGGCTCATGCCTGGGTCATAATCTTAAACCCGGGTTCCAAACTTACTATCTCTGGATCCTTGGTACTTTTCAAAACCTCACACAAAGCTTGTGCTCCACGTCTTGTTTGTTCCGTCTTCTCACTATCACAGTCGTAAACAGACCAATCAGAATCGGGAGGAACGTTTTTCCAAATCTCGCATGCCGTCCAGTTTGAAGTTATACGTCTGCGAGCCTTTAGAGGACCGACCACTGCTCCTGCTTTTTCCAAAGTGTTGGCTATCGTCTTGTAGCCCTTCATCGATGCTTCATCCAAGGCTGTCAATCCTAGCGTGTTGGAAATATTGATTTCGAGTCCGTTGTGTTCTGACTGCAGAATCTCCTTCACTAGTTCCAGGTCCCCCGTCTTGGTAGCGCAATGAAGCGCAGTCATGCCGTAGATATCTTGCAAATTCGGATTTGCTCCCTTGCGTAGCAAGAAGCGCACAACCAGAACATGGCTATCTCTGCATGCCAGAAACAAAGGTGTTCTGCCCTGCGCATCGACCGCATTGATATTGACACTCTTGTCTTCGGATAGAATCTCAACAACAGGCAAATGCCCTTCCTTGGCCGCAAGGTGAAGTGGGGTCCATTGGTCAAGCTTTGTCGTCATTCCGGTAAGCGCCTTGGAGATTCCTCCGTTTGATCTGATACTCTGTAGGATTGTAGACACAACTTTTTCATGGCCCCGTCGAGCTGCCCAGTGCAGGGCCGTCCAGTCTCCTTCCGTTTGTGACTCCAAGTAACAAGTTTCAGAATCAAGAAGGCATCCCACAATCTGGTAGAGACCAAACACAGAGGCCAGGTGGATACCAATCATTCCTCGATATGCCTCTCCATAATGATCCGGGTGCTTTTCGCATGACCCCATTGTAAGACCAGCGAATTCTGTGGCATGGCTCTCAACAAGAAAGCTCATAATCTCGTCTTGAAGGGTGTCGGTGTAGCACCCACGTGCGTGGTCGCCCCAGTGAACAGCAGCGTACCGTAGCAGAGGATACTGTGCCAGCCTCAGCCCGAGTTCAGACGGCGATCTTGCCATCTTGGTAGCCAAACGTTGCTGTCGGAGATAGGCGAGGCACCTTCGCAGGATCAGAATGTCAGGCGTTGTGGGAGAGTGGTATGTACTCAGCCGCGACGGGATCCATTGGCGGAGGTGTTCTGCAAACGAATGGTGAATCAATGATATACCATTACTGCAGTCCGTAAAGACGAGGCCCTTGGCATGCCTAATCATGGTTTTAAGGTCGGACGTCAGCGCCTCTTGTAACTCATCATGCTTGAGCGGTCTCTTAGCAAAGGCCAGCCAAGTAAGCATCTCAAGCATTGATCCAAACTCATCCGCAAGTTTGTCACGGATTCCATCAATGATCCTTGAGTAAATTCCTGTCAGATCTAGATCACGATGTCGGTCGAGCATGAAATTCAAGGCTCTATCAGTATTAGGGGTTGCTTGGGACCGAACATGAATCATCACGAGAGAGATCCATAGAAAGCTTCACGCATGTCAGCTGATAAGACACTCCAAGTGACCAAATCTGAGCCACGCTTACCTGCCGTCAGCTCTTCGGCGGATGTCGGTAACAAGCTTGTGGCGATGTTTCCATTTTGCGATCGTCATTTTTGTAGTACCGTCCGTCTTTGAAAACTTGAGAGTGATAAATCTCTCGATGTCATCATTCCTTGCACGAATTTCGAGCTTCAGTGCATCCTTAAAGACAGAATTTGGCGACAGCGGCTCCCTTGACGATATGAGAACGTTTGGTGGCCTCACGTCCATCTGGATCGTAAGATCATGGATGAACTCTTCTGTGTAATTGGGGAACTCGTCTATAGCATCGAACAGAAGAAACACTCTTGAGGACTTTCGAAGGAGGAGTGCCAGCATTTCGGCGGCGACCGTCAAAGTTGGGCGTGCGCCGTTGTTTTCGAAATACCATGTCTTCAGCTCTTCATCCACATGCAATTGGCCGGATGCAATAATGAACTGCTTGATAAGAGAGCACGCAATCTCGGCAGGGTCGTATGGTTTTGACCTGTCAAAATAGACATAGCCGACAAAGTCAGGAGGCCGAAATTCCTTGACCAAAAAGTCGACAATTACGGAACTACGGAAACGGAATGTCAGTCGCTATAGAATTGACTCTCGTGTTAGGACCCCTACCATTGGACCGATTTTCCTGTGCCAGCTTCCGTGGCAGTTAGTAGATGGCAACACTTAAATGAAAAAGCACTCAGCATGGCTTGTGAGTTGAGTCAGACTTACGGCGACCTGTACACCACAGTGTTTTCCCTGGTGATCCCACCCATTCTTTCAAGACATTGCTTTCTAAAACCCAAGAGCTTGAGATGGAAGCAGCTGACTGCAGTAGCGTTTCATGTCTCGAAGAGAAGTCCGGAGGAGAAAGCCATTGGAGGAAGTCTTTGACTGAGACTGGCGACTGAGAGACATCGAGTAGTAGCTCCCAAGATTCTCGATACTTGGCGATTCGATTAATGCGTTCAGACAATTTGGATTTGTCGAGTTTGATGAGGAGTCGCCCGTGATGTTGTGCCAGGTGACCTGAGATCTTCGTTGAGGGTAGTCCATCTTTTAGGTCTTTGAGTTCGGCCGCGAGTTCTTTTGTTAGCTGCAGTAAATCTGAGTTTGGATCTTTGCGGGCAGAGTGTGTGTTTCTTTTCGATCGGCAATCAAAGAAATGGCTGCTCATGTGAAGCGTTTCGATGGTCCAAAGTTCCGATCTTAGTCGCTCCAGGGTTTCTGGCGCATTGCTGAATGATTCCAAATTCAAGATAACTTTTGTGAGCAGTCCGTGTGTAGCATTTGATAGTTGGATGCTTGTTTCCGTCGCGGCTGTACACTCCATAGTGATTGGAGACACCGGAATGACATGAGGGTCTCCGAGGATGTTTGGCTTCCAGTTTCCAGAAATACAATAATGTAGCTGGGGCGTAAGTGTGAAGGAGAGAGGAACGCCGAATCGAAGGATTTGGCTGGGGACGTATCGTACTTGTTTCTGCCTGCAGTCGACAGCCTGATATCCCTCAATATGCAGGATGCGGTCACTACTCGCTCCGTGGCCGACATAGCAGAGCCGCTCATTGGCCCATATCCGCAGAACGCATCAATGTAGGTCAGAAATAGCTTGATCAAGTTGGGTGTACATCTCGTCTGACCAGTAATAAGAGAACGCATGGTCATGGAGTGTCTAGGCATCTGCAGGCAGTATGTAAGTGAGGCAGGCTGTGGACGGACGCTTGGCAGCCCACAAAGCAACCACACTGAATGCCTGATGGGAGGTGGCGCGCCAACGGCCCAGGCCCCTCGGATAACGATCCATTAAACACTTTATCTCCATGATCCTCCTATCATCGTGGTAAGACGTTTTACCGGAAAGCGAGAAGCACAACTCACTCAAGCCATCCGCCCGGACAGCAGCTTCGAAAGATTCACAATGGCGGGTATTGAGATTGCTGGCATCGCGCTCGCGTCAGCCGGCGCAGCACAGCAGCTCTTCAATTGCGGCCAGAGGATCTATAAGAGAATCAAAGACGAGAAACAGCTGAACCTACTGCTGCGCGAGCTCCGAATGTTTGAGGTGGACGACAATCGCCGGATGCACAGCAACTACGTTCAAGCAGTGCAGCCGGTGCTTCGCAGCCAGTTGGTCGACCCGGCAGACAAAGAACGACTTTTACGGCGATGGAAGCAGATACAGAATCACCTAATCCGCATAGACGAGCTTATAGATCTCATGATTGAAAACTCGTCCGTTCTCGACTTCCGAGCCCGACAAAAGGCGAGGAACGAGCTACGGGACATGGGCGGCACCCGAATTCTTACCGGCCTCTTCGCAGAGTTCCGAGACGATGCGGCGTTGCTCCAGAAGATGCTTTCTGACGATCAGCCGACGTTCCTATCCGGCAGGGACTTCACTTACATCGACACCCCCGACGAAGGGGCCTACGGGGCGGGCTTGTTCCTGCGCAAGGGGAGGCTCACGAAAGCCACGGACGGCAGCCTCAGCCAGACGAAATGGTTCCTCGTGGAATCCAAGCCCATCAAAGAGGAGGACGACAAGGCCCTTGCCAAAGAAGACGTGGAGATACTTGCAGGGCGGCTCGCGCGGGCGCAGACGGATCGCGGCATCTTCCAACTGCTTGGATTCCGCGAGGAGTTCGATCCTAGCTACCGGGGCTTCGAGCTGGTGTTCAACGGCGGCTTCGACTGCAACAAGCTGCCACCGAGGCTTTCTGCATACATGCAGACACGTCCCGCGAAACCGAGTCTCAACTTCCGGGTCAACCTGTGCTGCCAGCTCGCCATTGCCGTGCTCGAAACGCAATCCCTCAATCTCGTCCACAAGAACATCCGTCCCGAGAACATTCTCGTCATGGAAGCCGCTTCGTCCCCGCTAGCCACAACCGACGAGTTCATCCCCGCGATCAACCTTTCCGGCTGGCGATATGCCCGCCATACCGGGGAGGGCTACGTTACCAGGCTGCGCAACGAGGTGTGTCTGCAGCGCAAGGTTTATCAACATCCGGAGCGCCAGCTGCCGACGTCCGACCGCGACTACTCAATGGCACACGATGTCTACAGCCTTGGAGTCTGCATGCTCGAGATACTGCGGTGGAAGAGTGTTCTGGAACCCGGGAAGGATGCCGGCGAGTCGGAATCGGTCTCGGAAGAGTTCATCGCCGCGTTCCGAGCACTCAAGTTTTCTCCCAACGAGGCCGATGCGCGAGGCCGCTACACCAAGTTCCCGAGACAGAACAAGGCAGTTTTACTTCGCCTGAATGATACGTGCGTCCCCGTTGAGGCGGGTACCAAGATGGCAAACACCATTCACGGGTTTCTGACTTGCCTGGATGAGAAAAAGCACGCGAGGGCGAGCAACGACGAAGGCGAGGAGGATGAGTACCTCGGAGAGTACAGTTCGGATGCATCGACGAAAAGGCAGGAACAGGCCACTAGATTCATGGATACCGCGTTGAAAGATCTGCTAACTGTCCTCCGAACACTCTGATGGCGCGATCATTGGCTTTGGATGGACTTCTTACTTCTCTTCACATGTTCCTCAGCGGTTGATTGCCGGAATCGAATATTGAGTTTATTGGGAAATAGCTGGTAAGTAAGTTGAAACTGATGACGGCTACGGCTGCATGCCTCGGACCTTTACGGACCAGGGTGCTCGGCGCCTGTCTCTAGTCAATTGGTAGGCCCATATGAAGGCCATCAGATGAGAATTTCCACCTGGGTCTCGGCAGGATGGCACTTAGCCATGTTGTCGGGATAGACGCATGCATTCTGTCCATTGTTATCCTCTAGGTTGAGAGCGCCCTTAATCTCCAAGGTAGTTATCTTGTTATGGGTGTCTTAGAGAATCCTATTGTTGCTACGTATGGTGATCTATTGGGTAATATTGTTGCCTAGGTGAGTGAACTATAATGGACGATGAGGGTGGTGCTGATGTAGATGGTGTATTGGCCGGTGGGCCGGGATTTGCGTCCGAGCCAAGCCTCGGCGCCGATGGCCGTACGTATCCAGGACCGGGGGAGACCATTTGCGTGGGCGTAGCGCCATTGGTAGTCGTGTGCTCGTAGAGCAGTAGGCAGGGGGTTGGTTGGGCGCGACATGGGTGTATCGGATGCGGTGGTGCGACTGAAGAAACCGGGCATGAATGAAATACAGGTTCATGGACTGAATACAGATATGCTACGTTCTTGGTTGAGAATCGGGTCGGTTCGCCGTGTTGTATTGCGTGATGTTGGAGCAGTGGAGTTTCTTGATAGCGGGGGGCTCGGGTCGACATGACGTCCTAACGGGGGCGGCGCCGGGAAGGCGCATCATCTCGGATCCTCGTGCCTGCCCCAGTATCTATCCGTAACTTCCTAACTAGGTAGGTTGGTGGAGGTACGTCTCTTTCCAAAAAGGAAAAGAGTCCAAACCGGCAACAACACGCCATCCACGCCGTCCGGTTGAGTTCTGGCAGGTACCTAGGTAATTACCTACCTAAATAGGTACTATTGAACTCCACCGGTTCAGTTCTGGCCGTCTCGGTGCTTTTGTGCTGGGACATCGTGGCTTTCGCGTCGCAATGTAATAAGTGATATCCGTACATCCCACCCCCCGCCGGATACATGCATATCTGCCCCGGACAACACGCGGACATGCGAGCGGAACGCTTGATCCAATGTCATCAATACCGAAGCAACATGATCCCATCCAGGAGAAAACAGACTTATACACTGACAGTCGCCCTGGTTCCGCCGTCCTAGTGCAGCCGTGTCGGTCCTCGAGCTAGCCTCTTTTGGTGCGATGCCGTTGTTTAATAAGCGGCGTCCCTTGCGTCTCAATCTCGTGTATAAGACCGCTCCACATCCTTCCTACCCGTCAAATCCCACGCACACAACACCATACCACCACCGTCACAACACCCAAGAACAACCCCAATATCACCTCGTCCTCGTCCCCGTTTCGTCGTCGCTTCCAGTCCCGGCATGGCCGGCACGGCATCCCCGCCCCGCCAAAGGCCGACCAAATCACCACCAGACGGCACCCCCTCCACGCCCGTCTCGCCTTCACCACCGTCGCCACAACCACCGGCCTCACAACCACCGGCTCCCGACCCGTCCTCCTTCGCCCTCATCCCCGCCGCCTCCCACACCCCGCTCACCCCCCTGCGATGATGTACTGGATAGAATAGAACTGCCCTAAACCAGGGGCACGCCTGAACATGTTAGATCTGCTCGGTCGGCTTAACCTCGTTGACGCTGTAGTGGTCGGCCTTTGATCCTTAGACCCATTGCTGCCAGACGATGACTCGCGGGGCCGCTGAGCACAGGGTGTTTAGCTGAATTTCAGACTCAGCTCGTCGCTGTCAGCAGCAACCGTGCGGTTCTAGTCTTCCTTCCCCCCATAGACGCTTATAAAGGAGCTTTTGCTGAGAACGCTGAGGCTTGGGCTTGTCATGTTGTTAATGCGACGCATGTCGACATCCTCACCCTTAGTTGTAAGCCTCGACAAGCTGACGATGCTCCTATGCGAACTAAGATAGACCTTGCGCAAGTTCTCTGTGTTCTCAGTGCAGTCCAACAAGAAACTCGGCATACGATGCAGAGTTTAGGCGTAAGCGTCGTGGCTGAGTCGAGCCGGATTTGCTTCTCTGGGCTTAGGCGTCGACCTGTTAATTTGAGACTCGAGCGCCTCGAGGGCCAAGACACTAGCTGCATCAACCTGGCGCACCATTTCCCGCTCCCTTAATAGCGTTGCAACCTGACCTTCAAGAGTCACTATCATCTAGACCGCCTCTAGCATAGCCTTGTCTTGCTTCTCTAGCTTGTCTAAGAGCTTGTTGTTGACGTCGTCTATCTAGATTTTCTTGTTCTTAAAGGCGTCAATTCGCTTCTCGAGAGCGTTCTATCGTTCGCGACGGTAAAAGAGCTCAAGTTTCAGGTTGAAGTTTTGTGTGTAGGGTGGAAACCGTCTGTAGGGGGAGAGCATATTGTCAGTAAGGCACTTAGGACTAATAAAACGGAGTACGGGGGAACACTCACAGCCTCCATCTCTTTCACGCCTATACCCGTCTTCTTTGTAGGTTCTCTGTTACCTCCGTTCGACCTAGGTCGGCGGCCGTCAACGGACTCGTCCTTAGCAGGGGAGTATGACAGATTCAAAGCTGTGTCTCTCGTGACATCCCGCCCGATTTGACACCTTTAAACCCTAAAGATCTGAGAGATTAGTAATTACTATTGGGATTTTTCCGGACGCCGGCGCAGTGGTTGTCAAGCGCTCTAAAGTCGTTTGCAATGCCCAAGGCAGCAGAATTGATGGATTGCTTTCCAGACTACAACATGCGTTCGATTTTAGCAGTCGACATTTTGTCTAGCAACACTTTCCCTGATATTATGTTTCTTGCTTTTATTTGAAACATGGCATGTCTACGTCATGAAACATTCCAAACACGCAGGAAATGGTACCCCTCTAGTCAAATAAAACCATGGTAAATTACAATTGCGGACGACTCTAAATTGAGATCTTAATAAGGCAATGTAAAACAGTCTTGTCTCAACTATGTGTCCCTGATTTGATGCCGAAAACTTATGGAAAACCATATCGCTGAGTTTATGTGCTAAAGAATTCAAGCCCGTTGAAGGATGCAAACTGGTGTTGTAGAACCGCCCAATTATGGCGCTGCAATCCTGCGACATGGGTGGCTGTATTCCGACTGCGCTCGAGTTATCGTTTGTGCCCCAAATAGAGTAGGAACCATAAAAGACGCAAGTCGATATGATTTTTTCCAATCCCCGAACCGAAACCAGTATGAGATTCTTCTCCTAGTCTACCCCATAAAAGGCGCGTTTGCTACCTCTAGATAAACATCGAACGTCGACGGGTTACATGCCCTCTTTTATATAACATCCCGGCATTACGAAGTGGGGGCTCCGAATTCAGGGCGGAAATGAAGTCCTGTGCTTGACCCCAGATCGTATATCACACGACGGAAGCAGCTTGGAATGGCTCGACGGCTCGCGAATTCGTCTAAGAGGTTTTCGCCTGTACTCCTCCTTTGTCACCGGGGTTGTCGTAGGTTTGAACTTGTCGAATTACACCACGAGAGATCACGCAATTTCCACCATCCTGACCCCCTAGTAGTCCAAGAGTTCTGAGTATGAGCCGGTCTTGCACTGTGTCTCTGTTATTCAAGAAATTTGACACCAGAGCCTCCGGTACATCGTTTGAGGTCCTATCAATGCCAATCCGTTAGCTGGTTGTATCTTCCATATCCATACTACAAGACGATGATGGTGTTGGATACTTTGTTTGAAGACCACTTTGATGATTCGTGGAAGCCATGAGTCGGTTATTGGAGGCGTCTTTGGTAGGATATACGTTACGTAGAAATGGTTCACCGGCCAATATACCGAGCTTGCGTTCAAAGGCTGAGAAGTGCGTATTAAGGAAAGAGATTTCACCTATCGAAGTGGTTGCAAATAACAAAAGAGCAATCATGAGCAAAAGATTGGCCTATCATCTTAATGAAGGAGAACAATACTTAATCTTTTAACTATAGAAGACAATACGTCAATTCTGAGAATCTCTCACATCTCCAAGCATGTTTTCGGGCAGCGTCTGACCGACTTCCTGCTTATCATTATCAGCTTCCAGTCCGTTTCTTAAACACGCGCCCAACTGAGCTGCTTTGAGCTTACAATACAACTCAACTTTAAATGAAAGGTCGAACAAATTTGATGCAACGAATCACATCCTAAATAAGAGAACGAAGGCTGCAGAAACCCCCGGTCTCCGATCAGCAAGATTCTTGGAAGATAGACACGCGCACGACTACTGACGGGGCCCCGGCAACCTCAACCGCTGGCCCATTTTAAGGCAAATGCTGTAGACAGAGTACATAATGAAGATTTCATACTTGGATTTCACACATTTCACAAAACTGGCAAAAACTATATAGGCCCGATCAGACCAAGAACATTTCATCCAGGCATGTTGACTAATAGCAGCCTTGTTTCATTTACCGGCCCCTGCTCTCTCACGTCCAATCATAAAGGCTCATTCAAATTCAATCCAGTCGAAATCAAACAGTCCAATGGAAGCCTCGAGGCTTGCCGCCTTGCCAACGTTTGTGGCGTTTGTCAAGGATAATCTTCCTGGACTCTTACAGGCCTCCCTTTCTGGGTGCCCCCCACTGACAGTTCCAGCCATGTGCAGGCGGCAATCAAACGACGTAAGATGCTGCTTGGCTTCTGACGCCTCATTTATCTGTTTAGCAGATTTTGGTTCAATCAAAATTGGGTAAACCAATCTCAGCCTGTGTGACATTAGGTTTGAGTGAGTAGCATGATGTCTCCGCCGTTTTCCCTCCTCCACACCCTACACTTTTCCCTAGTTAAGTGAAACGTGAGAGCAGCTCACTGGATTAAAGCAACCATTCTCCATCCAATATTCCACATTCAAACTCGTTCGCTAAGCATGGAGAACAACGGCAAGGCGACCATGTTCTCACACAACCACAATGAGAGTGAGGCAGTCCGGATACCACCCGAGCGTATATATTCCGAAGCAAAAGCGTACAAACCATCCACTCTCAGCACCCACAGACAGCGTCATATCCACGTTGAAGAAAGCCACTCAGTGGGAACTATGTCCAACTCGGACTCCAAATCCCATCTTACGATATTTTCAACTCCTCCTCTCGGCTCAACAATGGATTCATCGTCGCCCACAACACCGTCGCCATCACAACCTCAAAGTCCGGTACTGGAGGCCAATTGGCATAACGCAACAGCCGAATTGATCCTTGCCGGCATCGGAGACCGGAACAAGCCGATCATGGCAGGAGACTTGGGAAGATCATTGCCGATCCATTCCAGAAATCCTCAAGATTGGGATTTCCATCTCTCCGAAAATCGAAGCAAAACACCCAGGCAAGCCATTGGCCTACAAGATATTCAAAGTCCGATTTATCCATTCGTGGTTGACAGTGACCTTCCTGATTCGGATCTAGGCGGCGAAGATTTCGACCTGGACCTTGAGAGAACTGCAAGCATTGCATTGTCCCGGTGTTCTGGTGTTACACTCAATCGTCTTACCCGGCCAATTCGTGTTGTCGATGCTTTCTCAGGTTTCAAAGACCGATGTGCCGAGATCCTTAGAGATGACGAGCATTTCACATCAATAGACTGGGACGACGATGGCTTTTCGTGCTTTGATGTGGAGGAAAGGCCCTCGGGACACACTACACATACCCACAACAAGACCTTAGACCAGGACCAACGATCAAGGGCGCACACAATCAAACGCTCAAAGGATCAAGAGAACGACAATGACGGTTTCGACGAGCCTAATATGGGCCCAGACCAAAGCCAAAGTTCCAACAAGAGAGGGCCTTATAAAAAGAGACGCGTTGCGCTTGATTACAGTTGCCCGTTCAGAAAACGCAACCCCAGAAGATTTAACGTCCGAGATCATGACGCATGTGCCAATGTGTCCTACAAGAACATGGCAAAT
Organism: Colletotrichum incanum; assembly: GCA_001625285.1. Taxonomy (NCBI): domain Eukaryota; kingdom Fungi; phylum Ascomycota; class Sordariomycetes; order Glomerellales; family Glomerellaceae; genus Colletotrichum; species Colletotrichum incanum. The sequence continues at coordinate 39,217 of LFIW01000003.1, read as the reverse complement.
TTGAAGTAAGTCCTTTTTCTTTGGTCTGATGATCGCAGCCTCTGGAGTAGATCTCAACGACAACTCCTCGGATATGTATGTATTCATAAAAGACATGTGGACCCTCTCTCCCAGCACAGAGGTCGTGTTTTGAACCTAAGATTGATTGAATGACTTTCGTCTAGGCAGCATGTTCGCGGACAGCATTACAAACCTTCCTGTCCGCACTGTAGGCAACAATTTGATGTTGGTCCCGACCAGTTTCGTCCTGACCACACTCCCCAAGACTGTCTTCTTCGCCGTCAAACGGGCGCTCATCTTCAAAAACGGGACCCCGAAGATGGCTTAGACACACAAACAGAGGCCCTTCTGTTAAGCAGGGCACGTGGATCAAGAATCGAAGACTGGCCTTCTTTATGGCGAGTACTGTTCCCAGATGACCAGACTGTTCCATCTCCAGGTGTGATTTAGTACTCCTTGATATGAGACGCCTGCGGTCAAGCTAATGCATTTCTCTTAGAATTTGAGCCACTGATCGAACACCATGATGCGGCCGACGACGGGTGCAACACGTGTGTCCACGGCATTACAGACGCTGTCATCAATCTTCTCAGTCAACAACTCAGGCTTATCGACCAAAGCTTCTTCAACCAATCCATTCGCCTTTTGCTCAATGGAGTTGTACATTTCGAGCTGCAAACACTCCTCAAAAACTCACAATATGCTGTTTTTGAACATTAAGAAAGACAGGAAGAGCCTTCGGCGCTTTCAAATCTTGGACACACAGTTCCCGGCTCCATCAGCGTATCAACGGCCAAGAAGGATGGGGACACGTCTTTAGACGGCGATGTGTCACCAGATACTGTCGTCACACCCGAGTCTTCCTCATCAGGACAACCTTCAAGATCGGGAAGTGGTTTTGGCAGTATTGAAGCGTCATCTTCGGTTTGAATCCCGCGCAACACGTTTTCGATAACTTGCTAATATTCTATTGTAGAATGCAGCAACTCAAGTTATCATGCCTAAGCATCTGCAAGCCAGCTCCCCAACAACTTATGAAGAGGTAGAATTGCCAAGACCTAAAATACGACATTGAAAACGACTAACAGTTTCAGCGTAACCCGCAACTTAATGATCCTTCTCAATTCGCAGCGTCTCTCGTTTTGGAAAGCGACAACGTCTTCGATCGCCCCTTTCATCAACCGTCAGGCAACATCTCGACCAGCCATGCAGATACATTCCGCGACTGGGATGGTCCTTTCTGTCAAATGGCCGCTTCAGGTACTTTAGAAAATGAGGGCTTACTCGATTTTTCCATGTCTTGGATAAACCAGGCAACTGGTCATGAACCTTGGTTCTTGCCTATGCAGGGTGATGCTGACGAGAATGCGGGCAGCAGTTCAAATTGCTGTCCATGAGTGACTTCGGCTCTTTGCTTTCTTGAAGAAGAATTCCATCGCGTACGTAATAGTGGTTTTTCAAAAAGATTAGGATTTCTGTTTTCAGGCTGGGCCGCCATGCGGACCAGGCCGATGGCCGCAAGATAGTGTCGATGGAGGCTTAATGACTCTGCATTCATATTGGGTTCTGGTCCGAGGATCAAGGGAAATTTACACAGACCAATTGACCCGTCTATAGTTCAGTAAATGTTTGTTAGGGGCGCCACGGATAGTCGAGTCTACTTGACACGCTTTGTCGCTGGAGGATCAGAGGCAATTACTAATGTTTATTTATGAGGCTGAGTCAAATGTCTGACAATTTGAACCTATTTTATTGACGCTTCTTCAAACAATCGCATTGAAGATTAATGGATAAACAATCGGTAACGCCATTGTGATTATTGATCGAGACTGGAACTTCCTCACCCAAAGTACACACATATGCCCTAGGGGGTGGAGGTTTCAGACGACTGCGAACATAGGAGTAAATCCGACAGACCCTCAACTTGCACATCCGATTTCATACGCACGTTCCGTAAAGGTGTTGGCGTCCCCTTCCAAGCGGTCATGGATGCATTCTCGTCCATGCTGGTTGGAAGCGCCCAAATCAATCGTAATGCTCAAGGCGCCCCGGAAGTCATTCGTTCGTAGGTGGGCATGACGTCTCTCGCAAAAAGCTTGGGGTTTTTTGGGGACCAGAATAGCAATCAAACAGAACGCGGTCGCCCGATTCACATGCTGCTGGAGGGGATGTTTCACAACATCACCCTGAGTCTCTTGTCGCAAGCTGAACTGAAGTGTCTTGCTAAATGAGCTGTAAACTGCACAATGATGGCGAAACCAGCTTTGGAGACCGTCAACTGACAACATTGGGCAATCCTGCCGAGCCGATCTAAGCCAACATTGAGACGCAGGCGTACCAGAACATCTCCGCTTACTCGGCCGCCGCCCTGTGGATAGCGTTCGGGATCGCCATCGGAATCACTATCTTGCTCATCACGATCGGGACTTGGGCTGTAGCTGCCGCAGGCTCTTCGTACAGCGGCAAGTTCTCGACGATGCTGCGCCTTGCCTTCAACGTCCACCTGTCCGAGTACCTCGAGCTTCGGGACACTGGCGGGGAAGACCCGCTGCCGGATCGGTTGGAAAACACAATTGTTGTATTCCCCTCACGAAATGCACAGGGCGCGGAAGTGAACGCCTCACTATTGGGTAATAGGGAAGAGCAGCCATCAGGGCCTTGACAAAGTCTGTGGTAAAGAGGTATTGTTCTTCGTACGCTCGACAAGGGATGAGGTCAATAGTGGCGAGGTCACCTCGGTGGCCTTCTTGCGCGATGGTACGCAGCTGGCGTCGGCATCCAAGGACTGCACGGTCAAGGTCTGGTACAGCGCCACAGGTCACTGTCTCCGGACGCTGGGGGGCCATCGCAGCTCTGTCTACTCAGTGGCCTTCTCAGGCAATGGCAAGCAGCTAGCGTCAGCATGAAGCGACAGCATCATTAAGGTCTGGGACAGCACTACAGGCCAGTGTCTCCGGACACTCGAGGGTCATTGTGACCTTGTTGATCATGTGGCCTTCTTAGGCGATAGGAATTTCAGTGAGTTGTGGCGGTAGCATCTTCTCATTCGGTGGATGAAGGTGTAATAGGTGTAGGAGGTGTTATAATGATGCTTGGGAGACTCATGTTGGCTTGGTAATAGTAGGTTGAAACGCAGACAAAGACTAGATGTAGCGGGATCCTTAAGTACGCAGAGGCAGAAGACTACCTAAAAACGGAGATCAAGCTTCTGAAACCTGGTCTCTATTACTAGGGAGCATTTCTCTGAGTTCCCAAGCTGGTAAGTCAGGATACCCACATTCGGATCACGATTTACACCAAAAAATCGCTTTTAGAGCACTTTTTATCTTAATGAGTACTAATAATTAAAGCATGAAAAATTATAGGTGTAAATATAACTAGTATAGTAGCTAGCCTAAAAGTTTTTATGAGGTTAAATCTAACTTTCTATAGAGTATTAGTACGCACATTAGAAGACCCTGGCTATCTTTCCTCGCCTAAGAATTCGAGAGCTTCCAGCTTCGATAGGAAAGGGAAACAACCAGAATGCTTGCCATCACAAGCAGCACCTATCACATTGGACGGTCAGAGCCTCTTGCGTTTCAATAAAGACCCGGACCAGTCGATGGTAGAGCGTTTCGAGGATACTGTCAGCCGAATAGAGCCTCTTCTCCGCCTTCATTTGAGAAAACACTGCTCTCGTACTGGGTTTGTGTCAATTCGTTTGATGGTTCTGGGTAAACAGAAGAAGCTGCTGAAGGTTGTTTGGTGGTGTTCTGTGCTGCCCTCGTGGTTGATGCTGTCCGGCAATTCTTCAAGAGAGGAATAATAAAGGAGCTTTGCGAGGCCTCCGGCCCAGAATTGCCTTCATTGAAGGTTCTAATAGAAGGGAGAGCACCCCGAAAGAGATCGATCAGTGTCTACGAACCGGCCAGGTCAGCGGAGGACGACAGCCAAAACGAATTCCTCACCCTGTGCGGGGAAAAAGTAAGATTCGAGACTGCAGTAGACAACACATCATATGCTACATGCGGCGGCCTCATCAAGATAATACATCACGACGATACGACTGCTTTTTATGGTAAAACAGTAAGCCACTGTCTCGTCGATCTCCTACCCCCTGAGGGATCTAGCAGCAGAGAAGCCAGTCTCGATTCAAGCCGCAGCTCTACCAGTCCTACTGGCTCTTTGGATTTTGTAAATCTCAAAGAGAAAGCAGTAGTTGAGAGCGTTGTTGAGAATAGCCAATGGAAAAGACTTGGAAGCATCAGAGTGGTCTCAGATGAGAAGTCCCTGGATCTAGGCCAAAGTTTCGACTGGGCTTTGATTGATTTGAACAAGAACAGAAGAACATCACCTAATATGATATTCTTGAAGGGATATCAAGATAATTCTTGCCGGAGTATTATTGTGACAGAAATGGCTCAGTTTTCAAAAGTTTTGGAACGGCAGAGCGTCTTAATTTCTGGAAGAGGAGGAGAGCCGAGACTCGGCCTGCTTTCCAACGTACCAACTAGAATCATGCTCGGCGCCGGCAAATGCTTCATCAAGGCATACATTTTGACGTTGGATTGTGGCGAGAGTGAGTTATTATTGACCCAGATATCAGTCATTGAACGCAAGCTGACGGATTATCTTAAGTTAATGATGGCGATTCTGGATGTTGGGTTATCGGGTCTTCGACCTATAACACGTATGGCCACTTGGTCGCCGACGACATGACTGGCGATGCCTATGTGGTCCCAATACGCGGCACTTTCGATGAAATCAAATGTCAGCTTGGTGCCAAGTCTGTCCTCTTGCCCTCGGTAGACGATTTGTCCAACACCTCTAGCGCCGTATCTACGATCAGCCCAGGTGGCTCGTTACCGGTGATTCATGAAGATGACGAAGCCTTGCAAGAAGTTGGTTTCAGTGCACCATCCGCTTCCACAAGATATCCGGGACCAAATCTGAGAACAAGAGTCTCTAGACGGCCTGAAGACAAGTCGAAGTGTCCAAAGGCAGTGATTCACCAAGTTGCGCCCTCAGTCTCATCAGCTGCCTCAGTTTTCTCTGAGGATTCAGGTTATGCCTCTGTGGACCTCAAACATCCACGGGGCTCTTCGACCAAATCGGTTTACTCACAAGATTTATATACTGGGGCTGCCTCCACTTCTTCTGGGGACTCAGGTTATGGCTCTGTGGACCTCAAACATCCGTTGGGAGTGACAGTGATCAACAGAAATCAGTCTCGTTATGAGGCCTATGCTCCATCGTCAAGCTATTCGGGTGGTTATGCCAGGCAAAGCTCAACTTCTCGGAAATCGTCAACCGCTCAAGAATCAACTGCAGAATAACCAAAGTACTGAGGCTGACTTGAACTTGAACCCTCAACGATGGAATACTGGGACGGGTTGCTGCAAATTCCATCTGACTTCAATCCTCATACTCAGTTGACACTCTTTGTTCTGCTCTCCAACGACGTGTAGTAGCTGCCGGTTCCATCACCATAATTGGGGGAGGGGGCGGTGGGTTGAGCCAATTTCTTTAGTTCAGGTTTTATTTTAAATTTATACGAGGGCTTATTTTCGTAGTATGCTGCGGCCTTTATGTTTATATTATTTGAAAACCAGGGACATCTGTGGTGAACAATCATGACCTCAAAGGAAGCGCATACGCCGGGCATTTATCAAGTCTGCTGGATTCGTGTAAAAATTTTAAAGTCATTTCAGCATGATCACAAGACTTGCGTTATCTTTTCCGCTCGAACTCAGGTATCCTTCACGGACTTCTGATCACGCAGTGACTGCCTCGTCAACTCAATATGCAACTGAGACACAACGGTCCCGGTCCAAGTAGACTTAACCAACAGAGTATCTTTGCTGACCCGCTTTGTTCTTTTCTTCGGGCTCACTTGCATGGCCCAGGCAGCATTTCGAGACCCGTTTCAAGGAGAAGAGTAGTGGGGCAGATATGAGGGAGAATGGGTTAATGTCTACTACAGCGGTAGGAAGTACAAGGGTTGCGGGATTACCGTACATAAGCAATACGGGTACTGTTGTCTGCTTCTGCGGCGCGCATGCTAGGAGGAAAAAAGGAAAAAGGAAGAAAGCATGGAGAAGAAGGACCACGCTCCTCCAAAGTAACATGCCTCTATGGCACCTGATTTTACATATACATACAGAACACCCAGTGAAGATGCTGTCCTCACGGCCGTGCGCTCGCCTGCCCATGCCCTTGAATCCCTCAGCCTTTACACCCTGTCATGTCCTGAAAGTTCCCAAATGTTATAGTCATTAAAGTTCCCTAGCTTGAAAATGCTAGGCCAAAGATACGCAGTGCCGTCACCGGGTCCGACGGTCTTTCTTGGTCGTGAATGGTGTCTGCTTCTTGAATGTGCTCCATGGTTCAGATGGAGGCGGCAGGCTCCTCCACCATCTCGGTGTCTTCGGAAACGGGAAGGACGCCATCAGGGCCCTCGCCCTCGAACACCTTGCCGCCCTCGTACGTCTTCCTTCTCCAGCCGCAGGGTTCGGCGGGATCCTTGATCCACTCCATCGTCGGAAAGTAGTGCTCATTCTTCTTCATGGTGATCACCCACGGAACACTGTCGAAAGTGACAGCCTTGAGTCGGAAGTCTGGGTACTGATGATTAGCTTAAGTTCAAGTTAGATTGCGACAGAGTAACGTACAGGTGTTGTCTGGGATTCCCTGGACAGTGGCGAGGAAAGTCTCCAGATCAGGCGTCGGCTTGCCGTTGACGTGAGTGATGAAGTTAGTGGGCGCAAGGCCGTACTGGTACGAAGGCGAACCGCGGGTACGGGCCGAAACATACACCTCGCTGTGCAGCTTGCTAATCTGCTGCCTGACGGCGTGGTGAGGTCGGTGTAGAATGGCTCCGCAAAAAGAGATGGCGTGGTCAGTCTCGACATCGTCGGCGGCGACGGTGTGAGCCTTGATGTGGATCTCCTCGCAGTCGCGGACGATGACCGCGTCGAGAGCCTCGTGGGAGTACATGATGTCCAACTCGGAAACCTTGGTGATGACCTTGCCGTTCAGAGTGAGCAAGATGTCACCCTCGAGCAGAGCGCCGGACTGCTCGCCGCGCTCAAAGGTCCGCTTGCTGACCATGAACAGCTGGTGGTGCGTCTTGTTGGCCTCGGTGACCTTGCGAATCCACTCATCAGAGACTCCCATGACTCTGGCCTGGGCCATAGCAATGGCTCTGAACTCAACGGACAACATCCGCAACTTGGGGACGATGCCCTGCTGGATCTGAGAGACGACAGGCAACAGAGTGGGCGTCGCCAGACCAAGGTGATACTCCTCATCCCGGTTGCTGCAAGGCGAACGCTCACCAAGGTATGTCAGCCACAGAGCCTGGACAGTGCCATCGTCGGCGACCAAAACACCGCTTCCACATTGGTTGCTGAGACTTGTGTCAACCGTGATAGCATCGACGTTGATGGCTCGGTATCTGGGTGCACCAGAGTTGGCCGGAATGGCCACAGCAGTGACTTCGGTAACCGTTGTCGTGGCATGGACGATCTTGCCAATCCTGTTGTATCCCATGAAGTTGGTGGAAGCTCCTTGGGTGATGTTGTCCGTGCTCAATCTCGCGCTTTGGACGGGAGCATTGACCAACTTGGGGTCGTACTGCACAATGGCGTAGTTTTGCAGGGGGTGAAGGAAGACGACCTTGCCTTCGACAATGATCGAGTCCGCAATGGTGATAGTCACATCGCACAGATCGTAGGGTACAATGGCTCTCGAGATGACAACGAGTCCCTTCTCCGCATCAATAACCAAGCCCATGCCCCACTTTCTGTTTTTGGGGAAGCCATCGAGCTTGACGGGCATGGTGCAGTTAACATGAACAAAGCTTCGCACCAGGTCGGCAATGGCCTTGTGCTTCACATTCTCTAGCTCGATGAAGGAAGCAGAGCGGGCGACAGGCGGCTTAGGGGGGAGGGGATCAGCAAGGTCCGTGAAGTCCCACAGACCCGTCTCATCATTTCTGACAGCCATCTTCATCTTGGCTGACCAATGTCGGTCGACGTAGATGATTGTGGTGTTCAGGGTGTGCAGGTCACGCAGGTGCTTGTAAGTGACAACCACGCGAGATTTGTCCGGGATTGTTTTCATCACCTCGATGAAGGTCTCCAAATCAGGGGTCTTCTTGTGGTCCACGGTCTGGATCAACCAGCCATTATCCGCGCTGTCGAACCTGAAAGAACCAGTGGCCTCGCAGACGAAGACGCCTTGGCATGCAACGCCGTACAGACGGGCTTGCTGGTAAGACAAGCTGTGAAAACTGGCACCTGCGACGGACACGAAGCGGTCAGGAGTGATCTGGTGCAGATCACCGACGTCAACATCGACCTCAATATCCTCGCCACCCCTTTGCAGTTGAAGGCGAATGGTCTTGCCGACGTTTGAGTCGAGCAAATCATCCAACCGGATGAACTGTCCAACGCGCTCGCCATTCACCTTGATGAGGATATCACCCTCCTCGATCTTCTGGTCAGACTGGCCCTTGGGCAGAATAATCTCAGCAACAAGCATGTTGTTGTCCTTGGGGAAAGCTTCCCGAGCTGCAGCCTCCTCCTCTGGCGTCAGACCGAGACGTCTGCACTCGTCGAAAGGCTTGAGGAGGAATTGGCACTGGATGTCGCCTCTCGTGACAGGCTTGCCCTGGCGAATGCATTCTAGAGCTCGCAGCGGTCGATCGAGGGGGAGGAAGTAGTCTGTCGAGGCACCGTCAGATCGTCCACCTGCTTGCAGCGCAACAGCGAATCCATCAATGTTCACAACGGGACTGCCAGAACTACCGCCACTTGCGGCGGCGTTGGCTTGGTAATAGCACGTGTTGAAATCGCTGTATCCCTCTCCGTACTCTGGTGCGTTTCGGTCGAGACGACTGATGAAGCCAGACAAGATACTGAGCTTCTCTCCGGCATCGTTACCAACGACTCTGATCTCAACACCAACTGCCGAGACGTTAGCAGGCCCACCCTAGTGTCTTGGCCATCAAGGTGTTTGCATACCCTTCGCAAGGTCCGGACGAAGCACCAGCGCGTTTAGCTTCATGTACTTGACAGCCTTCGGGTCGAATCGCAGGATACCGAAGTCGTGGACGGGATCACGATAAACGGGGTACGCATCGACCTCCTCGTGGTTGTCGAAAACGACGTATCCCCAGAACGGTCCAGCTCCAACGACGTGTCGATTCGTCAAGATGTATCTGTGACAAAATCATGTCAGCACGGGTGTCTCCCTTGCATCTGTATCGGCGCCCAGCGTGACATACCCCTTTTGAGCGTCCACTACGAAACCAGTCGCCTCACTCGTCAACGCCGCGTCCGTGTCGAAAGAGCACGTTTGGCAGAAACGAATGGAGACGACGTTGCTGACGACGTTCTCAATAGTCTTCTGCCAGGCCTCGGGCTCCTGAGCGATGGGGAACATGCTGTTCAGCCTTGCGGCGTCCTCGAAATCGGACTCTTCCTCCTCGACGAAAGCACCATGTTCGAGCTCGACCTCGGGGGTATTGTCGCCAGCGGACAGCTTCCCGTTCAGGGTGCGGTGCTGCTTGTGAGGTCGCAAGCCTTCGGGGCTCGGCGGGGCCTTGCGCTTGATGCGCGGCGATGTGTTGTTGCCATTCATGTTCGCGGCCTCAGGTGTGAGAGTCTGAGTAGAGGTGGGATTTTGTTGCGCAGTTGATGGCGGATTAAATGCGACGGCGGCGGTGGAAGAAAAGAGACGGCGGGTCTGGGCAAAAACGGACCGTTGCGTGGTCTTATAGCTTATGTCTTTAGAAGGAACGACGAGAGAAGTGCGGGAGCAGCCGCGTTGTGCGAACGGGAAAAGCTCGTGCTGGCGTTTGAAAAGCTGTGGAAAGGTAAGGGTGGTGGCGGCTGTAGTGGTGTTGCTGGTGGTGGTTGTCCAAGGTCGTGGTGCTGCTACCGGGGTGGATGCAAGGCTCGAGCAAGTCCCTCTGCGTACGAAGACGGAGCGCATCCAGCGTGGGAAAAGGACGGGATGGCAGCAACCTAACCCTCCAACAAGAACAATGTCTTTGTAAATGAACGGCGGAAAGTCAGGGCTTTTGGCTATCAGGGTAGCTATAAACTGGACCTGGAGCTGCGGCACAAAAATCCCTTGAAAACGTGATGGTGATAAAAAAAGTTGAGCTGTCCCGGAATCAACTACTTTTTTTTTCTTGGTCTGTCGTTGTCGTCGGCCGTCGTCGAAAATTTCAAGTGCGGAACGATGGCAAACAAACAGGATCTGTCCAATATGGGGTCACCCAGGCCAGATCACCAGGCTAGATGCATATGAACCCGCTTATATGGGTGCATGTCCCGGGTGGGTGTCCATCCCTGCATCCGTCCTACTCTTGTCTCCGGCTGCTGATGTAATGTGATACTAGCGTCATGTTAGAGCCTGTAGCCTTCGCTAAGCCGGTCTGGTAGCGTGGCAGAGTTCGCTTAACAGTCTTGACAGGCAGACGTCAACGGGTGTGTGCCTGGCCCGCAGCTTTAGATGGGACGATATGGATCATGCTCTCACGCTGCACACCACCATCACCAGGATTCCAGACTGTATCAATATGCAGGTCTCACAATGTTCTGCTCGAATGACCGACCGTGATGCACCTTGCTTTGCAGTCTGCCTTCAGCAACATGATTCGCTCGCCGACACGTCCATCACTGACCGGCCAACATTTCGAGCCTTCACCACCACCCACCACCACGGCGGTCAGCACGTTCACAATACGAGGTAGGAAAGAGAGTGCAGTGTATCCGTTTTCGAGCCTGCTGGCTTGGTTACCTGATAAATGTGTGTATTCGAGAGGACAAATGTCCAGTCTCCCTAAGAAGCTCTTTCAAAGCGAAGAAGACTCATCCAAGTAAGATCAAGGTAATAGGTGCCACCAGTTGTGCCCATGAACCAAGCCATACCAGCGAATATCCATCCCCAAAACGAGATTGATGTGTTATGCATAAACAATGAAAGCAAGCTGCACAAATGGTGAGCATCCCTGCGACGTAGTCGAAGCACCCTAGTCGAGCAAGGTAGCTTGTTGTTACCCCGACGAGATGGAACTCCTTCATGCGTCTTCAAGTCACTGCTCGTCACCGTCCTCCTCCTTTGGAACGGTGTCCTCGTCACCAGCCTCAGACTCAAGCTCAGCCTTGGGAGCTGTCTTCTTGGTAGGGGAGCGACGCTTCTTGGGGGTGCCGTCTGTTCAGGGGGGCAAGTCAGTGGCAGTGCTTTGCAGAGGAGGGTGTGAATTAACACTTACCAGCGTTGGTAGCTGCGGCGCGCTTCTTGGGAGTGACCGTCTTCTTGGTCAATCCATCGTCCTGATCGTCACCAGTGTCCTCATTGGCATTCTCGCTGTTCTCGGCAGTGGTAGCCTTCTTCTTCGGCGCGGCCTTCTTGCGGGCTTCGGAAACATTAGCACGAAGTAGTGAGCTCGAGAAAGGGAAGTAGCAACTCACGAGTCTTGGTTTTGGGAGCAGGGGCCTCACTTCCGCCATCCGTATTGAGATCACGCATCTGGGCGACAATCGAGGTCCACTGGCCTTGCATGGCCTTCAGGGTGCGGTTAGGCATGGCGATGCTCTTCCAATCGACGCCTTTGCCTTCGGGGAGTTGAGTCGCAAGGACGCGGAGCACAAGTTGGAACTAAGGGACATGAAGTAAGCGAAGGGTCCAGAATGAATGAGGAGGAAAGGAAAGATATGCTTACCCGCTCGGTGTCGGTCCAGGCGCCGACACGGCCACCGGCAGGAGCGCCTTCGGCGGCATTGGGAGAGGTAGAAGCACTGCTCTTGGCATCGGCCATCGTGAACGTATGGTACTGTTGAGGTCTGTAGGAAGGTCAGCCGGATGTTCAAAAGTGAACAGGTCAGGAGCTAAAATGTAGTTCAGGGCGAAGCGGGGGGGTTGCGGGAATGGAAAGCGAGAATGAGAGTGAGTGGGATGAGGAAGATGATTTGAAAAGGGCGATAGGAAGAGGGGTTTTCACATACTTTGTAAGGTGGGTGATAGATAGAAGAGTATTAGACAGCTTGAGGTGGCGGGAGTGAAATGGATGTGGTGATCGATGAAAGTGGTGCCTGTTGAGGATGAGATGTGGAAGTGAGAGGAGAGATCAAGTAGCGGTTTGAAGACGCTTTTATTTGTGGCTAGGTGAGAGAGGAAGGAGGCTACTTAAGTAGGGAAGGAAGGCAAGAGAAGGGACGGTCCTTCTTGTTGTGCTACAGCCTTTTCCAGGCGAAGTCCGGCTGATGCATTTTAGGTAGAATGAGGCTTCCAATGAAAGAACTCCCTTCGCCAACTGTAGGTCTTGAATATAGCAAAATGACGGCCAATCCGAGAGTACAGCATATGACTACCACCGAGGAAGGTGCTCGTGACTTCTCTCTTTTTAATACCGCGAAAAGGGGCAGTAACCTAGAAAACCACTCAACTTACATACTGCAGCATACATGCTTGGAGACAGGTGAAAGCCATGGTCTCGGCTCCTTTGACCGAGGGTCTCTGATGATCTGGCCAGACGCTTTGCATGTGGTTCGCGATAGTATAGTTGGGACGAAAGGTGAGTGTCCGCCTTCCTCGAATCAAGTGACGCTGCTGATAGACATCTCAATGAGCCGTTGGAAGTTTTCTGCTCTAGGCGGGCGCAACCCTCCTTCTCCGTCTTGAGGCAACGGCGTCGGAAAGAGCGTTGACGAAACAGATTACCAGAACAAGCACCACATAGAGGGGAGCGTGGGCAAGGAGGTGGAAAAAGAGAAAGAAGGCTGCGAGAAGCAGGATGACTATGAGGACGATACAATAGAGCGTTTTCGTGATGATTCTGACGCTCGCCATTTTTCTTTTTTCTTTTTCAAAAAACCAAATAACCAAAAGAAAGAAAGAAAAAAGACTACAAAGAAAAAAAACTAAAAAAAAACTCCAGAATAGCAAGGTGGACGATAACAAGTTAATGAGGGTCTCAGAGGACGGCGGTGAGTTGAAAAGCTGAGCTTTACCTGTGTTATAATACCAGAGATGGAATTGCCTATCATGCCTCTTTCCCGGTCTGGGGAAGGAAAGAAATAATATCCACTTTATGTCAACAGTAGAAACTAAACATATCATTACTATACCTGGTCCATACAGCAGGCAAGAAGGATAAGGGCAAAACTAAGGGCAAAAGGCAAAAGGCGAGACCCGAACAGGCAGTTCTCAGTTGCTTTTCAATCATCGGGCTTCTTTCAATTTTTCCAGAACTATCCGGCAAGCTATTGCGTCTGTTGTTAGCAGTAAACGCCAAGTTTCCTAGTAGACTATCCTCTGTTACCTGGCTGCGACGTCGCATTAGCCGATATACATCTTCTGAGAGAGCAAAGAAGTAAGGCAAGACAAGATTGGTCGTTCGGCGCTGTCTTGATTGAAGCCAGTGCCTAGAGTTACGCGGAACCAAATATGTACCACCACTAAAGAAGAAAATAAATTCTAAAGGAGTCGATTGTCTATCTCATCTCTCCGTCTCTCGTCAGTTTCAGGGAATACCAATGCCTCGAAGACGACCAGGAGTCTAGTATAGATGACACAACCCATACCATCCGTCTTAGCCAAGGCAAGAAGCAACCAAGGCCTTCCCCTTGGTGACCGTGTGAACCGTTCCCAGGGCAGCGCGACCAATGCTACTGGTCGAACCGAAGAACCCTAAAACTCAATGCGAAAGAGAAACCTGCAAAAATGTAGCCCATATATAAGGTGTACCCACACCCTCTCTCGTCTACGTCGTAATGAACTGCCGCCGCTGTGAGATGTCGACGACGGAGTTGTATGTGCAACGCGGGTTGAACAACCGCAGGTAATGAGAGACAAGTCGAAGTGTGATTAACATCCTCCCAAATGCCGGGTATCGTTCCGTATCGTGTCCCATCCAGTCCAAGCTGTCGTCAAAGTTATGAAACACCTCGCGAGGCGAGGTACAAGAAATCAGAAGGTAGTAAATCCTTCCAAGAGAGGCGAGGCTTGCCTCGGACCAAGCGTCGCTTCATCACGCTGCCATCTTGCCCTTGTACACCATGAACTCCCGAATGCGGGCCTCGTGGTCCTCGCACGCAACAGCCCACTTTCTCCGAACCTCCTTGTCCTGTGCCATCCATTCAAGATACTCTTGAATCTCATCATCGCCGCGAGAGACGAGAAAAGAATAACTCTTTCGGGCTCGAAGATCAGCAATGTTCGCCTTGCGTGCATTGAAGTGCTCAATGACTTGAGCGTTGAAGGCTTCCCATCTCATGACGTAGCTCTGGAAGTCCTGCGTGTACTTTTGCCAAGCTCCGCCTGTGGGCTTGAGGTTGACTGCGAACGTCGGCGGAGGTCGAGGTGCCTGAGGAATGACTGGGAAATCGAGAGATGGCTTCTTGTCCTTCTCGATGGGTACTCGGCTTGAAGGCTGACTCTCGAACGGAAGATTCATTTTGAGATCACCCAGGGAACCCAGGCCAGAATTCTGTGCGAACGGCGCCACGTTCTTGAGGTCAGCGAGGCTGGCCCTGAACTCTTCGCTGTCCTCGGAACCTGCGGCATTGGGATTGAATTCTGGCTTTCTCGCAGGGAGCTTGGGGCCGGTCTCCTGCATTCCGTTTACATTGCCAGGCCTCCATTCCGGACGAGATGGCTCGACAGGGATGTTCCTCACACCGTTCGACTGATCTCTTCGTGGTGCCACCCCGGTCTGTGGGGGATCAATGTCCATCGCATTCGGGCTCTTCGCTCCAACTGGCTCGGCGGTCGACTTGCGGCCACGCCACTCGCTCTCCTCTTCGCTATCATATTCTTCATTCACTAAGCCCGCGTTGCCCCCCGCTGTCGGCTTGACCTTGGTCTTCCTGGAGTTCACTCGGGAGATGCGAGTTGGAGATGTCGACGCCGATTGTGTTGGCACAAAGTTCTGTGCTCCAATCTGCTGTGTCCAGTCCTGCGCGTCAAATCTCCCATCAGCAGAAGGTGAACCTGCCGGCTGGCCAGAAGGGTCTTTCTGATGTCTCAAGCTCGGGCGCTTGATCGGCGATCGACGGCCTACACGACTTCCAGACTGCGAGCGAACCTTGGCGGTTGGATCCTGGATAGGGCTGCCAGCACTAAATTTGTAAGCCTCTGAGCCATCGCCGTTAACAAAGCTAGTGTTGATCTCGTCGGTGCTCTTTTGGCTGAACGTCGGTTGCTGCGGCGCGGTGCGGGTGAAAGTGTCGTCGTCAATCGGGAAGTTGAAGCTATCGTTGGTTCTCCTGTCAGCATGGTTCACAGCAATGTCATAATCAGGGGCAGTGGTATGGCGCTTATCACGACCGAGCGGCGTTAGATCTGGGGCCTGCCTCTTGACAAGCTTGCTCAGAAGTTCACCCTGCTCCCGTTCAAACGGTGTAAGAGAATGGCTTCTTGAGCTGCCTCCACTGGGAGACGGCGACTCGAACACCATGGCATCACTTGTGCGTTCCGCTACCTGATGCTGCGAAGTCTGTGGTCTCCAGGTCGTAGGTGCTCCATGATAGCCGTGCGCAGAAGAATATTTTGACTGAGGAAATGCGAAAGCAAAAAAAGGAGCTGAAGAGTTAAAGAAGTCGTACATTGAAGACCCTTTGGGCGTTCCTGTTGCCTGGCTGTTACCAGTTCCTGATGTTGACGTCAGCTATAGTTCAATATCGACAATGGAAGAGACTCACCGTTGTTATTTTGCGAAGTCGTAGGCTTGGGCTGATAGTTCTCAGGAGGTGGTCCGGCAGCATTACTTGGCGGCGTGTATCTTGCGCTTGCGCGGGATCGGAATGGGTCTTTGGGCGAGTGGGGCGCGGTGGCGCTTGACGAGGTCGGGCGGTCATCCTGCGGTGTCGATGTGGACGTTCTCGGGCTTGGGGGTTCAGTCCTTGCTTGGCGTGGGACACTTTGAGCGCGTGTTCGAGCGCTACCAGGTGAAAGGTTGGGGCCATAGCCTTCCTGAGGTGGTCGAGGGCTCTCGCGAGTGCTCTTGGCTCGTCCTATGGGAATTCCGTCGAAAGGATTGGTCTTCTCCCCGCCGTTGGAGGTGTACGGAGTGCTCTGGCGAGTGTCCGCGTACGCCTCACGGAATTGGGCGAGAGGGTCCGGTACGCCTGCCTCCTGTTGTCTGCGGGCATTGTCTGCAAAGATGTTGGTGTGCCGGGAGGAGGTAGAGTAGTTGGATGTGTTAACCGGGGGCTCATCTCCGGGCACTGGCGAGTGAGGAGTGTAACCACCCTTCCGACCAAAGGAAGCCTCGGCTCTCTGTTTCTGAGAAGGAGTTCGTGGTACAGGTCGCTTTGGGGTTTCGGGTTTGGGCTTTGGCTGGGACTGACTGGCGCGACCACCCTTCATGTTTTCGAACGCATGCCACGCGTTCCGCTTCGCTTCCGGGTCGTCTCTCGCCTGCTGTGCTTTGGCTGTAGGGGCGGCACCCGACGCAAAATTGCGATATCTGCTCGCACCTGAAGCGGGGGGAGGCGGAGGAGGGTTACGAGCTGTTGCGTTACGACGAGGAGGGGGCGGAAAGTTGGCGCCCGCATTCTGCCAGGGGTTGCCTTTCACTCCGGAGGCTGTGGGGTATCTCGACCGTGTGCGTCCGGCATCGTACTTGGCTCTCTGCTGAGGGTCCGTAAGAATCTCGTGGGCCGACTGGATGATCTGGAATCTGGAGTTGACTTCGGCTTCCCGGCCTGGATTACGATCGGGGTGGTACTTGAGTGCTGTCATGAGTTAATGAAGTGGACCAACATGCAAGAGAGAGATCTTGTCGTACCAAGCTTTCGGAACTGCTTCTTGATCTCGTTGGTATCAGCGTCTGCTGGAAGCTCCAGGTCCGCGTAGTAATCGCGGCTCATATCAACTCCTCCCATCCTGAAGGTGGACAAAGACAGTCAACTGGCTGGCGAATGTTCGATTGCTGTCGGTTTTGCACAAAACGCATGCCAATCCTAAGGCACTCCTCTGGGTCGGCACTATGAACTGTATACGAGTCGCTGCGCCAGAAAGCACCCGAGGTTATTGAAGCTGTCCTTGTCGGTCGGGCTATCGGAAACTTTTACTGGATGTTGGCAAGTCGACGTGTGGCGTATCTCTCGGTAGGGTCAAACACTCCGTCAACGGTGGCTGAGCAGATGATGTGACGTCCAAGCTTGCGAATCTTTTTGACGTTGCTCAGGCGGCGCGATTGCTTCGAGAGAAGCAGCAAGTCGCACAACTGCCCTAGTCAGCAGTGTCGCAACTTTGTCAAATTGTCAGTCAGACAGAGAGGGTCGTTGTCGTCGGAAGGGTTAGTCGAAAGCGATCGTTGCCGTAATGTAGGCTGTTGAAAGCAAAAGAATGAAGGACTGAAGGACTGAAGGTAGCGAAGGTGTCAGCGGTATTGTCACGAGGAGGTAGAAACAAAGCAGCAAAGGCGTTCGGCAGTGGGAGAATCGAGGTGGAAGGGCACAACAGTGGTGGTGTCAGACGGGAGGGTAAGCAGTTGCATAGGTAACACGCGGGTAGAGCAAAGCTGTTGCCCAGTTGAAGGCAGACGGAACAAGGTTGGCAGTTGCTCCCTCCCGAATCTGGAAGAATCCCGCTTTGTTGTCACTCGCAGCTCACAGCTTGCAGCATGATGTCGAACAGAAGACTACTGCAAAGCAAGGATATGCGTGTGTCGATGCTGAATGACGGAAGCAGGCACCGTGGGGGGAGGAAGAGCAGCAACCCGAAGACGCAGTGCATGGCAGACTAACCCGGGCTGAGATCGCGGCAGCAGCCAGTCGGAGTTGGGAAGCAGCAAAACAAGATGATGGCAGTATGGTTGGTCCCTCACCGTCTTTCCTCGGTCGTTCATCAAAGGGGCAAGAGACACGGTCATGGTTGGGTATATGTGCTGCGGTACGCGTGTGTAGAAAGCAACTCACCGAGATGACGTCAAAATGCAGCTGCGGGAGATCCAAAGCTGGAGGCTGTTCGTTTCGCCAATGTTGGACGAAAGAAGTGGATGGCCGAGACGCAAGTCCGGCGAGATGCAGACGTGATGCGAGGGTGTTCCAATCGATAGGGTCGTTCAGCAAGGTGAGAAGGAAACGTAGAGAGAGAGCCGCATCCGCTGGGTGCGAGACCGAAAGGGAAGAAGCAAATATTAATTGAACCGTTATTGTTGACGGCCCGTCCTGTCTGTTCGGTTGCGCGGGCAGCAGGAGGGATAGATGGGGTAAGGGTCTAAATTTTTAGGAGGGTTTTCAGGGACTCCCCGGCTAGCTCGACCACTGTTTCTTCGTGTTGCCCCTCCAAAAGGGACGTCTCAGCTCCTCGAAGGCCTTTCCCTTCCCAGAGCGTCGTCCGTTTTCTTTGCTCCAACCATCCCTCACAGCACGCGCGGCGCGTGCTTCCTCGAGCTCTCTCTTCCTCACCTGAGCCTCTCGACGGTGGGGACCTTGCCCGAATCCTCGCCCGATTTGCCCATTTGCCCAAAGCTCTTTTCGCTAGCCCGCCTGCCTAGCACTGTCCACGCCCGTGCTCAGCCACCGTTCTAGTGGGGGGTATCGGGAGGCGTGATGCGCAACGCCCCGAACCAACGAAGCCAGTCAAGCCACCCGTTGGTTATGGCACGCTTACTATGAGTACTTCTGCTTCACGTTGCCTTCGATGTATACTGGGTTGGGAGCACTGCCTTGGCTTGGTAAGGTCTGACGTCGTTACATTCCCGCATGTCATGTCTTAAGGCCTTGAGAGACAGGTACTTGAAGACAAACCCGATGTTCGGCAACCACATGCCGGTCCAAGTCAACACTATGGTAGCTAGCTAAATACAAATCACCAAACGAGGAGACTAAGGAATCGGAGCTGCCGCCTATGAGTCTAGAAAACAGGTTTTGAGATAGAATCCCAGGCTCCATATGCAAGAGGATTCTATAGGTTTATCATGGTTCCTGAAGCCATCGTGATTGTTTAAGCTGCCTCCTGCCAGGCCACAGCAACTCGCCTCAGCCAGCACAGGTTCTCTCGAATTCATTTTAGTCGACGTTGCCCTCTCAACTTCGTTTGGCTCCTGAGCGTGAGTCCGACCACCCCCCTACATGGTCGTCTTCCCCGCATAAACCCAGCCCGCGCGGCTGCAACCAACGGCTGCGCCGGCCGACCGTACGTATGTCTCCCCCCGACGGCTAGGCCAACAATTGTCTCGCGCCAAAGTCAGCCAACAACTTTTCAACTCTTGCTCAGGTAGTAAAGAAAAAAAGGTATGCTAGAGCAAGTGATCGACCACCAAGTCCAGAGTCTACCTAGACGACGTCAGACCCCGGCCCCGCCCCCGCTGTGTCCAAAACCAGGACCCCGGGGCAACTCAACCTGGCCGGTCCAGTTAACCAATCGCCTTCAACATGATCAACTAGTTGGGCCTGACGCCGAATGACTTGGTTAACGGTCGTCTGGACGAAACCTATAACCCTTCTAAAGTTGGAGTCCTTGACTGAGTGTTGGCTACATAGTGGCCAGTTTCTTGGTTGTCAAACAGGTGGTACAGGCCTCATGTTCCTTTCAACTTTCTCTTCCTTGGAAAAGTTTTGATATCATGGTAACCGGTCTAGCCCCTAGAATACCTGCCAGCTATAGGGGAGTGCAGTCTCCCATCATCCGCCTGGCGCAAAAATAGCCCTTGAACGCCTTCGCTGTGAATTATTTTCCAGCCCCATTTGTTGGTACATACACTGTAAATCCGTGGCCGCCTTCATGCGATTGCCTAGAGGCTTTCGTCGTCTTTGCCCTGAGCATGACCGCCTTGATCTTCCCTTTTTCTTTCCTCAGAGCTGGCTAGGCGCGGTGGTCTTCGTCCATCCCTTGTTTTTCATGTTCGCCTCGATAGCCCTCCAGATCGTCTCTGCAGCCTCCTTGTCCCTGAACTTCGCCGCCTCCTGAGCTCCAGTGCCGTCGCGCCATCTGTCGACGCCCAGCTGCAGGACACGGTGTCCCCACTCCTTAACACTGTCGGGCGGCTGCTCGCCGCGCCAGCCGATGAAGATGCCCAGAATGCGGCGGAACAGGTCCGGAGGGGAGCTCCACTTGTAGTTCTTGAACTGCCACGACTGGCCCGTGGTAAAGACGGCAACGACGCGGTTCCAGTACTCGGGCTTGAACTGTTCGGGACCCTCGACGAGGATGAAGCGCATGGGTCGCGAGGGGTCGATGTCCTTCATGACACGAGACACGTGCAGCATGCTGGCGGCGGCGCTGCCATCAGGTTGTACATAACGGCCTCCCTCGAGGAAGGATCGAATGTTGGACAGGCGAAGTAAGGACGAGGCGGAAGGCGACAGGAGAATAATGGGATCCGGCCGACGCGTTGGGGGCTTTTGGTTGATAGGGAGCGATGGGTTTGTGCCGATGCTCGATGCACCATGAGGCTTCTTCTGGATAAAGGGAACGGCGAGCTTGCGGACATGGGAGAAATCCTGGGAAACCTCGCGTTAGTCGCACGTGAGTTGAGGTCTGGCGCTTTGCGCAACTTACTGTAGGCTTCACACCACGCAACACGGAGTTACGGTCGCCCATCTTGCGCTCACCGTTATAGATAACCGCCAATCGAGGATCCAACGTGCCACGTCCAGCTCGGCTCGCCGCGGTCGCTGGAGCAGTCTTGGACGCGCTCGTGCTAGCCCCCTCCTTGCCTTCCTTGTCGCCAGCCAACGGCTTGATGTGTTCACTCTCCTCGCTAGCGCCTTCCAGCCAGGTGAATAGATCTAGACGTTCGACGAAGGCAAGATTCTGGACCGTTCCGAGGCTGCCCAGTTCCTCGTTGAGGCGTGTCGCGCTCGCATTGTACTCGGGAATGGCAACATCCTTGTTCAGCCAAGCGAAGTAGATGGATCGCAGGTCGACGGGGCGGTCACTAGAAATGAAGCGCGTGGGCGTGGAAAGCGATACTGAGACGAGAGATGGGTGGGAGAAAAGCAGATGAGTGGCTTTCGAAAGGGGCACCTCGGGTGCAGAAGCATCGGCGGACGCTGTCGGGACTGCAGGTCGCTTGGATGCGATGGATTGCCGCAGCAGGAGCAAGGGATCCTGCTCAACAGCAGCCATCGTGGAATTCCGGATATGTGATGCCAAGAAGCTTTTCCGTGAGTGTCTGGAGCCTCCGAAAGCCTGCAAAGATAGCCAAAAAGACGCGATGAGGCGAATTGAGTGCGGCAAGAATTGACGACGAAGCACCTACGATCGGGAGTTTGACAGCCTCGAAATTTGGGGCCGGGAGGTTCAGCCTCAGTTGCCGGGTGCACCCGCCACAATTACCCATGTCAATTGAGGAAAGCTAGCTGCGCCACATCCTCCGCCCAATCATTTACCCCTCTTAGTCCAACTTCGCTACTTATCCCATACAGAATTTGGCAACAGAGGCATGATGACAGTTGGTTGGATACAAGTCTATTTCCTAGGGTCAGTTCTTGTGTATCTAGGAGGCCTCTGCAATCCTCTCGCCATCTCTTTTCGGTCTGGAACTGATGGATACTTCCGACCCTTGGCGTCTGTCGCTCACAGTCTGTTCAACCCTGAGTGTAGATCCCGTCTTCCTTCTGCCGTGATAAACGCATAACCCTTTGCCGCCTGAAGAATGTTTGGGGTTCGCTGGACACATTGGACTATTTGGAAGATGTTCCGGTATGTCGAACTTGAACTTTGGCAGCGATGTCAGTTTCCTTTTGGATTGTGTCCGCTGCTTCGCATCCCACCATTCCTTGGGCTTTTTGGGAAGATCACCGTCACATTTTCCTTGGACTCGCTTCACGCTTGCTAGTCTGAAGGTTTGCAATGGATCCCAGGTGTCTTCATCTCCCCTAGGTGGTAACATCTCGGCAAAGAACCTGCGTGGCTTTCCGTGGGGGGTCTCCTCGTGTGTAGGTGGAGTTCTTACGCGTGTGGCTTCCTATTTTAAGCATTAACACGGGATGCCTCCAAGGCTCAATGGTAGCTGGGCTCACCCCAGCTGGATACGGGGTTGTCGCGTAGTCGTATTGCTCTGCTATTCGACATTAGCCTCTAATCGTCTAGCGCAACAGCGGGTTGATAAATTTACGGTGAGGGAAACTGTCGGGATCAGGCGTTACTGGTGGTGTTTTTCCGGCCAAAACCTCCCGAACGGAACTTGTGACACTGCTGACAGTCTCGTCGGAGTCTTTGCGATGCCACGGTGCTTTTCCAAACCAACCAGTCCCATGTTTCCACCCGGCTTGTTCTTCTTTGTTGATGAACCAACTCAGAGCTTTGGTTATGGGCGCAGTCGAAATGTCTTTCTTCAACTGGGTCACATGCTGGTGATCTGGTATTGGGTTGCTGGTTTCGTATGATTTCTTCTTCTCAGTGTCAGTAGTCAAGCATCGAGCAGCCTAAAAGCGGTAGTACGAACTACCTTGGTTTTGAAAAAAGAGGAAATTTTGATTCCTCTGCGACTCTTGATGCTTGGTTCTGCGGATTCTCTACGACGAGGTGTTACCAGAGGTGGCTGAAAATTCAACTGTACCTCTCCAGCATTCGTCTTCACGATGTTCATGGTCTGCAAGATGCTAGGCATTTGTTCGCCGCAACTGTTCATGGGCCCAGGGGTTCCTGGTTGTTGTAGAGACAAAACAAGAGCTTTTTCGGACATAGGACTCAAAGGTTCGCTGGGGCTGAGTGCTGTTCTAGGCGAGGATTCGATGTCTCGAGGGTGGGATTCGGGTTCGCTGGCAGCAGATCCACGAGATTTCCCTTGCTTAGTCGTCCATTTCCAAATCTTGTTACCACTGCTTCTTCGAGACACCTTGGGGATGATCTCTCTTTCCGCCCAGTACCCACCAGGAAACCATACCTATTCGAATCCTTCGCCGGGGGGCCTTGGTGGATCGAAGTAGAGTCCTGGCATCGGAGTCAAAGGAACATCTTGCGGTGACCGCCTGGTAGATGTAGATCTTGGCGTGGATCTGGGTGTCGAATGGGACGCTGACGGCGGGGACGAAGGAGACGCCGCCATTGTCAGTTTCCCAAAATATCCATCTCCGAGCATTGGAGTAGGCGTGCTGGAACCGTCCCAGCTATCGCCTGGTGTGTCTGAAGATCTTTCCGGAAAAGTGACTCGAAGAGCTGTCTTAAATGAGAGCCTCTGCCCATCACGGTGGGTTGCAGGGTACAATTGTGAGGACGAGCTGTGACGCTCATCAGTTTTCATGCGTGTCATCTCGCTTTTCCACAGTCATACGATCTTCTCCGGAAGTTGAAGGGGGTTGAGAATGGTACGGTGCCTAACGGTGGATCGCTTCCGGATCCCCGACTTGTCGTCATTCCATGAATGCTACCGACCATCGAAGCATCGACCATATTCGTTGTGACCTTTTAGTTAGTTGATGCTGAAAAGAAATAATCCAAGACAAAGGCCGTTCCGAGGTGTAGATTAGGCAGGCTCTAGGTCGATGTGGAAAAGGGAAGGAATGTCATAACATCGGGACGATGAGAATATAAAGATATGTCGGAGGTGAAGCTGCATCCATCTACACGACAGAGTAGGGAAGTGGTATGCCAAAGGTATCAGGGTGTTGTAATATACACCTACCCCTAGTGACATGTTCAAAGCAGGCAGCGATAATATATCTGACAAATCATCGGAACTGGCAGGACCTTTGATCGGGCACGAGTGTGAACCACTTTCTCCCCTCAATCCCACGACTAGTGTGCTCAAGAAGAAAGAACCCCCTCAACATCTGTGAATAAGACAAACAAGACACCCACGGATTTCTCAGAATCCATTCGATTAGGATTGCGGGTATCAAATCAGACCTGCTAACGCCTTCTAATGCCCCGGGGCTGGCCAAGCTCCAACTCCCATATCCCAGTTTTCGTTTCGTTCAGTCAACAAGCATCGTGTCATCGCCGTCAAAGGGAGCACCCTGCTGCTCAACCGCCACACCTTTTCCTCTGCCAGCCAACAATTCCCTCCGGATTTCCGGTGCAATCGAGTGGTGGCCGTGCGTCAAGAGCAAGTCAAGGAGCGCCTCTCGCTGGTCCTCGCTGAGATCGTTTCTGTATCTCTGGGCGAAAGCCAGCAAACTCTGGTGGAAGACAACGGGCAACGACTTGACCATGTCTCCGGAAAATGACTGACCTTCCTTGATCGACGCCGGGTCCACGCTTCTGAACCTCAGGAAATGGAAAACGACCGAGTCAATGACCTGGTAGGGAAGAGCGTACTTCTTCTCCAGCAAAGTCTTAATGAAGATGTTGGCAGCACCACCGCCCTCGGTTCCATGCGAGGCTTCCTGGGCCGCACTTTAATCGTGTTAGCACCATCTAAGACACATTAGACGAATGAAATACGCACATTTCGGTAATACCCTTCAGGGCAGCAGCGGAATGAAGCACTGGTACCGAGACTCTGGCGAGCACCGCAGAGACGATGTGCGCCTCACGAACTGTGCAGCCACTCGATAGCAGAGGGAACAAGAAGCCGAGGAAGAACGCCCTGGGTTTGTACAGGGATTTCTTCAGCGCATTAAACAAGTGCACGTTCAGCTTCTTGTTCTCGTAGATGTCCTCGCGGACCTTGTCGAGGACGACGATCTCCATGAACTTCTGGCAGACGAGAGGCTTCGAGGACGAGAAGATCCTAGTCGCCTGGTACACGGCATTGGGCGTCCATTTCTGGGGCTCGGTGATCTCAATAATGTCCTCCCAGTGCGGCAGAGTCGGCAGGATCTTGAAGGGCTTCGGTAGGGGCCCGCTCTTGTATCGCGACAGAATGTGCCCGATCCTGATACTTGTTAGCGACGATCTTCCAGCAATACGGTGGACCACGCTACATACTTCGTGTATACTTCGATGACCTTCGGGGGGAGCTGGTAGTCTTCGTCAATCACCGGCACGCCAGCTGCTTTACGAGCCTCGGCAGCTTCGTGTGCAGCAATCTTCTCCAAAATGAGCTCGGTCAGGTTGGTGCCGCCACCAGCCATTTCGTCGTCGGGGCCCTTGCTACCCCAGCCGTGCTGGTTCAACATCGCCGCAGGGTCGTCCTCAGCTTCTGGCAAGAATTTGCGGTAGGTTTCGAGGTCCTCCGGGTCGATCTCCACCTCCTCAACAATCTCATCCTCCTCACCCCAAGCCTCCTCGTCCTCGTACGCCTGCTCGTCACCGCCAACATCAACACCGTATCTCGACTCGATTCCGAAAAGGTCGACGGTCGGTTTCGCAGCGGCTTCCGGCTTCGCGGGGGCGTCCTCCTCGGCCAGCTCACGGCCTAGTCTGAGAATGGTGCGACTCCGTGTCGCGTCGACGAAACCCTCGCCATTGTCGTCGCCGTCGTCGGTGCTCTTGCCCTTCTTCTTCTTGGGGGCCTTGTTCTTCAAAGGGCCCGTAGCAAGGATATCATCCTGCAGGGGGTTGTGCCTGCGCGACTGGCGGTCGGTCGGGGTGGTTGCCTTGCCCATTTTCAAGATATTCGGACACAATGTGATCGTGGCGGAGAGCGGCAGACAAACGGGATTGGCGGTCGCCTCTTTTTTTTTTCTGTGCCCGAACCAGAAATTTTTGATTTTCTTATCGATTGCCCCGCGCCTGAAGTGCCCAGAACCCTGGACCGTCCTTTAGTGGGCCACAAGGCTTCTTAGCCAATGAAGCCCCCTGGTATTGACTTCATCGGCGGACATAGCGACTGCCCCGCCACAACACCCCACCAAAAAGCTTCTGCAAGTGACTCTCCTGATCTGTCTTACAGAGAAAACGAGACAACTTTCTTGGAACAACGTTAAAAGTTGGCACATATTTAGAAATCTGTCTCTCATTTCACACTATATCGCCTCAAAGAACGCCAAAATGCCAACAGAACTGGAAGAGGTATGCTCACCGGATCAATGCGTTACGTGGACTCGGCTCATACAGTGACAGCTCGTGGGCTTCATTGCTCATCCCACCCCTCAGCTGAGAAAAGTGGCCATTGAAAACCTGGTCGGCTATTCTCAGGCACAACCTTCAATCTTCAAGTCGGAGAATCTTACACCAGTCAAGCATCTCAAGTTCCTAGTCAGAGATCATCCTGTAAGCGGAACTCAC
The DNA here is from genome assembly GCA_001625285.1 of Colletotrichum incanum. NCBI lineage: Eukaryota > Fungi > Ascomycota > Sordariomycetes > Glomerellales > Glomerellaceae > Colletotrichum > Colletotrichum incanum. The sequence goes on along the minus strand of LFIW01000003.1, from coordinate 13,150 downwards.
AACCTCACAACTTCGACTGCGACCTCTCAGCTAATGGGTCTTAGCAAATCGCTGAACATGCTCTCACAATCCTTATCAACCTCACTGCCGAGAAGGATGTACTCGAGAACGTTGCGACAGACCAGAAGTTTATCGATGTTCTCTTGGACTTGATTGTGGTAAGTACAGTTCCCCTCTGCAGAGGAAAAATAACCCTCGAAGAGGAGGCACCGGGCACTCACAGACACCCCTCATAGAAACCTGATGAGCCAAACGCCAACTCGATGGCCATGCTTCTTGCCAACCTAGCAAAGTGGGATGGTCTCAACACCATCGTTTCAAAAAAGCAAACGCCACCAGCAGAACTCAAGTCCAACGACCTAGTGCTCAACCAGCTTGTTGATCTCTTCGTCAAGGAGAAGGGAGCCTACAACAAGGACGCAGACTACGACTACCTCGCTTACCTCTTCGCCGATCTCACCAAACACGCCGAGGTGCGCCAGCACTTTGTCACGAGACAGGACTACGACGAGGTCATCCCCATCACCAAGCTCAAGGTCTTCACCGAGCACCCGTCCGAGATCCGCAGAAAGGGTGTCGCGAGCACCATCAAGAACGTCGCCTTCGAGATCCAGTTCCACTCGACGTTCATGGATGAGGATGAGGTCGACATCCTGCCTTATATCCTCCTGCCCATCACGGGCAACGAGGAGTACGACGAGGATGACACCATGGGCATGCTTCCCGACCTGCAGCTGCTGCCGCCCGACAAGAAGCGTGATCCGGACCCGAAGATCATCCAGACTCACATCGAGACGCTGCTGCTCTTCACCACGACGAGGGAAGGTCGCGAGCTGATGAGACGAGTCAAGGTCTACCCCATCATCCGAGAGACGCACGCGCGGGTCGACGACGAGGGCGTCAAGGATGCCTGCGACCGGCTGGTGCAGGTCCTCATGAGAGACGAGGAGCCGGCCGAGGGCGACGAGCAGCCGAAGCCCAAGGAGCTGACCAACGGCTCGGCGGTCGAGGAGTTTGAGGACGACGAGGAGATCGTGGAAGTTTAGAGTGTCTTTGACGAGTTTTCCTTTGGTCATGGCTTACGTAGAGGAATACCCAGGTCCATAAAACATTCATGAACTGCGTGTGATGAGAGTAATTATATTATAAAGCCCGCACCAGAAGCCACATGTGTGAGCTGATTGGAGCCTTGTGGTACTCAGTACGTGCATGTCAGGAGCCCGCACGTCTCTGTGGCCACAGCCCGGTCCTGAAAAGTCGTCACTTCGGTAGACCCCTCTAGGTCTGGGACGCGGAAGGGCACACCCCGGCAGGGAGGTTTGCAGGTCCATGGGGACATGAACCTGGATTTTCCATTCGAGCAGACTTGCCACGAGATCGAAGTATTTGAGAAAGAAAAAGAAAAACGTGCCCCACGTTCTAAAGCGTCGGACACCTGCGTACCTCAGCCTTAACGGGCGGCTGTTCACGTACGAGTGCCCGAAGGACAACATTGCATATCCGAACCCAATAGGCGGCAAAGGTAGTTATTTGTGAGATGAATTCATTCCCGCCACTTTCCTACCGTCAAAACTGTTACTCTTGGATAAGAGACGCCGAGATTAACACGGCGGAAACCCCCTCCCATCGCCGTCGGGCGAGGACGATGCTTCCCGACCTGACCCAGCAGCTCTCGCAGAGCTCCTTTTACTCAACAGTGACAGTGACCTTGCTCTTGTCTGCATACGCATCATCAGCTTCACAGTCTCGTCTACTCGGACGGGGAGATACTCACAGAACGCAACATGGTCCTTGATCTCCTTGGCCCCGTCCTTGGGCGTGGGATAATACCAAGCCGCATTCTCCAGCTTGTCGTCTGCAGCCAAAAGTGACGGCATGTCAGCCATATGTCCCCACTCTCCGTCTCGGACCTCGCCATGTCATCTCAGGCGTCGAGATGGAATCGTGGCAGAGCAAGTCGAAACACGACGGACACGGAAGCCGGGCAAAGACTCACTCCCGACCTTGATCGAGTAATAGCTCGCGGTCCCCTTCCACGGACAAAACGTCGTCGCGTCCGTCTTCTCCAGCGCGTCCGTCCGCACCGCCGACGGCGGGAAGTAGACGTTGCCCTCGACCTCCTCCCACTCCGTCGCCTCGGCGACCGTGGTCCCGTTGACGACGGCCTTGGCTTTTCCCGACTTGGTCATTTTTTATTTTTTTGGTGTTTCGGCGTCAGGAAGATTGTTTGTGAGTTGTGCTGTTTTGCAACACGCCGGGTCAGACAAGAGACAGTCGTTGCTATATGTAAAATGCGGGGAATGCGGCCTTCATGCAGTTTTGAATCTTCGCCAAATCCCCAACGTCATTGTTCTCAAATGATTTATAAGCCAAAGGCGGTCACATCGTCCGATCTGCTCTTCGTGTCGGTGGTCTGTCTACTGCACATCGTTGTCCCGCGAATGGAGACAGGTCTCAGTATAGCCTCGAAAGTATATTCAAATAGAGAATGACGCTAATGCTATTTCTTTTGTGCTCTTGTCTAATGCTGAATGCCTTCCGTAACGCCGGCTGGGTATATGCGTATGTCTGTTCATTACATGTTTCGAAAAAAAAAAAAAAAGAAGAAGCCACAACTCAGAGATTGATGATGTCAATCTCCGAGAAGTCCGGTGGGTTGGCACCATACACCACGCGGATCTTACTGTCCAGCGCCGTTCCCTCGTTGCTGATCCAAATGTGCTCACTGTACTCCTTCGTACGTCGGATCTCGTCATCACTGACTCCGATATCGTCGCGGGGAATCCAAACGGCGGGTGCTCGTGCTCGTAGAGCGTAATGCTTGAAAGCGTTCTTTACGAGCGCATCACGCTCAGCGGGCGTCAAATCTTCGATTTCGTCGTGGAACCCGCCATACAGCGCCTCTCCGAGTGCCCGTTGTGCTTCAAGGTCCTTATTGCGCTGTTGGCGGCGGTACTCGGCAGCCGTATGGACTGGGGCTGCGCCCATGTTCCAGGTCTTGCTGCGGAGGTTCTTGCCTTCCCGCTTAGCCCAGTGACCGACATTCTTAACCCGACGCATCGTGGATGGCTTCCGTTGGGGCGCTCCCCCGTTCTCCATCCTCTGCAGCTCGATATCACGAGGTTCCGCTCTAGGCACGTCGCCATTCGTCATGGGGGTCTTTTCGTCTTCGAAATCATTGTCGTCATTGGCGAGTCCCAAACGTCGGTTTTGAGCTCGCTGGAATGCCTCGTCTCTGAGAACCGCCTCGTCCTCCACGGTGATGGGCAAATATCGGAACAGGGGCGAAAAGGACGTGTTCAGCGAAATTTGGTAGATCGCCGTGAGGAAAAGTGTTACTAGCATGATAGCACCCTGCGGCGTTGCAGTATTGTTTCCATGCTCGTCCACGACAATGAAGAACAAGCCCGCCAAACAAGCTTCCATGACGTACAAGCCCGTAAATGTCTGGTTGATCGCGCGAGGGTACAAGACACCACCTGTATCAGACTCGAACCGCGTGACGTACAGCATGCTGTAACGCTGCGCGAACCACAACAGGCTGAACGTCAGGACTGCGAAAAGTGAAATCAACGGCGCGACGACGCTGTAGACCAAGGCGATGCAAGCGAAGTTGGTGTAGACAGGGAAGAATTGGCCCCATGCAATTGTCGAGAGGGTCGTGTTCCTCTTCCACTTGTCGCGAGCCGTGGTATCTAGAATTCGAGCCAAAAGATACCAAGTGACAAGTCCACCGATCTGGAGCAGTGTTCCGGAACTGACAGATAGCGCTTGGAGCAACATGTACGAGAAGAAGTAGTTGGATGCCCTAGGCAAATTTTTGGCGAGGATGTTCAAAATGTTGGTGACGTTTGAGAGCTGCTCGAAGTTGCTCCACAGCTCGTCGACTGATGCAACGAAGAACGAAGCAATCGAAACAACTAGGAAGACCTGGATGAAGAGGAAGACGAAGTAGAAGCGCTGAACAAATTCAGCCTTTTGCGACCCGGTCTTGACGCCCCGGAAAAGCGCAAGTTGTTCGAGAATGAGGGGGACAATCAAGAGGAGGAGAGCAAGCAGGATAGCGGGCAAGACACCAGCGATGGCTCCAGCGACCTTCTCGACGGGATCCTTTTTGATCCATCCCAACCAGGGGAATTGTCCAACAAGACCGTCAATGTTGGCAATGGAGGCCGTAAAAGCGATGGGAATGGCCCAGAAAAAGGCCATGGCTGCGATGACGATGGTGACGATACCGGACCTGATGGACTCGTGCCACCATTTCAATGCCATGTTGTCCCAGATGACATCCTTGGGCGAAACCTCGTTGATTCGAGGTGACATGTGCTTTGGGATGTGGTGCATGAGACTTTGACAAGCCATGTGTGCCGAAACCTGGTGGTTGAACTGGATAAAGGCGGAGTTCATCAGGGGGTAGCGCTCGGGGTGCGCTTGATCGTCGTCGATTTCGACGTTCAAACGTGCCAGCTCAGACCGACACCAATAAATGGTATCAACCTTGGGACCAAAAGTAAGCCAGGCAAGCCAGTCGGGGAAGCCCCATCGTGGCAGTCGATGCATTGGCCTGTTCTTTTCCTTGACCCATTTGCGCCACTCTGCATCGTCGTCCAGGATGTTCTTGTACTCGCCGCCGATGGCATTAGACTCGGGATAGTCGACAGGTGCTTGGTCGACTCCGCCCATGAAGGGAATGTAGGCTTTGATTTTCTGCCACGTAGTTTTGTCCTTTGACTGGCCGAAGGGGTATTCGCCGCCATCAAATCCCTGAGGCACGGGCGATGCGTAGCCGCCGGCAGGGGCTTTCCAGAATTGCCAGAACTTGCGTTTTTCCTGGTCATACATGTGATCGAGGTTGCTGACTTTGCGCACAGTGTTGCCATTGCCAAACGGCTCGTAGCTTCGCTTGTAGTTCTGGTCGGTGGTTTCCTGGGAGACACCGGATGCATTTCGGGAGTGCGTCTTGTGGGTCTCTGTATTTGGAGATGGCTCGACTTGCTCCGTGTTGCTTCTTGCACTCGTAGCTGTTCCAGGTCGTTCAGGCTCGGCCAAAATCTGGACCTTTCGAGGACGGTCGTTTGGATGCAGCATTGCGAAGCCGTTGGTCGTTTCGACGGTCTCTTCCACGTCATCGCTGAATTCCTTGATGTTTTGTTGGGCTTTGCCGACGCCGCCAAGAAGGCCTTTCCCGACTTTGCTAATGCCGTCCCCAAGAAGCCCAAGGCCGAAACCCCTGGACTGTGGTCGGTTGCCATCGTCTGAAGAGCCCGAAGACGAGGTACTTGACCGTCTCGACTTTGGGTCCTTGCTGTTGTCGTCTACTATCGCGCTGATGTCATGGGGAACCTCCTCGTGCTCACCAGAGCTGATACCTTGACCAGCCTCGGCCCTCTTCTTAGCTTCGGCATCCTCTCGCTGCCGCCTCAGGGCTTCTTCCTGCCTAGTCGGCCCCTTGGCGTTGGCCTGCTTTCTTGCAGCCTTGTCTTCCTTCTTTTTCCTCTTGAGTTGCTTCTTCTTTGCAGCTTTCACAAGCTCCGTCTCGGCGGCCTCTAATCTCAGGTGAATACTTTCGCGCAGCTGAATCTTCTCGAGCAGTGTGGTCAAGTCACGGTTGAGCCAGATATTCCGGATTTGACCAGGGAACACGTCAAAGAGACCCAGCAATGCCTCTTCTGACAACCATTTGGAAGGGATGCTATTGACAAGAATGGTCGTAGCTGAAGCTCGGAGGCGGTGTTCGGCACTCGTCAAGTAATCCTGTCGAACTTTGATGTAGACGCGAAGCTCAAAGAAGAAGACAGTGCAGACCCAAACAATGACGAGCAGCGCCAGGACCAGATGCGCCCAGTACCGGCCGGTGTGGGTATTGCTGACGTTGCCCCAAGCCAAGGTGTCCAGACCTGTAGGTATTTCCGTGGAATCACCGTTGGCCGATTCGCCGGCTCTGATCATGAGACGAACACGGGCGGAGCTGGTACCGTTGGTGGTCTCGTTCTTCGCGTCGTCGATCAAGTCATGGCCCACACCATCGCTATAGTTGAGGGGGGTCAAGATAGGGATGACAATTACCGCAATGGGTATGAAGATTGTGAGGAGGGTCTTGAGATAGCGGAGGAAGAAGTAGGCGTCCAAGCCACACTTTTTGATTATCTCGCGGTCGTCGTAGTGAATTAGTGTGCTGAGGAGACTCCAAGGTGTGCTTGGAGGGCTCTCTGTTCTTTCACGTTCCGGAACAAGATATGACTTTGGTTTGCTGCCACACGTCAGCCGTAGGCCATGAGGACGATTCAGGGTGGGTTAACGCACAAGATACGCGCAATCTTGTTCCGCAGAAGCAAGAAGGCGATGAACTGCACGGCAAAGACCGTAATACCAGTTGCCAGAGCAGTGAGGAACGCAACCAGAGTTATTCCTTGGTACCTCTCCAAGCCAGGAGGCAGGGCTGACGAGGTAGCCGGCGGAGGTGATGTCGATGTCGTTGATGACACAGAAGAGGAAATGGTTCCGTTTGAGCTCAAAGTCGCAGAGACTGTGGCGGAAAGGGCGGTTGACAGAGACGAAGCCAGCGACGAGGCAAGCGTTTCTGTCAGTGAGGCCGAGCCTGACGGCGTCGCGGTGGGAGTTGCCGACATATTCCACTACGTGTGCCGACTGACGTCGATAGCAATTCACAAAGTTGTGGCCAGTCTCGAGAGTATTGTAGAGTCGTCAGATAGGTGTGAAGTCGAAGCAGTCGAGAAAGGGTGTTCTTCTCGGCTGGGGAAAGATGGAGAAATCGTTGGGGGGGGGGGGATGAGGGGGCGATGTCGTTTACGAAACCAGCAGAATAGGCATCGTATTGTCGTCGAAATGCGTTTCGTTTCTTGTGCCGTTGTCGAAGAGAGGCAAGATGTGGTGGAAGTATCTAGTGCTGCGATTAATGTGCCCTGGAGTATTTGGCAGCTTCGAGGAGCAGCGAGCAGAGAAGTAATTAATGAAGAACCTACGACAAAAGAGACGTGAACAAGAGGTCAAGAGGCAAAGGCAGAGGAAGAGGGTGCCAAGCAACTGTAGCCAAAGGGTTTGACCGAAGTTAATGTGATTCATTGATTGGCTGGACAGGGTACAAGATGCAACCTTGCAGGGGCCCAGACAGGGGTGACTGCAGCTGCTGTTGCTGCTTCAGCTGCTGCGGGCCCGCAAAGACAATCGCTCCCCATCTCTTTTTTCTTCTAGCGGCACTTCGCTTCAGAGGCCCTGCACCTGTGACATCAGAGGCTTCATTGGCTGGTCGCTTCAAACGAAACGGACCCCTGTCGCTTTTGCGGGACAAAGTGGGATCCCGCCGCGGTTCGCCATGACTCTGTGGCATCTTGAGAGGCTTTGCTGGTGGCCTCCAGCCCAATTATTCGTCGTCCGTCGAGCATTCCTCGACTACAATGCGGAGCACATACTATGTATGAGTTAGTGTGCGTACGAACAGAGTAGGCAATCAACCAGTCAGTGGCAGTATTCTGTGAGCAGGGGACGTTGTTCATTCGACGGACTGCATTTCTCCATCCGCTCGGGCTGCTGTCCGTCTGTCGTCGCTGCAGGGTCCCGCGTCCCTGTGCTCAGTGTCCCTCTACGGAAAGTTGTGCCGCCTGTGTACCACTTCAGTGCAGATAGCCACTGGCTGTCTCTCTATGTGGACGCGCTACGCTGACGCACGTTGTAAATAGATCAGCGCGCGCTTCGTCCCAGCAACGACAACCAAATCTTACCGAACCAGCTTGTTTCCTTGATCCAAGACCTTGATACCCCTGAGCACATCCCCAGTTGCTCATTCGTTTGTCCGCTTTGGAGTTAAGGAAACACAACCCCTTATCTCTCATGCAATTCAATCTACAGCACAGCGGAGAGTGTTTTGTTTTGTGCTGCACAAAGATGCGGATACCCAGACGCACCCGTGGCGGTTCGTTGCCGCTCGCGAGGCCCCGACTGGAAGCTCCCTGCGCGGACAAGGCGAACCTTCAGTGAACCCCTCTCCACACTCGGACACGCTCACCAGTCACGCAAGAGCGGTGTCGTGGCTGCCGGGGCGTGGTTGCGTGGCTGTGTCAAGGTGCCACCCGTTGGAAGGCAAAGGCCGTGTGTTTGTGGGCTCGCCGAGAGAACTGGCGACATTTGCGTTGCCGTCGTCCGTGCCGTCTTTCCAGTCTCCCATCGACTCGATGCGTCTCGGAAGACGAAGCTTTCGCCGAGGTACGGCGCTGTGCATGTCTTTCCCAATAATGGGAATCAACGGCCACATCCCAAAAACATTGGAAAGGCAGGTTTGCGTCACCAAGGCGTGCCAAGGCAAGTCTCCCACGCAGGCTGGCAGAGGCCACCAGTGAGAACGGGGTTGTCCATCTCCCGCGTACAGCATTGGTCGGGAAGAAGACCATTCCTTGGCACAATGTCCCGAGCAAACAACATCAGCCATCACATGAGGTGTCCGAATTAGGGAGCTGAAATCGACACCGGGGATGGAAATCTTGATATTGAGAGAGAGGAATATCGACAACACTAGTGCACGTTGCCATCATCCACCACCCGTGACCCCAGCCGCTCGTCCATCCCTCTGCAGTCCCTTGCTGCCTTGCAGCTCTGGGTTCCAGGTGTGTCTGGCTGTCCAAACGAACCCAATGTCGTCGTAGGGGAGGAGGGAGGGAGGGTAGTGAGCCGTCATCGGGTCCCACTGAACAGCTTAAGCAACCAAAGCAAATCACATCAGTCCCGACACCGGGGCACCGTGCCGGTTTCTCGCAACATGACGACAAGACTGCGGCCCTCCCTCCGCATTCTCGCCGAACATGGGGATTTCCCCCAAACTTGGAATGTGTCTCGGCCCCAAGCCACCATGTCCATCGTGACAACACGGACATGATCGCCGCTGTCAACGATGGGGCGAACGAGCCACATTTACCACAGCGCAGCGCACCCTCGACGCACATCCGTTGTTACATGCCGACATTCGCACCCGACGCCCACTTGGTAGAGCCGCTTCTTCCCACGCGCATTCTCGTCAACCAACCCAACACCGGCAACGTTGGCTAAACATTCAAGCAACCTTGACCGCCCGATTTGGGGTTCGGCAGTATTCTAAAGTTCGCATTACCCCCACAGTGCCCATCGGCGCATCGGCAGTTGCTAAACCTGCCAATGATAACTCAATCAATCTTCGTCACTTCCCGTCCTGCGATCCCGGTATCCTTACCAACTCATTAATGGGCCAAGGGGAGTTAGGGAATATCGAAGCGTCCGCGCTCCCCCTCATTGTTCGCGCATGCTTCCCCGCTTCTCCAGCCGATAATGGGCCCCGAGCTCCCCTCCGATCCCCCACTTCCCCCCCCATGTGAGGCTCGATGCGCCGACTTCATAAACAACCGATGGGCCGACGATGTCGGAAGATCCGGTTGAGTTGAGCTCTGCGGTTTGTTACGCTTCAGAGGAACACTACGGCACCAGTTCAGAAACCATGTCAGACCCGAAAGACTTGAAGATTGCCATCATTGGCGCCGGTACTGCTCGCCCAGCTCTCTCGCTATGTATTTCAGACTAACATGACCCCACGTAGGCATGGGCGGTTTGGGCTGCGCGCTCGCGCTGGCCAAGAAGGGCTTCAAACACATCGACGTCTACGAGACGGCCTCCAACCTCGGTTTCGTTGGTGCCGGAATTCAGATGCCACCAAACGTCGTTCGGGTCCTCGACCGCCTTGGCTGCTGGCCCGACATCGAGAAGACGTGTACAGACGTCAAGGGCTCAAGCATTAGACGTAAACACCCTCTTCCCCCTCCCCCCAGCACGACGATGCACAGGAAGCCTTGGAATTGACACCGCACACAGAGGGATCAACGAACGTCGAGCTCGCCCACGTCGACATGCCCAACATCCGTGAGCTGTACGGGTACCCGCACTGCAACGACCACCGCTCCTCGCTCGCCGGCGGCATGTACGACGCCTGCAAGAAGGAGCCCGCGATCACGTTCCACTTCGCGACGGCGCTGGTGTCCGTCAACTCGTTCGCGCCCAAGCCCAACTTCACGGTGCAGCCGCGCGGCGGCGAGGCCCACTCCGTCGAGTCGGACATCCTCCTCGCCTGCGACGGCATCAAGAGCATCGTCCGCAGCTCCCTCCTCGACTCCATCGGCGCCGTCGGCGGCGAGGAGGAAACCGGCCAGGCCGCCTACCGCATCATGCTCACCCGCGAGCAGATGGCCGACGACCCGGAGCTCCTCGCCCTCCTCGACTCGGACGAGGTCGTCCGCTGGATCGGCGAGAAGCGCCACATCATCGCCTACCCCGTCTCCTCGCACACCATCTACAACCTCTCCACCACGCAGCCCGACTCCAACTTCGCCGCCGCCACCAACGCGACCTACACCACAAAGGGCTCCAAGAAGGTCATGCTCGACGTATTCCACGACTTCTGCCCGCTGGTCCACCGCATGCTCAACCTCGTCCCAGACGGCGAGGTCTGCGAGTGGCGCCTGCGCATGCACAAGCCCCTGCCGACCTGGGTGCACACGGACGGGCCCGTCGCCCTCCTCGGCGACGCCTGCCACCCGACGCTCCCGCACCTCAGCCAGGGCGCCGCCATGGCCATCGAGGACGGCTCCGTCGTCGCCGAGGTGCTCGCCCGCGCCCCCGACGCCGACCCCAAGACCCTCCGGCGCTGCCTCAAGGCGTACGAGCTCTCGCGCCGCGACTGGACGTCCCAGCTCGTCAACATGGCCTTCCTGTCGGGGAAGCAGCTGCACCTCGGCGAGGGCAAGGCCAAGGAGGAGCGCGACCGCATGTTCGCCGAGCACAAGTCGGCCGGCGCTGTGCCGGATAAGTGGGCCTCGCCCGACGTGCAGCGGATGATTTACACAAACGACTGCGTGGCCAACATCCAACGAGACTTTGACGAGCTGTACAAGAGCGCGGCATAGAAGTATAATGTAAACTGTACATGAATCGCTGCCGTTCCATGTGGCTGAATGTTCGTGCTCGTCTGATGGGCACCGTGGCGTCTGCCTAGGCCGCATGTGTAGTCGGCCAAGCCACCTCGATGAAGCGTTCTGTCTTGGCCAGTACCCCGCACTCGAGCTCACCTCAGCTCAACCCACCTCGGCGTGCTCGGTTCACGTTCATGCAGTGGGAGGAGACAGAGATCAAGTCGTATCCGTGATGATATTATGCTATCCGGCAATATTTCCAACGCACGTCTCAGGAAAGTTTCTGGCCGCAGTATGTCCTTTCCTAGGTTCCAAGCTCAAAAACCCCAGCCAAAGAAGAATGATGAAAAGACGACCCTCAAAACGAATGAGGAGGGGGATTCCGTGTGATGCAAAACCAACAAGTGTGAACGCAGCCCCATGAGGCCTTCCCGGAAGCCCGGGGCGACGTCCCTGGGCTTTCCTCCATGAGGTCCACAAAAATGAATAAATCCCATCGCCCTTTGACGCCGCGCAAACTCATACGAGGAACCCCCGTTGACATTAGAAATGTACTGCCAGCTCTTACCCGTCGACTGCTGCTCTCCCCGAGGCTTACCGGCTGGTTCTGTCGTATAAATAACGATCTTGCGGCGCAAGGAAGGGGAAAATGTCTGCCTCTATGCTGTACCTCTCTCAGTATCGCACATGTCCAAGCGATCCCTCCCAACCCGTGCTTCTTCTCTTCCTCTCCCAGCTCGTTCGTCCCGTCAGGCCTCTTTCTTTCTCGTAGTATCTGTCCCTTTCGAGGGCTCGGGTATCGTAGTATCCGCACTCCATCCGCCTCGTTTCTCGACGCGAGCTTAGAACAAGCAGTCAAGACAGCAACAGCACGCGAGCGCACCGAGCAGACCGGCCATGATGCCGCCTCCGGCACCGCCGCCGCCGCGGTTGTCCTGGTAGTAGCCGCCCTGCGGCGGGTACTGGCCCTGCGGGCCCCCGGGCGGGCCGTAGTGCGCCTGGGGAGGGTACTGTCCCGGAGGATACTGGCCGGGAGGCGGGTAGGGACCGCCCTGGGGGCCGTAGCCCATCTCCGGGCCGGGGGAGTAGTAAGGGCCCGGGTGCTGTCCCGGCGGAGGGGTGCCGTAGCCTCCCGGGCCGCCGGGGGGAGGAGGGGACGAGTAGCCCTGGTAGGCTTGTTGGGGGTGTTGGGGGGGAGGGCCGCCGTACGCGGGGGGCTTGTCGTGGTCGGCCATTCTGATGTTTTGTTTGGTGGTTCGTGTTGGTTGTAAGACGGACGGGAGAACGGGCGATGCGCGTTCGATGTCGAAAGGGAAAGAGTGTGTTGTCAAGAGATTACTTGTTCTCTGATGACGACGTCGGATCGCGGTGGTAAAGATTACTTTTCGGTTACGCGCGAAAGCGACAGGTGATGGTCGATCCGAGGGCGAATGGGGGGCTTGGTCGGACGGAAACTCGTAAAGGTATATGGAAGGAAGGGTGGGAAAGAAAGATGCAAAAGGAAAGAATTGCAACAGGGAAGGGAATCGATAAAGAATAGCCACACCACCCGGAAGAACGTGGCGATGTTGGGGGGAAGGGAGTGGCAGAGATGGATCGGATGGGAAAGAGCCAAGCCGCGCACGCGGCGCCAGGAGGCAACCTGTCTGGCCTGTTTGGGACCGTCGCCTGTTCCTCTTCCTTGCTGGGGGGGGCCGGCGTTAAGTTTGCGGTGGTGCTCGTGACTCTAGCCTGAAATAGCTCATGCGTACCAAGTCTCTGGGCGGCGCGCCGCGTTTGCAACTGGTTGGTCTTGGGGTTCTTGGGGGGCTTGGAGTCTTTGTAAGCCGCCTTTTTTTTGTTGGGTCTTTTTTTTTTTGCAGTGCAATTACGACTAGCTCCGTTCTACCCGTGTTCGACCTGGAAATTGATGTCACCTTATCCTCCTAGCGAAATGGCACGATCTATGTTGATTTACCGTTGACTCTGCTGACGCCGCAGCTCGTTTTCCATACGGAAAAGAAAAAGGAAAAAGTCAACAAAAGGACACACGGTCCATGCCGGCAGGTTCCCTCTCTGTTCTCATCCCATCTCAGCGTCCATGCAGACCTAACGCAGGACAAGCTCAGGAAACAGAACACAGCGCGTCAAGCAAGCCCAGCCCCAAACTCTCCGTGTCTCACATTCGTCCGCCTATCGCCCTGTCGCCCCCCCCCCCCCCCCCCCCC
>LFIW01002552.1:0-259282 GCA_001625285.1 Colletotrichum incanum | reverse complement strand
GTGGGGGGGGGGGGGGCACCCTGGTTTGCCTGCGTGTATCTGTATAGTTTGTCAACTTGTTCCGCCGCGACTGGCCCGCACAAGTGTCCAGGTGACAATGTCGGAGGCGAGGTCCGAGTCCAGTGTTGTGCGTAGGTCGACCTCGACGACTCCAACAAACTTGGTCTTGGCCAGGTCCGTCCCGCTAAGATAGCCACTGAGGGCTGAAAAGCAACCTGAAAGAGAACATGTGTCGGCGGTTGTTGAGAAAATGAAAGCCATGGGGATCGATCCATCTACTTCCGGCTGCAGACATTGGCGATCTTGGATTGTTCCTGATGGAATCCGCAAACGGTACGTATCCAGGTGTGAGTGTTTGTCCTGGCAGTGAAGAACCGAGAACACAAGTGACACAATGTAGCCAGCGTATGTCTGTCTCTCTTGGCTAGTGTAACGAACGACACGGCTACTCGCGTGTGTAATGTGTCGTTGACGAATGGACGGGAAAGGGGCCACGGAGTCCGTGTCGAAGGTCGATTGGGTTGAACGAGGTTCTTCCCTTGTACATTGTAAGATGTTGGAACGACGTGGACATGGCACAACGCACAGAATAACCTTGCCGATGGAACCCAACAATGCCAGATAACGCAAGCGCCGAGATGGGCTTTGATCGCTGGCACCTCGCTGGCAGGTGTATCCAGCATCACTACGAATTCGCCACTCCCCTAGCACAGGACGCTGGGAACACTTTGACACCGCAGCTTTAGCAGCTTCTACTCCCCATGAATGTGGTGACATCCCCTGTTCTTTTCGTGCTCCCGGCGGCCCTCTTCTAGGCCTGCCGCGCTGAGTCCCAAGTCCAGTGTGCTGGGTTCGTGGCGACGCCTCGGCCGTTGATTCGCCCGAACAGCGCACAATTTCCAGGTTGTCCCGCAGCCACGCAGTCGCCTCCAGGGTCTAGTGCCTGACTTTTGCGATGCTCTCCGCTGCCTGCCAATCTCCGTGAAGATTGTCCCGACCTCACTCCTCCAGCAACCGATATCGCTGACATCCTCGGTTCCTGCGCCGGAGAAAGCCACGGTATATTTCGCCATCCTGCTTGACGTGTTGCTACATTGCGACCATCAGTAGCCCAGCGAACACTCTCTTTCCAACCGCCGAGTCTGCCGTTCGACATCCCCGCATTACTCAAGCGAGCACGCGATCTGTCCTCCGCCACTTAGAGATCCTATCAGTTTCCGAAGACGTTGTCTCGCGTGCGCTGTGGAAGATGGCTCAACCCAATGCGCCAGCGACGGCCGGCGCTCGTCCGGCCGGTCAGCCACAGGAACAGGGCGTGAGTGTCCTGCCCGCCACCTCGTGGAGTTTGTATCACGAGCGAAATCAAGCTGACCGACCGCTTTTGTAGGGCATGGGCATGATGCAGAAGCTGCTCCTCGGCGGCTCCATGTACTTTGGCATGAACATGCTCATGAACAATCTGTTTCAAAAGACGCAGACCGGCACTCAGGTCAAGGACGCTTCCGGCAACGTCATCAGTGTTCCTGCCAACACCGAGGACATTCCGCCATATCTGCTCCGCCCCAAGACTCTGAACGAGGGCGCCACCTACAACCAGATCCCCCGCAAGCTCGCTCCGATATGGCCCATGGACAGCTACATCGACATTATCATTACGCTGTCTGACACCTTCGTCCCGACCCCGCTGTCACAGACGCCGCAGGAGAAGGTGGTTCTGAAAGAGCAGAAGTTCAAGATTGGCAACTACAGCGAGAAGCGGTCCGTCGACACCACCATTGACATTCCTCCCTCGGTTCAGAACAACGGTACCCTCTGGGGTCACTTCTACGTCTCGTTGCCCGGAAGCCAGCCCGATCCTCACGTGGAGACGTACGACCCTGCTTCTGCCTATTACTTTGCGTTTCCCCTTACCCAGTACATCCCCAAGAAGAAGGAGTTCAAGACCAGGTCTTTGTTGGAGGGCAAGGCTGAGGAGGAGCCAGAAGAAGTGGTCGAGGAGAAGGAGACCGGCCCCGTTATCGCCAGCTACTATCACCCAAACGCCAGTTTCTCCATCATCCCCAACACCGGAGTGCTCGACTACCGTCAGACTCATCCTGCCATCCGCCCGTTCCTTCATCTTGAGCCGACCGGTGCGAGAGATGGCTCCGGTCAGCACTCGTGGTACTGTAAGTTAATGCCTTGCGGCTCCGTCGACGGCCAGCACTGACTTTTGTAGACCCTATTCTGTTCGTCAACACCTTCTGGCAACTCAAGAGTCAGATGATCCTGCTCAATGACACTGTCACGTCAGTTCCGCTGCATATTGATCTGAACAACATGCGTTCTTGGCAGTTCAACACCCTCGCCGCGATAGAGGCGAGTGCCAAGGAGTCCGCACGTCAAGCTGCGTACGGTGGATCGCTTCCCGGCGGTGGCGATGGTTCTGAGATCGAGATGGTCAAGGAAATCTTTGGCGACACGAACCCCATCCTCCTAGGTGTCACTGTCATCGTCAGTATCGCCCACATGATCTTGGAGACACTTGCTTTTGGTTCCGACATTGCGCATTACCGCAAAAAGAAGGACAACGTCGGTATCTCAGTTCGGTCTATCCTGGCCAACGTCTTCATGCAGGCAGTCATTCTGCTCTACCTCATCGACAACTCGCAGAATACCAGCTGGATGATTCTGGGTGGCCAGGCTATCGGCATTGTCATTGAGCTGTGGAAAATCACCACGATTGTCAACGTTTCGATCAAGCCCGCGCCGCCAGGCTCGTGGTTGCCCTTTGTTGTCGCTGTGGAGGACAAGCACAAGCTCAGCGAGACGGAGGAGAAGACCAAGGAGTACGACGAGATTGCCTTTAAGTACATGTACATTGCCGGTGTGCCTCTGCTCATTGGCTATGCCATCTATTCGTTAGTGTACGAGACGCACAAGTCGTGGTATTCGTACATCATCACGACCTTGGTTGGCTCCGTTTATGCGTACGGCTTCCTCATGATGGTTCCTTCGCTGTACATCAACTACAGACTGAAGAGTGTTGCGCACATGCCCGCCAAGGCCATGATGTACAAGTTCCTCAACACCTTCATCGACGACTTGTTTGCGTTCACCATCAAGATGCCCTTCCTCCACCGGCTATCTACTTTCCGCGACGACATCATCTTCTTCATCTACATTTATCAGCGCTGGGCCTACAGGATTGACTACACTCGTGTCAACGAGTTCGGCCAGGGTGGTGAGGATGAGGAGGACGATGCGGCCAAGGCTAAGGCCAAGGAGCTGCTCGATAGCGATTCCGCCGCAGAGAAGGTCAAGGATGTTGCGGGCAAGGCCACTGGCGCCGACACTGGCAAGGCGAAGAAGAGAAAGTAGATGGCGAAGATAACACACGGCAGAGGAGGAGAGTGTGGATAACATCGTGTACATGATGGACCTGGTACAGGTCTGGAACAGGGGACAGCCAGGACTGCATGGCGGCTCATTGTGGGCAGGCCAGATGGTCGCGTAACATACTGAATCAAGATTTATGTTTCTGTCAAGGGTCACGAAGATGGTTTCTTCGTTTCTCACATCTCGTCTGCATGGTGCATCTCATCCGCAGAAGCATCTAAACTAACATGCACGCTTGGACAGTCTTGCGAGACAACTAAGAAAGTGTTGGGTCAGAGGAAAAGCAATGATGATCAGCTGGGTGGTGCTTGCCTGCCCGTCCACCTTGAATCCCTCCGACCATATCTGAGGATTTCCACTTTTGAAGGACACCCGAGGGAGGACCAACCTCGAAGCGTGATACCTTGGTCGCTTGGCTAAGCTGCTACATTGCAAAAAGCAGCGTGAGTGGGTGGGTAGCGCTCGCGGCTGAGAAAGCCGTGGGAACAGATGCCACAGTTCCCAAGCTTGGGACAGGGGGCCCGTAAAAGTCGCCAATGGCGGGGGTTCGCAGTTGGTCGGAGCCCCGTGCCTGGTAGGGCAGAGACAAGCTCGAATGTCACCGCACCTATCAGAGGGTTCCATTGGGGGAAGGGATGACGCCAGGTCCCCTCAAACGGTGTTTTGGGGCCGGGATTGCAGCTCCACGTACACACAGCCTTTGGTTCTCTAGCTTCTCCCTCCGGATACCGTAGTGGAATTTAGTGTGCGCGGCACGGGGAGCCGCCGAAAATAAACAAGAAACAGTAAGTAGTGTTGCCGTGTTCCTGGGCAGTGGGTTTTTTTGTCTCTGGTTGATCGCCCATCGTCCACGCAATACAGTGTCTGGATGGAATGGAGACAAGAGCGTCTGGAACATTCAATTACCAGGAAAGGGATGTGACTGATGGTTTCACAGAGGGTGAAGGAAGAGAGAGAGAGGCCCCCTTCCAACTCCCATTCACGTTACGGGATATAGCATGGCAAACAGACAGACAACAGCTGCCCAAAGTAGCCATGGCTGACTTGGACATCCACTATCGAAGCCCACCCCCCAAACCTAAAGCTCCTTCGAATGCCCCCCCGTCCTTTGTGTTTGACACTGGGATTGGATCCAGTCCCGTTCCTTCAGCCAGCAAGGTGAATTGACCAGGCCGCACCGGGGTCAACCCCAAAAGATCAACCGACCACAATCTTTCTCCAACCTTTCGAGTCTCCCTCCCGGTTGTGCTTTCCCTTCTCTTAAACCTTCCTTCCGCCCTTTCATTCTTCCCTCTCCTGCCACGTTGCTGTCTATGTTCCCCATCTGCGTCGCGTGCGCTCCTCCTACTTCCGTTTGAGCCTCCCACCCGTTTGTCACATGCCCGGGTTCCCCCGCCTGTCACTTTGCGTTCGTCCCATGGATTTCTTTCGATCATGACATACAGATGGCCACATAGGGTCCCTAGCAACGAAATAGCCAGTCGAGTACAGCACACAACAAACAGCCCAGCACAGGCACCAGCTCATTGTGAGAGCCACACAACAAACGCACCCGCCAAGCAGAGCACCGGACTTTCGGTACGATCGACGGGGGTTCGAGGTCCACGCTGCCTCGTACGTAGTGGACAGTGGAGTTCCACAACACGTACCTGACGTCTCTCATCATCCCAAATAGGTCATCCCCGGCACCCCAACGCTCCACGGTCCGCTGGGAGGGAGGGAGCCAAACCTTCACTCTAGGGGAAACGTAAGCTACAAAACAGGTTCGGACGGTGTGGCCGTACCGCCCGCCTGGCCGCGCCCGCCGTCCGTCATTCACTCTTTCGGTTTCCGCCCCATTCGGGATATTCTTCGAGCCCCTCTCCAGAGCTGCAAAGGGGGCGCTCAAGGGGATTTATTATTGAGGCGCGTGCCGCACGGCATTCGTCAAAAACCGAACAAGACCGCCGCCCACCCCTCTCGATCGAACTGCCGTGTGCCGCCGCGCGAACAGCTCTCCCCCAACCTATCCCGACTAATCCCCTCGAAAAGCATTTTTTCGAGGTTCGAGGAGAGCACGGAAGGGTTCACCGAATCATGAGCAGCCCTACCGTCGGGTCCCTTCTGGCTGCCATTGCGACACTCATCAGTGATGGCCTGCGAATCTTCCAGCTCGCCGATAAGCGCCAATGGGGACCTGACGAACACGAACAGTTGCGCCTGCTCGAGGACACCCTCGACGACGCCAAGAAGGACTTCCAGGAGCTGTCGGTTCTCGTTAACGGCCAACGCTATTACATGAACGATTGTAAACGTAAGTCCGCCAGCCTTCCCGGTATTGTCCACCGTCGCTCCACGCCTGTCTTGAAGCTGTGTCCGAGGTTCTACAGAACCCCGCGATACAGCGGAGGCCTCTGCGGTTGCCTGTCGCCCCCCCGGCCAAACCTCGCCTAGCTTGTGCATTGCACAATTGGCCACGACCCATGCTGACTGCGTGTCTCTAGCCCATTCAATCGCCGAATTACGAGTATTGCATTCAAAATTCGAGCTTCATGTCGCGAATTTCAAGGATTGGGCGAGGATAGGAGGACCGATCAACCCGGTATGGGCACGAGACACGACAGAATTGCGCCGCGAACTCCATCGCGCGCAATGCCGCGCCGCCAGGAGGATATTCGCAGCAGAGCAGGAGATGTCCGCAAGGTGTCTAGGCGCCTTCCTCGTCTACAGAAAACAGCGAGAATGGCGGAATCGGCCTGCCCTAAACGAAGAAGAGCACCACCGGCGGCATGTGGAGGAGGTGGTGGCCTGCAACACCATTGGCAAATTTGAGCGCTTCGGAGACGGAGACATTGCTTTTATCTGCGACTTTTGCGACGGGCATCTGGTGTGGGAGGACTTGGAGAGCATGCCGTCGCTGCGTGCGGCCGAAGAATCCAGCACCGGCCCCATACCGCCCACATCGCCAACGACACAAATGCCGCACTGGCAAGCGACGGGTTTCACCGCATCTAAACGACGAGAAGAGAAGACGGTCGTGTTCGCGCCCCTGGCGATCGCGAACCACATGGCGCCGTATCAGGGGGACTGGGTCGCCCGCCTCCTATGCCCCTTTTGCGACGAGGCGCCTTACACCGAGGGAGGCGACGACGACGATGACATGGGAAATTCTCTGGACGATTCCGGCTTTGAAGATCTTCAGGCGTTCCAGGAGCACCTCGAATGGCAACACACGGCAGCTTCGATACCAGCCGTGCCTCTGCCCAAGGCAGCCAAGGAGTGCTTGGTGATGTGACACTGTTAATTCTGACGGCAACTTCTGGCGGCGCAAAATGATGGTTCGTTTGTGTACATGTATACCTGTGTGATCGTTTTGACATCGGCGAGGAGTTGGAGGGGTTTTACGAGGAGGGGCGGGATCCGTTCATCCACACTACGACGCATGAGATAATTCTTGGTTTTTTTTTTCTTTCCTTTTTCTTCGTACTTCTTGATACCGCAGAACGGCCGTTTCACATAGAGATTGAGATCGCCCATATCACCACCCAGTCTGAAGAGACTCATTACGACAGAGATACCACAAGTCACGTAGTGTTGGATCATGTTCCACATTAAGACTCAAAAATAACCACTATTCTGCAAAAGACCTCCCGTGTTTTGTCGCTCCTCTGTGTCTTCTCCGTGTTTGTCTGAAAAGCCCCACGCTGTGACTCGGTTGATATACATGAACAGAGAGAGATGTACAACCACTGCAACAATAACGCCCGTCTGCTGAACAAAACCCTTCCAAGCATGTCCCTAAAATGAGGCGGTCCCGTTGACCCTCCCCTTTTGCCGCAAACAACCAACTAAAAGAAACGCCACCAAAAGAAGACGATGACAATGAACCCCAGCGCGCCCAGCGGGCCGTACTGCTTCAGCAGCAGCTCCCAGTTGATCCTCACCGCGGCTCGCCTGTACTTCTTGCTGTCGTCTCGCAGGCGCGAGCTGAGCTCGCCCATGCGCTCGAGCGAGTCGCCGCGGTAGAGCAGGTCCTCGATGTTCTTGGTCATGACCTTCGTGACGTCGCGCAGCTCGTCGTTGAGCTTGTCGAGGTTCTGGGAGGCGCGGGCATCGGAGTAAGTGGCTTTCGTGCGGGAGATGAAGGTGTCGAACTCCATGAAGGCGTAAGGGCGCAGGGACGGGGAGTGAAGCTGGGCGATCGGGTAGGTTGTCGTGAACTCGCGGGCGAGGTCGGAAAGGTATGTGAAGGCGAGCTTGCGCGGGTAGGAACGGTCCGTTATGCAGAGGAAGGTTATGTCCGAGTCAATCAGGTAGCTGGCGAAGGAGTCAGTGACAGTTCTGGGGGGTTAACAACGACAAAAAAGGGGAGGGGGTCGGACTTTAGGTTGTAGGCGCCGCTTTCGATGCTGGCTTGGGGTTCCGAGTTGCGCGTGAGCTTACGGAGGACCTGCTTGATTTGCGACTTGACTTCGGAGAGGGCAGCTTCTTGTTGCTCGTCGTCAACGGAGGCGCAGAGCATCAGGCCTGGCGGGTGTTAGTCCGTCCGTACAGGATGCAAGGAGGGGGGAAATAACGTACCGTCAAGCCTTGCTATTTGCGTTGAGCGGATCATGTTGTCGGGATGTGTGGTGTTGTAAGAGAAGGGATGAGAAGAGAGCTCTGGCGGGTTCGCGGAGGGCGAAGTATCGTGTTGAGGCTTCTTTGTCGTCGGGGGGGGAGCTATCGCAGCTTAGTTAGGGCGTTGGATAGACGTGTCCTTAAGGAGCTTGATACCTTTCGCGTCCAGGTGCCGGATGCTCTGGGACCAAATTGTCGGTTCGAATGGCTTCGTTGCTACCGTCACGAGGTAGTCGATGAGAAATGTAAGGAGTTTGCTTGGGTATGGCAGGTGATGTCGGTGTCCTCTTCTCGAACCAGGGGCTGTTTTTTCCGTCTGCTAAATCAGGATCATGGGTCTTCCGACGCTGGAGAGCTCTTGGGTGCTCTGCATCCCTGGGACTTAGAGATGACACCATGGGCGGTCATGGTTGGCCAATCGGAGGGCACGCGCGGGGGGCGATCCTTGCGATTTGGGAGCGGTCGTGGCGCCTGTTGCTAGGCCTACTCAGCCTTGTTTTACTGAGAGCACCTTAATTCAGCAGTCACCGGAGGAGCTTTCCCTTCCAACCACTTACATTTTAGGGAGGTGTGGTGGGAGTCCGGCTTCCTTGTGACATTGCAACCCACGACATTCACTATAGCATTGGTTTCTTGGAGAAATTCGAGGTGGCTGTCTTGAGGATCAAATTGTCTCTCATTCTCTGATTGTGCTCTGTGTCTTGTTTGGAAGTTTCGTCCAGGCGCTTTGGATCTCATCTCAAATCAACCTGAAGACGTGTCTGCTTTGTAAGGTGAGAGCCCCTCGACAAAGACGGTGCCACCACCAATGTCAACTCTCCTCACAAACGTGTCTTCCGGAGCAGTCTCGAACAGGAAATGAATGGGTTTTCTACACAAGATGCCACTCATTGACACTTGTTTAGACCTGAGCCCATGTGCACATAACTAAATAAGCCCGCCCGTCCCGTACCCCCCCGAACCAAGAGCCCAATATGGCACCTGCCTCAGTAGACGTAGAAATGGGCGACTACGCTTCTTCTTTATCAACCACCGACCTCTCCCCTCCTCCCTCTTCTGGCGGCTCAGAACACGAGAGCATCCATCAGCGGACCCAACAAAACTCACCCGGCCAACCGCCCGCCTCTCTGGAAAACATCAACCTCGATTCGCCAGTTACAGGCATAGAACTAGCCAACATGAGACGATCAGCACGCAACACGAAGAAACCCAAGCCTGTCATCGTGACTTCCCCTTCGAGGCCCGCCAAACGGAAGATTACCACCAAGGTGGTGAAGAAGGCGCCCAAGTGGACAGCCGAGAAGCTCCTAACGGACCCCAAGTCGCCGCTTGCCAGCGCTGATTTACGGGTGAGTGATCTGTCGTTCTCGGATCCATCTCACTTGTTTTATACTTCTTCTTTCTCATTCCTTCCCCAACAGGTGAGAATTACTGACCATGTCACATCACAGACCATTCTTTGCCAACCAGCCGCCTGGGACATCCTCTCCAAAGAAGAGCGCGACGAGATCATTGGCCTGTTCCCCGCTGGCACGCGCATCCTTGACCCGGGCACCGACAACGCCCGCCCGGATCTCGACGCTCTCCGCAACGACAACAACTTCCGTCATGATTGTGCCACATACACCGACAACATCGCTATGGGCAAACACGACCCGGAGTGGCTCGAGCAAGCATGGGCGGCGCGTGAGAGGAGGCGCGCCGGAGATTTCGACAGCTACCTGAAGCAGAAGTTTGAGGACGAGTGGTCGTGTGAGTTACCTGAAGAATTCAGGCCCAAGAGGGAAGGAGGTGAGCCGGTGGAGGGAACGGCGGCTGCCGAGGAGCAGGGAAAGGCGCAGTGCGAAGCTCAGATGGTGGTGAAGATGGAGCATGATGGTGGAGCTGAAGAGGCTAGAGTTTCTGAGGAGGCGCCGAAAAAAGTCGTCGAGATGATCAACGGAGGTGAGTCCAGTGAAGCCGCGGAGGTCAAACTTGAGTCCCCTGCTCCCCAGACACCTGGAGTTAAGCTTGGATCCCCTGCTCCTGAAGAATCGTGTGTGAAGCTTGGATCCCCCATTCCAGACGCACGAGAGGATACTTTGCAGGGAGACAAATAGATACCCATTCTGAAGGAGCATTCTGCTGTGCCTGGTCATCAGTAAGATGAAACGAAGTTGGAGAAGCATGACTTAGAGTCATCAAGGGGTAGAGATGATACAACACTAACCAATTTCAATACCAAGACTTACGAATCATGGGTATGAAGTGGCTTTGGGAATCACTAGAGTCGACGTATAATAAGAAAAATTGCGGGGGAGGTACAAAAGGGGCAGCCACTCGCGTGCAGGAGAGGGCTTACATCACGATGAGGAGCATTACATCTCGTGAACACCTCCCTCGAGACCATCTAAATGCCATTGTGTATGAAAACTAGCCCCTGAAGCCATCTACCATGGATATACGGTCAAGCCAGAAAATATTGCAATTGCTAGGCACCCTATGCGGCCATCTGTATGTCATGATCGTTTTATGATGGGACTTTGGCCCACTAGACTGCTGCTTTACTGAACTTCAAGGTATTCGGGGATTGTTGACAGAAATGAATTGCGGGAAAAATAAGTATGGTAGGTCGCCTTTGGTACGAGTGGAAAAGCGCTTGATACTCGGTGTAGTTCCTCGGTGAGCAGCTGGTTCTCGGTCAGTGCCCCACATCACCGACAAGTTAACCCCACGAAAAGCGTCAACCGCAGAAATGATATCCCTGCTCACTTTCACTCTTTGATACCACAGTCTTTTTCGACAAACCCGCCTTGACAGCTGAGCGACGCCCTAGCTGTACGCGAAAACTCCTCGAGCGGAGAGAAGACGCATTGTTGGGCCAATACTCCAAGTCTGGACATCTACCTCGGCGATTTCACTTCCCCACCAGACGCCGGTGTCGCAACGGCCGTGGCAGAAACCATTATGGCACCCTCGGCCGAAAACCACAGTCGCTCGCACAGTCTTTTGCTCTTCCAGAAACTCTTGAATCTGAGAGACAGCGCCAGTCCTCTGACTCTTGTGCTGGACAGCCTTGAACAGAGTGCTGCGCCTGTTCTGCGGGAGTTCGTCTCCAGAGCCAAGGTATGCGCCGCAAACGATGTTTTGGAACATGGCAGCTTGATCATGCACTGTCCTTCAATGGGGGCGTCACTTATTGGGTCCAGTTTTAACGGATTGTACAGGTTGCTAAGGCCAAGGTCATCCTGCTCTCATTCGCGACTCTTAAGCGGCCACGAGATGTAGACGTCGTCGTGAGAGCCCGAGGAAAGAATCTCAAAGCTCTTAGGGCAGAGATCCTCTCGCATTACCCCAAGATAGATCCTGCCGCCGCCAAGGGTGCTTCATCTCAAAGTGAGTGGCCTCCCTGTTTGACCTCACAGTGGCTCTGACTCACCACCTCGGCAGAAACCGTTGTGCTGCTTGACTCACTTAACGAGCTCGCCACAGCCGCCCCCCAGATCGTGTCAACCTTCCTGTCAAGCATTATCATGCCGGCGGTATCCCTTGTAGCGGTATATCACACCGATGTACCCATCGTTCTCCCGCGATCGGTGAGCGAGTACGAGCCTCATCCTCTGACCGTTCTCTCCCACCTGGCCACCTCCATTCTTCGGCTATCGAGTTTGCGCCAGGAAATCGAGCGTCAGAGAGCGAGAAACAGGAGTCTTCAAGAGCCAGAATGGGGGTTAGGCGAGGGCCGCGAAGGCGTCCTCATTGGTCTTAAGAGCGACACCAAATCCGAGGACTACCATGGTGTGGTCGTCGAGATGGAGATCAGGAGGCGAAGCGGACGTGCCATGGCGGAAAAGTTTGTCGTGTTGCCACAGGTAGGCCAGAGTACAACCGCTGCCTCCGCGAAAGGATCCAAGGTTTTCCTCCTCACGGAGCACCCCACGTTCGCTCCCCCAGAGGGTTCTGGTGCTACGGACGCCGGGGGCCTAGAGGACGAGGAGCCGGAGAGCACGTTCAACCTGGGCCTTACGGAGAAGCAACGGCGGGATAGGGAGGGTATTGTACTACCTTACTTTGATGCGCAGACGGACATAGGGGCGGGGGAGGGTGGCAGGATTCTGTATGAGATGGGCAGGGAAGATGACTTTGATGACGAGGAGGACGAGATCTAGACGGCCTTGATACCTGAGGCATGTTGGAATGATTACCACGAACACCCAGTTTACTCTAGGCAACGTCAGTGACGAAGTTTCTGTGTGAGGCCGCCCCGTACAAGTGAAGTCGGCATCTGGGAGAAGCTCCTGTCGACTAACTGTCGCCTAACGGCTGCTGCCTCCCTTTACAGGCACCTCGTGACGCACCTCCTCCCCACTGAGGCCAATTTCAAATACAAGGAAAGAACGTACCATGGCTGCCTTCCATCACCGTTGTTCTGCCAATAGAAAAAAACCTAGTCCTGCCCGTCGAAGAAATCGTCAACCCGCCCAGGTCCTTCCGGTACGTACCCTTACTGATCTGGGGCCGCCGCACAGGCCACTCTCAGAGTCTATATAATCCCTCCCACCTCCGTCGAATCTTAGGATCTTCTTCTTTTCTCCTCAGCTCTTCTTTGCCCTTTGGCTTAGATCAAGTGTAGTATCTGTTCTTTTCAGTTTAATCTCTGAAAGATGCCTATTGGCATCAATCTTGATTATTCCTATTTTTGATCACCGAAGTTTGGCCTCTGCGGCTTGCCGCATGCCAACTTCACCGTGTCCCTGGTATTTCACTGCCTCCAGGCGACGCAAACTGTGGTTTTCATTGCTTGCTCTGACTTGTCCAGGGTGGTGAAGAGAACTCGATAGGCTCAGATGTGACCTGTCCAGCGCCCATGGTATACGTAGCTTGCGTGTGTTATTTTGTAGTCTAGCCATTGAAGCTGATGTCGATCATGAAGCGCAAACGTGATGTTGGATGGTGTTGGACTGGCAGCATAGAACCAGCCAGAGCTTGCCAGTGGCCTTGGTGGAGCTTGCCTATAAACAGAGCTCATGCAATGCCGCCCCGCGCTAAATTCCAGTGGCTGAAAGCTTGACCATGTGCCAGATGAGCCACTCTTACCAGCGTAATCACTACCCCAAATTTTCTCCAGCCTTACTGTGACGTCGTTTGCTAAACATCGCCGTTTAGCTTCGCAATCCATCGCTCTTCACTTCCCTCCAGCAAAATACGTTCACTAGCCTTACACAACCATGGGTCGCGGACGCGATAGCCGACAAGCATGGGACGAGCCCGACCGACGGAGTCATCGCGGCGGCGGCGGCGGCGGCCCTAGAGACCGCGACGGTAGACGGGACGATCGCGACAGAAGAGACGACCGCGACAGGAGATACAGATCCAGATCGCGCGACCGACGCGACAACAGAGACCACCGTCCCAGATCCAGAGACCGTGAGAGGGACCGTCCGCGCGACGACCGTGATGGAGGGAGGCCGCCTCGCAGAGAGCGTGGTGGGTGGCAGGGCAGAGACGATAGACGTCGCAGAGATGACGACTTGCCTGATGAGAGGCTGCCTAGGCGAACTGGCGATGACGAGGGTCGCAGTAAGGATGACTTTTTTCTTTTTCTTTCGGATTTTCGTTTACATCAAAACTAATGCCTTACCAGACACCCCACGAGACAAAGACCGTAGGCGGTCTGCCTCTCCCCGCCGAAGCGGCAGCCCGCCCCCTGCCCGCCGCGACCCTACCAGTTACACCGAGTCTCTACCCACACGCACAGCGCCCAGAGGAAAGAAGGAGCAACACACCATGTCCTTCAAGGTCGGACGCCATGAGTCTCCACAGGTCGACAGCGGTCGCCACAGCGAGCGCGGCGATACGCCAATGACGAGCGGAGGACGGGACGACCGCCGCGAGGCTGCCGAAGACGACGACGAGCCCGAGCCCGAGGTTGAGGTTGAGGACGACGACATGGCCGCCATGCAGGCGATGCTGGGATTCGGCGGCTTCGGAACTACCAAGAACCAAAAGATTGCGGGGAACAACGTTGGCGCCGTGAGGAAGGAGAAGAAGACGGAGTATCGGCAGTATATGAACCGGCAGGGCGGATTCAACAGGCCGCTTAGTCCTTCTCGGTAAAGGGTGCTTGGGCGCGCGATTGGAGTTGGTACTGGGAATTTCCCAGGCTTCTGACAGTGTATTGATGGATCATGGGACCGGTGCCTTTTTACGATGGCAGGCAACGCTAGGTATGCTTCACGCTTGCATTCTTTTTGAGATACCTAATAGACAAACAACAATGGAGTTGTATTTACATTACCAGACCACGGTAGATGCGTTTGCTTTCCTCTTCTTTTGGCCAGACTCAACCCGACGCGGTGGATGCCGGTGCGGGCGGTGGTGATTCCCTCGTCTTCCCCTCCTTCGCCTCGGCCTTAAGCTCGCTGTCAAAGATGTCGACAGCCAGACTCGCGTCCACAAAGTCCTCTAGCTCTTCCGTCACCGTCTTCAGCTTCTCCTTGACCGCAGTAGCACCCTCGAACCCGACGATGTGCCTCGCGGGCGGGTTCTCGTGGCCCCCAATGGCCGTCAGCGCATGCACCGTCTCCAGCACCAGCCTGTCCGTGGCGCTGGGCGGCAGCTTCGGGTACCTGACCTGGACCTCGTCTGTCTCGTTGGGGTCCGGCACGGCGGTCTCGGGGTTCATGTTGAGTACGTTGCCGAGCATGTCGCGGATGCTGGGGGCCGGGTTGATCTCGGAGTCGTACCACGGCAGTTGGGGCGCGAAGATGATCTTGTTGGTGAGGGACTGGATCTCCTTGTTGGGCTGGACGATGGTGACCTTGATGTTGAAGGGGGCGATCTCGTACGCGAGCGAGTCGCAGAACCCCTCGAGCGCCCAGATGGCCGAGGTGTAGATGGGCATCCCCGGCGTGCCGATGTGGCCGCCCGTGCTGGAGAGGATGATGATGTGCCCTGTGTGCTGGGAGCGTAGGAGCGGCAGGGCGGCTTTGATGAAGTTGACCTGCGAGAAGAAGATTGTCTCAAACTGGTCACGAACAAGATTGTGGGTTTGGGGGGTTGTGGAGAGCTCCTCGACGCTTCCCACGACGGCTGTTGGAGTCAGTCAACATGTTTGTAAATGCAGAGCAATGGTTCGAGGGTTAACAATACCTTCAGATCTACAACACAGCAGGATGTCGATACGGCCAAACACCTGAACAGCCTCGGCGACGGCGGCACCGCACTGGCCCATGACGCGGCCATCGCAGCGGATGCCGCGTATCCTGTCCTTCCATCCCTCGCGGTCCTTGCGGTTGCTCTTGCACTCGTTGATGAGCTCGCGGAACTCGGCGCTGCGGCCGTCGTCCTCGATCTCGCTCGGTGGCAGGCAGGCGACGACGTAGTCGCCGTGGGCGAGCAGCAGCCTGATGAGCCGGATAATGAGCGGCGAGAGAGCGGTGGTGAGGAACCACGTCCTCGGGGAGTTGTGTGTCGCTTGACGTGAGCTTAGCCATGTGTAAAGCTCACCGGGGAACAAGCTGTCTATGTGGGACTACTCACGGAAAGACGGCGCGGGAATGGAATGCGAGTGCTTCGCCGCCGCGGTCTCCGACCCCTTACGGTCCACCATATCCGGCGGGACTTCTGAAAGATCCTCGTCCCTTTACGCCCGCAACGGAGAACCCACGAATCAGTATCCAGTATCTCACGGAGACAGCAGCAGCAAGAGAGAGGAGCAAAGCAAGAGCATGTATGGACAGAAAGGTGGTAAATAAACGTGGGGGACTAATGTATGCAATGTAGGCAGAACTTCTGGGTGGGATCCTTGCATCTGGCAGCGGCGTGGGGAGGAATGGCACGAAATAACGGGCAGGAGGAAGGAAGGAGAGGGATATTAATACATTATCTTATTAACGGCTTTCTAACGAGAAGCTGATACGGGCGATCTCAATCGCAAGGGACACACGGTTGGTAGCGGCCAGACGTGGCATTAAGGTTGCATTCACCTGGTGTAATCTGCAGAAAAGGGCGTCGATCGATGGGAAGGGGAGGGGTGGATGTTCGGTTGTTGTTCATGGGTTGATACAGTACATAGGAAGACTGACGGGGGTTGAGAAAGACAAGGAAGAAACACGCGAGATGGCACTAGAGTCGTTCCAGCCCCAACGACCAAGGATGAGAGGTGGTTTAAAAAAAAGGCCCCCAAGGCCCCCAACTCAAGAAACCCCTCCTCCCTTATCCTCCCCTCCCCACCCGCACGACCACGACCTGGCACGGATCTCAGCGC
Organism: Colletotrichum incanum; assembly: GCA_001625285.1. Lineage (NCBI taxonomy): Eukaryota > Fungi > Ascomycota > Sordariomycetes > Glomerellales > Glomerellaceae > Colletotrichum > Colletotrichum incanum. Next base: position 243,057 of record LFIW01002552.1, on the reverse strand, counting down.
CCGAAGCGACCCAATGCCCCCACTACGGGCCACCGCGGCCGCGATTCCAGGCGGCATTGGGAACCCCACGTCGCTGGGAATCCGGGGAATTGACCCCTCCATGCACCCACGTCATTTTTGTTTCCGACACCGGTGTTCCGTACCGCATTTTTGGCGGGGTTGCCTGTCTGGAATGGCGACTTTTTTTTTCTGGTACCACCGCTCGAAGCCCGTCCTTCCGTGACTCATTAAAAGCAGCCTCTCAGCCCTACATAAACCCAATTGAAACGACGATCCATTCCGTTCTATCCTTCTTCGAGCTTCTGTGTCCCATATACCCCCAATTGCCCATTAAGCCCTTCGATCCGAACCGCCCACCATGCCCACTCGCGCCGACATTACCTACTTCGGCGCCGGCCCCGCGCTACTGCCCACCGACGTCCTCGAGACGGCCGCCCAGGCTCTCCTCGACTTCAATGGCACCGGCCTCGGCATTGCTGAGCACTCCCACCGCAGCGAGATCGCCACCAAGATTATCGAGGAGGCCAAGGCCGACCTGGCCTCCTACCTCGACATCCCCTCCGACTATGAAGTCCTCTTCATGCAGGCCGGCGGCAGCGGCGAGTTCTCCGCCACCGTCTACAACCTCGTCGGCGCCTGGGTCGCCCGCCAGCGCGACGCCGTCCTGGAGCGCCTCGGCGCCACGGACGAGACTGACGAAAAAGTCGTCGCGGAGCTGCGCAAGATTGTCGACGAGAAGCTCAAGCTCGACTACCTCGTCACCGGCGGCTGGTCCCAAAAGGCCAGCGCCGAGGCCGCGAGGCTCCTCGGCCCAGAGCACGTCAACGTCGCCGCCGACGCGCGCAAGATCAACGACGGAAAGTTCGGCAAGATCCCGGAGGAGAAGGACTGGAAGCTGAGCCAGGACGCCGCCATGGTGTACTACTGCGACAATGAGACGGTCGACGGCGTCGAGTTCCCTGGGTTCCCCGCGGCGCTGGCGCCCAAGGACAACGGCGAGGGTCCCATCGTGGTGGCCGATATGTCGTCCAACATCCTCTCGAGGCGCATCCCCGTCAAGAACTTCAGCGCCATCTTCTTTGGCGCGCAGAAGAACCTCGGTTCCACGGGTATCACCGTCGTCGTCATTAAGAAGAGCCTGCTCGCGCCCCAGCCCTCGCCTGCGCTGATGCGCAAGCTGGGCCTCCCCATCGCCCCGATTGTCTTGTCGTATGAGACCATTGCCAAGAACAACAGCTTGTACAACACTTTGAGCATTTTTGAGTGAGTCACCACCTTCAACTCCCCTCCCTTCTGGTGTGTAGCAACTAATCATATGCCAGCGTCTACATCGCCGGCCAGGTCCTTAAGAAGCTCCTCCGCACCTTCAACGACAAGGTCGACGGCCAGCAGGCAGTGGCCGACAAGAAGGCGGCACTCATCTACGCCGCCCTCGAGGCCCACCCGGACGTCTACCGCATCGTCCCGGACAAGTCGGTGCGCTCGCGTATGAACATCTGCTTCCGCGTCTCCAAGGGCGGCGACGTCGACGCCGCCGAGAAGGCCTTCCTCAAGGAGTCCACCGCACAGGGCCTCACGGGCCTCAAAGGCCACCGCAGCGTCGGCGGCATCCGCGCCAGCAACTACAACTCCATCCCTCTCGACGGTGCAGAGAAGCTGGCAAAGTTCATCGAGTCCTTTGCCAAGGCTTGAGTGAGAGTGAGTGGTGAGAGTGGTGCTTGCCACGTCTATTGTGGGCTTTTATGATACCATGTAAGGAGGCATGACCCAAAAAAAAAATATTGTGATATCATCGGAAAAGGAAAAGTAGATCGGGAATATCTACGGAGCCATCATTTAATTCAACATTGCACTGCCAGGGCTTATAGCTACCAATGATAACATGCCCAAATATTGGCCAGAACCATGCAAACGTCCCATTCGCCAACCGTTGTGTTGGGCCTCGGCTTGAGCTATTCTGTATTGCCACCGCACTTGTGTTCGCCAGCGAGGTTGCTGCTGTTCTTCGGCCCTGGTGACACGTGCTAGCTCATCGTCACAATCCGTGATTCTGACGCAAGGCGTAGCAACTGCAACTGAGGAAGTCCGAATCGGGCAGAATAAGCAGCTTCCTTCTAGGTATCACGATCCATGTACAAAGCTTCGAAGTGAAGTTGATTGTCTACCCTTTCTGATGCAGATGTAGCTATTGAACAAGCACAAGCTGTTTCGCTGATTCGTTAATGAGAATCATTTGGCCAAGGAGACGTCGCATTATTGTTTCAATTCAGCAAGCCGCAGTGGGGAGCTAGCTAGCTATCCAAGTGACCACTTGATACGCGTGCCAAGTTCATCATCAGACTTGACTACCACCGCTCGGAGGTATTTTCCGCCAACACGGAACTCAGGCTCCTCAAGCCACCCACTAACCTCTCGTAAGGCAGTCGCATTGTCGAGTACGGCATCAACTATAGACGGAAACGTCTTGATGATGCTAACGGAACCCTCAGCCGTCCGGGGATGCAGAGGCCATTTGATCACGCGAGTTTTGTCTTTCCCAGAAGTTGCGTAACCAATAGTGTGGACTATCACGAACTGTCTCTCTGAGGCGCCATTAATTGTCGGTTCGTCGCCAGACACGATTGGGATAATGAAGCGCAAAAGAAAAGCCCCGTACCCTTGTGTTGGCATCCAGTGTGAGGGGAGATGTAATGTCGTTTCCCCATTAGGTTGTGGATCAAGACTGACTGTCGGAGGAAAGGTCTCGACAATTCTTGTTTCTCTGACTTCTGTATTCAATTCGAATGGCAAGGGAGGAATTGTAAACAGACAGTTGCCAAAGTGAGACGTGGGCATCGATGCGGCGTCCTTTAGTATCACCACTCTCATACGCCCGATGACGTGTGATTTGCTTATACTTGGATTGGATAGCCTGATAGGCCCGCATGGGGACTTGAGAAACTCGTCGCCATTTTGCATGCCATCTTCGTGGAAACGAGGCGAGAACAGCGGGAAACAGAGGTGGCTGAGGTCCCTGTCTTTGACATCCAGTATAGCGTAGTAGCATACCTGGCTGCGGGTTCCTTTGAACACGGGTAGCCGGACGAGAGGTAGCTCGATTTGTAGTCCTCTGTTGGTCATCTGGAAATCCGAAGATGAAGAATTGAAATTTTCTAGCGAAAGTGAGCCAGCGCGGGTAAAGAATGCTGGCGATGGGGCAAAGATAGAGCTTGTCGCACTAATAGTCTGGTCGACACCCCAAGCAAAAAGACTCTGGTCCGAGTACTCCTTGATGATTTCTTGTTGCAGCCGAAGAAAAGACTTCTCACCTTCTCCATAGAGAAGCGGCATATTAATATCGCAAAGGCCAAGCAAGCAGTACGCCATGTCCTCTTTGCGTGACGTCTGTCTTCCGCTAGCCCAGGACATTCTGCTAGCGAGGGCTACGTCTTGGAGCCGCCTCTCTCTTCTCAGAATATCATAAGGTATTTTAGTGGATATGGAAATCAACTCTGCGAGCCTCGATTTCTCTCCAAAGGCATTCCAGTTTCGGTCGAAGAACACTAGGCTTCTCGGTGCTAAAAGCTCTTGGAGTGTCCATCCGCGGGTAAACCATCGACTTCGTGCAAACTGATATTCCCATTCACCGTTGGTTGGGAAATTCCCTGTCTGCAGCACCACATCGGATAGAAAAGCGAAGCAAATTTTGGAATCTTGGTACCATCGGAACATGGAATTGATTGCCTCAGACAGTTCGGCACTGCTTGTTTTGTCGATGCAACATGTATCGACCCAGGCGTACCTCAATCGCTTTGCCTTTGCGAGCTGAGCCGTTTGCACGATCTTGTCGAATCCGGATCGTCGACGTAGCCTGTGAGCCTTCTCGGCAGAACTTCGCCCAAGCGACGGTAAGATTGTTTCAATAGATGCGAAACTCTCGCAATTGCCTTCGTACTCGTGTAGCCAGCAAAGGTCCTGAAATGAGATTTCGTCTTTTCCCCAAGTGTGGGAAAGGGTCGCATACTCTGGTATCTCCTCGTCAAAAAATTCTTCTAATTGAAGTGTGTCAACGTTGATGAGTCTCATGTTGGCGTAGGTAGACTTGATGATCAAGACATGCGCAGAGAGAAGAGTTGCTCGATGAAAACGACTCGTCAAATTATTTCAAGACCAGGGTGTGACGAAAAGAGGCCAGGGGAGGCTTAGAGGCGCAGCACCACGTGAGGGGATTTGCGCAACAGAGATGACGCCGACCGACCGCCCGCGGATTTCCAGCCAATGAATCAGTGCTTGATACTACAATTCTCATGCATAAAACTACGATATTATTCCTCATTGTGCGACCAAACTCCAACAATGCTCTCTAATTGATAACACAGTAACGCCGAGAAGCGCGAGAGGGGATGTGTCTATGTCTTTGAAACCCCCCTGTTGAAGGCGATGCCAGACTGATAACAGCGCCTATTATCGTCCAGACGACTTCTAATCGAACAAGGTGTATCTTGGGTTGCCTGGCGCCTGTCTATTGCTCTCTTGGTAGGAAGGGGGCGGCTGTGCCTGAGTCTGAGGCTGGGACGGTGCTGGTGGAAGTGCGGGAGGAGCAGAAGCTGCCTGCTGAGTCCACTGAGCTGTTTTGACTACCATCTTGGCGAAGTACTGCTGGATGAATGATTCACTGTGAAATGTTAGCTTGTTATCCACAAAACAAAAAAAGACACAACTTACGTGTAGTAGCTGTGATCTGAGTTGTGAGGTTGGACTAAATTGTGGGCCAGCTCGTGGGCCAGCACAACCCACCACCACACGGCCGCCTCGGCCTTTGCCTCGCTTGACTGGTTTTTGGTCACCTTGTTCGCATGCAACTGCAAGAAGAAGCGCAGGTTGCAGAAGATACTGCCGCTGCTGTTGAATGCGATGGTGGAACCTGACTCGTCATAGAAAATGTGAAGAACACGCGGAGAGAGTGAGTAAACGCCAGCAACCTCGGTGAGAAGAGAGGCGAACGCATTGATGGGTCCGTGGTAATTAGAGAGGAATTGAACCGGCTCCATTGACAAGTTCTTGGAAACGAAGACCTTCATTCCATTCGACGCTTCAGCCGCGAGAACAATATTCTGCGATGGAGTGCTGTCACAGTACGTGGCCTGTTCCTTGACCTCGTTTACGCTCGGTGGCGAGAACACACTGTTAGAGTCATGAGCTCTAGTAGAGTTGATGGCGTTCAGCAAGTTCTGTCCGACAGTCGCCGGGTTGGTCACGCGGCCATCATCCTTGGGCTTCTGTGTACTGCTGCTGGGATGGTTTGCAACGCCTTGCGACTGGTTCTCAGGAGGTTTGTCGATGAACTTTTGAAGCTGGTCTTCCGCCTCATCGTTCTCGTTGGTATCGAAACCAAAGCGACGCGTAAGATTCGAGAAGAGACCCTTGCCCTTCCGTGACTGCTGTGGAGGGGGCAGCTTATGCGAATCATCCGGACTATCATTCATAAAGGAACCTGGCATGACTGGCTCGGGGGTTCTGGTGGCCTGCCGAGCAGCCTCAGCAGCCTTAGCTTGCTGGCCCCATTCTTGCTCTTTCTCTTGGATCCGCTTCTGCTCAGCTTCCAGCGCTTTCCGACGCTCCTCCTCGGCAAATCTTGCCTCGGCGGCCTTGGCTCGCAGAATACGGTCGACGTTGTAACCTCGGGCTCGCAAGCCATAAAGGTCAAGAGTGAGGAAGGGCTCGAAGAAGAGATATGCTTGCTGATTCGGCCGGGACAGGAGGAGCTGGCAGATAGCTTGGCCGACCTGGTACATATCAGGCTGTCCTTCAGCCGCAACGTATAAGATCCAGGTTGACCCGGACTGAGCGCTGGCGGCAGATCTCTTCTCCGTGTGCGAGTGACTATGACCCTTGAGCGAGCGACGAAGTGCGACAGAACGAACAAGCTCAACTTGTAAGCTCTTCTCTAACCACTTGGCGTCATGCTTGATGTAGTCCCGTCGGTAATTTGAATACTCGTGGAGGAAAATCTTGGAGCGCTCGAGGACATGCTTCCGTAATGCGGCTGCCCGTTCTTGCTTGTCTACGTGAGGACCAATCCTCACTTCCTCTTCCACGAGCGAGCTCAATGTCGAAGCACCCAGTTGATGATAAAATTCCTCAAGAACTTCCTCTTCAGGCGCGGTAATCAAGTAATCCTTGAACAGGCGGTAGCTGATGATGTCGTCCAGAATGACAATGCGGCTGGCCGCGGCAAGCTGATACTGCTTGATAGGCGCGTCGTCGTCATCAATGTCGATAAGCTTGTCCTTGGATGGTGGCGATGCAATCTCTTTGGCGGCAAGCAGGAAAGGAGAAGACTTCATCTTCCTAATGAGATCTTTGTCTCTCTTCAGAGTCGACATGTTCTCAGCCAATGATTTCAAAAGAGTAAGGTACTTATCCGGGCTCTGAAGGATGCTGAGAAGTCGAGCAGGCTCGCTGCAAGCAAGGTGTGCGATCTCTGGCTTCGTGGGTTCGTTTTTGGCGCCACACTTGAACAAGAAAGTGTTGGCATTCGCCCCAAAGTCGACGAAGTCGAAGATGTCTCCGTATGTCGCAGAGGTGCCCAAGTAGCATCGTCGGGGGCTGATATGGGTGGTGTAAGAACCGGATTTCTCGTTGGTTGAGTTGCCATCACGAGATTTCCTTGTGACTGGAACAATAGGTGCATCTCGCAACTTGCTTAGGCTGCCTTCGCCCAGATCACCGATACGCAGAGCAAAGTATTCAAATAGAGTGACTGAGGCCTGTCGGTCCTGAGGCGGCTTGGCCAGCAAACGAGAGACGCACTCAGCAATGGGCGGGTCCCTCGCCACACCGAATTTGTTAGCATGCACATGAAGCTCCTTCTTAAGTATATCGAAGCCCAGAACGGCGGCACCCTCGTTCGTGAAACAAGCCGAGGGTGTAACAAGTCGGGTGTCATTCTGAAGGGGCAAAAAAGCCTTGCGGCTATCAGCGAGGTTGAACGCTCCATAACCGTTGAGGTGATGGTTCGTAATGAAGTAGGTCATTGCGGATACCCTCAGTTCTGCATCTTTGGAAGACATCATGTTGACCACCTCTACAACAGACGGGTATGGCCGTAAGCCCAAGATCGACAGGAAGCGACCCTCATTACTGTTTGGCCTGTAACTTCCGGGTGGACCAGCCCACTGCAAAACTGGCAGTCTGAGGGCTCTCAGCGTGTCCTGGGGTTCAAACAACTCCGAGACCTTGTATAACTCAGTAGTGCCTTTGGTGGGTTCCGTGGCTTTCGGCCCAGATTCTGCGGGACAGAAACGGGTTTCCTTCAGCTTCTTCATGTCGGCAGCCGGGATGTCGTCCTTGACAGAGGCAAGGTACTTGATGAGTTCCATATGGCTCCATCTCTGGGCGCCACCCTCGGCTGAAGGACTTAAGAGTCTAGAGAAGATGGTATCAAGGTCGACAGTCTTGCGCACTCCAATGGCTGAAAGAAACTTCTCCTTCAAGCCCTGGCAGCCCTGAATGGTAGGCAGGTCGTCGAAGAGCTTGACGCTGGGGAAGAAAGAGTCGGTTGGCTTCTTCATACCAGTCTTTGTCGGCATGACGGTGTGGGCTTGAAGAAGGGTGACAATCGTCCCTTTGGAACTTTGGCTGGTGTTGTCCCAGTTTTTAGACAGTACTGTAAGAACTTGAACTGCGAACTTGGAAGACTTTTTCAGATTCTGTTCGTCAGGTCTGCTGGAACTGAACTCGAGCAAATACCGCAACCAAGGCACGATCTCAAGAGGCTCCCAGCCAAGAGCCTGCAACTCAGGGGCGGAACAGGTGGTGGTGTATGCTAGTGGGATAGTACTCGGCGGAATGGGCAGATTCGCTGGGATCTTGTTTGCTGCCTGGTAGTTCGTAATGGAACCGAGCGCAATGATATCGCCTTGCTCACTGCCATCCTCGCTGACGGTCGCGACAGCAACATCGAGGAGGCGGGCTTTGCTAGGAGGATCCAACTCCCCGCTGAGGGCCTTCTTTCCGGCCCAGCTTATGAAGTTGATGAGCTGCTCCTTGTTCATGGCCTTGGTTTCCAGCTCTGTCCGAACGTCATCCACGGTGATAGGGCTGATGAGACCAAAATCCATCAGCTTCCTCACGAAAGCATTCTCCATAAGCTCTCGAGGCACAACAGGGATGGTGTCAACAAACTTGCTGAGCTCGTCAGAGCCAAGTCGCACCTTGGTACTGGACAAAACACCCCGGGAAGAAAAGACTTCGATGGAAGCCTTTTTAAAGGCCGTCCAGAACGCTTCCTCAAGAATCTGGGAAACCTGGCCGCTTGGTGTAGAGTCAGTGAAAGAAAACGTCGTGAGAATGTGAAGTGCTTCAGGCAAGAGTTTGGTAAGGTCTTCTGCTGGAATCTTGGTCCCAGCTCCAACCAGTTTCTTTATCTTGGAATCGAGGTCGCCCATCTCGTTGATGAATGCAAGTCTTGTCATGATACCAGCCGCTCGGAGCATCTCAATGTTCCATGTTCTGACCCATCGTGCGTTGAGGTCAATCGCCTCGCGCTCGACGGTAGGGATGACTGACTGCGCGGAGATGTGCATACCGGCCCCAGTCGTTTGTGTTGTGGGAAAACCAATGAAGATACGGCCGCCTGGTTTCTTACTGGGCAGTACTGAAGCGAACACATCCACAGACTTAGAGATGGTGTCGGAGCGTGAACTCTCTGAAGCCATGGTTTCGTCGTAGGATGAAGTTAGGATGGCCAGCTTTGTGGTCTTTGGCGGTGGTTTCTTCGTTGCACGCTCCAACTCCGTAGCGAATGATGTCGACACACTGGTCTTGACCCAGGCGGTTGTTACTCGGAGAAAGATGGTCGAGGTAGAAATTTTGGTGACATCCTCGCTGATCTCTTCCTGAGCCGCTGCTTCCTCTTTCAGCTGCTTTCCTTTGGCGGTGACTTGTGAGGCGCTGGATGTCAGTCTTGAGAAGAAGCTTCGGAGCGATGGGACTTCGGATCCAAGGCCGTACTGGTCGGCTGCCTTGGACGCCGTTGCAGCCTTCGGCTTCCATCCAGCGGCACTCATGACAGCCGCATCAATCTGGGTGCTGGTGCGCTCGACAGAGTTGACCTTCATCAAACCCTCTCTCGTCCGCGTTTCGATGTCTCTCGGGATGGGTACATCAAGACTGGGAGAGGTCTTCTTGTGAAGATCTAAAATCTTGTAGTCGTCTATCCAAAACTCGACATGCTGCAGAGCAACAAAGGTCAGACTCGTGGCGAGGAACTGACTGACGGACAGAAGATTCGGCAGAGGTGTGGTGGAGTTGCGGTAGTCGAGGACAAAAGTAGTGTCGGAATTGCTCTGGTCCTCGGGTAGAGTGGACTTTTTGGTGAAGAGGGCATTCCCTTTCCAGTAGAATGCCATGGCTTCGTTTCCGGAGCTCACGAAAGGTTCTTCGCAGTCGGCGAAGACGCTGTAGAATCCAACACCAAACGCACCAATCTTTGTTTCATCGGGGTTTCCCTCAGCGATTCTCTTCAATCTTCCCCAGTCCGTCTTGGTGAAAGGCTGACCATCGTTTGCCACGACCAGGCGGCGCAATGTGTGGTTCGCAATGACATGCTTGAGGAGTTCGGAGCGGTTCGTGGTGGCGGGAAGTGCGACTGAAGTCGAAGGTAACGTCTCCCACTTGACCTTTACAGTCGTTGCTTGGGCATCGGCGGCGTTTTGGATCAGCTCTCGCAATGTTGTCCACTCGCCGGAGTATCTAGCAAGAACCTTGTCGATCAAGGCACGGGTATCGACAGTAACGGCTTCTTCGTCTTCGGCGCCCTGCATAGCAGCAGCTTTCAGTCGCGAATAGTCCATCGTGAGGTGTTGCTCGGTAGGATTACTATGCGCATGCGGTCATCGTCAAGTAGGTAGAGTGTGTGGAATTACTGCAAAAAGAGTCGTAACGAAGCGAACCTTAGTGGTCTATATAACCAGGCAGTCGTGAAGGTGGCGGAAACGCCGAGGCCAGCTGATGAGGGTGTAATGGGAGGTGAGAGGTAGTTGGTGGTGGCGATGCACCTTCAGGTGAGGTCGGTCAGTTGTTGATGGAGAGGAAGGTGAAGAAGGCTGAGACGCGCCCCAACGTTTCGCTCATGCAGCAAGCAGGCCAAGGCAGGACAACGAAAATGTCGGAGAAAACAGGAGAGAGGTAGAGGATGATGCTGAGGTGAGGCAGGCAGATAGCTAGTTACCATGCAAGAAGGATACCGAAACATTTAGGTCGTTGACATCAAAGACCGCCGTCATTGAACCGTTTTTGAATATCGCGCCTCTTTAGTGCAGCAGTCAGCCTGAGCCGAGGACCGTTTTAGCTTCCTTGTCCCTCTAAAACGCGTCGTTTTAGGGAGGTTTGGGCTTCAAGGCTGCCGTATTGCGTGCACATCCTTAAGGTTCCAGCAACACAGTACCAGTCCGACCCAATCGCATGCTCCATTGATAAGACACCTGCTCGTCTTATCGCCACCCAGACACCCTAGATCCTGCGGACACTGGACCCTGGATCTGTTGACCTGTAAACCCGCAAACTCCGATTCTTACTCGCCCTGCTGTCCCTTGTGGGTGACAAGTCGTTTCATACGAGGTCATTCTTTCTAGAATGTCACAGAAGACAAAGGAAAAGAAATACGAGATAGGCGAGATAGACATTCTCCAGCGGTAACAATCCAACGGGAAAGAAACACCAAGATCCAGACAGTTGAGTTGTGGACTTATTCAGGTTCCTTTATGCGGATTCCAGTGGCAACGTCATAGTACTCAAGTACATGAGAACCGATCTGATTCCTTTGCACCACATTTCCAGTAAAAGTGTGCTCATGCTAATAACATCATGGCATAATATACATTGAAGCCATTTGTTCTCATCTGGCCAGCAAAAAGGTATGATACAAAGTGACTGTTCATTCTGCATCGGAGGCACCCCTTGGATAGGTTGCGACCCGATCAACTATTAATTACAATGCTTTTACTTGAAAGTCTATGTTACAACATTCCGTTGCCTCTTCATTCCATCAGCTACGCTCGCTTGTGCATTTAGAAATTGCAATTCTCGTCTATTTCCCTACTTGGCCATCACATCGACATATCGGCCGCCCTTTTTCGCCTTCTTGGCTCCCGGCTTGCGCGGCCCTGCCGCACTGATCAAGTCGTCAATGCTGCTGGCATTGCTCATACTCGTCGCTGGTCGGCTTGGGGGTCCGGAGAGAGGCCCACCAGTGCTCGTGTTCGATACTGATCGCATCAGGCCGGATGGTCGCGGTCCGGGAGGAACACCAAGGCTTTCCTGGGATGGCGCCTTGGCGAGTGCCGGGCCCGGCGGTCCTCCAGGGGGAGCGCTTGACCGGCCCATCGGCGGTGTCATGATGCGTGGTGGCGGGGGCGTGCCTGTGTTGGATCTCGGAGCGGCCTTCGGCGGCGGCGGTGTCGCCGTCTTCGCCGGAGTGGCTTCTGCACCCGCCTTCTTGTTCACCCAGCGCTTGAGGTCAGGGTCATACACAAAGCTACTGGATTCGCCAAGGTTCGCCTTCACAGGTTTGTTGCCCTGCTGAGGCTCGGGACTGGCTTCCTTCTTGCCGCCAAACCAGCTGGTGAAGCCCCATCCCTTCTTTTGCTGCTGCTGAGCTGCTGCTCGTTTGGCTATGGCCATTATTAGCACGGCCGGGTTCATGGTGCGATTCCAATGCTTACCGTCTTCTTCCGCCGCTTTCTTGAACATTTCTTCATTCTCCTTGTCCTTGTCGGATTTACTCTTATCTTGAGACTTAAGCGCCTTGAGGGCGGGAATATCATCGTCATCGTCATCCATGAAACTCTTGGGCTTCGGCTTGCGCTCGGTGACTTCGTCATCATTATCAGGTTCGGCGTCGTACGAGGGGGGTTCGTAGCCATACGGCTGGTAAGTAGGGGGCTCATAACCGCTAGCACCACCGGATTCCTGCGTTTGTGACCCGTTCTGATCATTGGGTGCCATAGACGGCGGCTCATATCCGTATGAAGGCGGCTGGTAGCCTGAGCTAGCCAGGTTCGACTGCTGACTGTTATCCGTTGACTCTTGGGCCTGACTCTCCGCTGCCGGGACAGTAGGAACTTGGCTTGCGCCGTAAGGTTCGTATCCCTGGTATGTCGACTTTCTCGGCGACTGTATGGGAGAGATGGTAGCTGCACCAGGCTGCATAGGAACAGAAGTGGCCGTCTCTTGGCCGCTACCGTAAGTAGGCGGCGTGTAACCCTGTGATGGTGCTGTAGAAGTCTGAGGAACATATCCACCGTTGGTGTAGCCAGGTTGCGAATCCATTGATGTTCGAGGCTCGTACGGACTGCGGGAGTATTCGTTGGATGAGCGCCCAACTGAAGCTGGGCCTGGCGTATATCCGGAACCGGGTTCGTAAGAGCTGGAAAGCGCAGGTGTTTGAGATGTGGCAGGTGCATATCGGGAGGCGGCCCTTGTAGCGGGAATCGGGGCTGTGGCAGGCGGAGAGCCAACTGGGAAACTCGGGGCACCAGCTCCGTATATAGGTTCGAAGTTCGTCACAGACGGCGATCGACTAATTGTGGGCGTGCCTCCTGCCAAACGAGCAAACGGTCCGGATTCCATACCGCCCTCAGCAGATGCGCCAGTGGCAGAGCCGTCATTCTCATCGCCAGCAACAAATTTGTTGAAGCGGCTCCAAACTGTATCTGAGACCTTGTTCATACTTGGTTTGGGGATCCAAGAAGACGATTCTTCCTTGGGAGCCTGCCTGAGTCTCGTCCTGAGGTTCTCTACAGCCGTCTCCAAGATCGGATGGTGGTAGGGCGATCTCTTAGTTTGAGCGTTGATAGAGTTGGCAAGGGCCTCGCAATATTGCAATGCCTTGTCGCGGAGGCCATACTCGGCAAGTGTCATGGCGTGTTGGAGCTTGTATGCAGCCAAGTGTGGCACACCAACAGACAAGGTTGAGCCACCTGCGAGTGACAGGCCATACTCATAAACCTCGCTCAACAACAAAGCCTCAGTCTCCTTTGCGAATTGCTCACCCTGTGTCTTGTGGTCCGCTCCAACAAGGACAAAGTTTGAGGCAGTATCGTCCAGACCTCCGAAGACGGTGGCTTTCCTGGCAAAGAGGAAGCAGATATGCGCGGCTTCGGCTCGTCCGTACGAGGACAACAAGTTGCCCAGGGCATTCAGAGCACGAATGTCCTCGGGACTTCTGTTGCTCAAGACCAGTCCCAGGGTTTCGCGCCATTTGTCAAGTCCTTCGGTGGCATCCTTGGTCGGCCCGGTGGACGAGGCTGTGTTGACAAGTTGGAAACCAGCACGGGCATGGGCAGGAACCAATTCATCGACGCAGTCGTCATAGTTTCCAGAGAGGACCTTGTACAGCGCAGCGATGGACTCGTTGTTGTGCCCGGGGTAATTAACCTCTTTCCTAACAAATTCTTGTGCAACTTGCTTGTAAAGATCCGGGGATACAGTGTTAGAAATCAGCATGGCATGTCCCCAGAGTCGCTTGTCAACAGCAACCCAAACAGCCTTTTCTCGGTCGCCAGTCAATAGATACTTCCGAATCTGGTCCATCACGGACGAGTCCACGGCATCAGCCTTCATCTGGGTTGAAGAAGACTCTTGGAGTGCATCGACGCCGCTAATACCGGCACCGTAGCCCGTCGAGTCTACGGATTCCTCGGTAGTGAGACCGGGAGCCAATACATCTCTGACAGCCTTGTCAACTGCGGCAGTGCCTTCCAAGACGCCATCGTGTTCGACAAAGATTCTGAGGATTTTCCAGAGTAGCACTCTCTCAATGGTACGTTTGTGCTCGTGAGACAGCTGGGTTTGAAAGGAAACCTCGGGCAGTTCCCTCTCTAACGTCTCTATACCTGCGGTCAACCAGGCCACTGTTTCTTTCTTCTTCGATTTTCCACGCAGGGGTCCAGGGAATTTCGCCAGTCTCTCTTCGAGCGGCTGAATGTCCTTGACATGTTTGACGTGAACCTCTCCTGGGCTGCGGATAATCATCGGAGCAGTTGAGCCCATGCCGTAACGTGGTACATTTTTGGGGAACGAGGTAATGATGGTGCCTCCAACGCCCCACGAGATAATCGGCGCCCCTTTCCATCTTTGCAGGGGATCGTTTTCACGACCATCCGTCGGCGCAACCATGTTCAAAGTTTGAGAGGGTCCACGAGGGCGGGACACAGGAGCCTGTGCCGGCTGGAACGACCTGGTTGCCCGGGGCGATGTTGGGCTCTGGACTGAAGATGGCCGAGGCATAGGCTGAGAAGAAGGGCGCGCTCCATGAGAAGATCCCGGTGATTGCGTTTGGGATCTTATGGGTGGTGCAAACCTGTTGTCTGGCGGCGAATCGTGGAGGGCAGCGTGTGGTAGGTAGCCAGAGGTAGATCTCTTTGAAGGCGACAAAGTCGAGTTCATTGGAGGGCCGTGGGAAGATGGAGGGGGCGTCTGCCTTGCCGCCATTGGGGGCGCTGGGCTATAGCGAGATTCTGCAGGAACGCCGTTGGCAGGTTGACTTGGCTGCAAAGGCTTCGACTCGTCCTCTTCCTCGACCTCACGTGTTGTAGGGAGCGATGGCACTCTGCGGGGTTCAAGGCTATAGCTTGACCTACGATCGGGTTGAGCATGGTCTCCATTGGTTGTCGGCGCCTCGCGCGAGACCTCAAAGTGGGCCAGGGGACTGGAAGTCCTAGGCAAGTGCGGCAAGACAGTAGGAGACGCGGTAGCAGAGTGGAAAGCGGGCACGGGAGGTCTCGCAGCCGTCGGTGCGGGTGAGTATCTGTTTGAAGGTGGCGGGCGACCGGCTCCGTTGGCTGTTGGCGCCGACGGAGGGGCAGGCGAGTACCTGGCGTTGCTCGGGATGCCATGGGCCTGCTGCTGCGCCGTTTGGGGGGCATAGGGGTTGACGCGCTCACCAGGCACTAAGTTTGGAATGCCTCCGGATGCCGAGCGGGACATACCGGGAGGTGAGAGCATGGGCGGCGACAAAGGCGACGGAGCAAGTTGGGACTGTGTTGGAGGCTGGAGAGGTTCAGGAGGGCCAGCTAAAGAAGGCGAGGAAACGCGGTAGCTTTGTCGCGAGGCAGACCGGGGCTTGGAAGCCATAGGTAACTCCTCGAAGAAGCTTTCCTTGTTTCGGAGAGGTGGTGCACCTTTATTCCCTGTCGGCGGATGCTGAACAGAATGGCTCGACGTTGGGGGCGAGGTAGTAGATGTAGAAGCTCTTGGAGGGGGAGGCGTGTGAGCTTGCATGCTGGAGCTTCTCGGAGGAGCCAATGACGGCCCGGTCGACGGGCTTCGTGGGAGCTGCTGCGTACTGGCCCTCTTCTTTGGCACAACCACTTCCATAGGAAGATCGTACGGAGACGTGTAACCACCTTTGGATTGGGCCGCGAAACTCTGTGCTTTTGGAGGCTCGGGACGTCCCTGCTGAGCCGTGTATGGAGCCACCGGCGCAAAAGGGGTAGTTGCTGTCTGGGCTTGGTAAGGAGACGGCATTGCCTGCGTGCTTGGAGCGTAAGGAGACGGGGCAGTTTGTTGAGGTATGGAAGCAGGCGTGTATCGTCCTTGTTGGCTAGGAGGTTGCGCCTGAGATGGCGCTGCGGAGAAAGACGGAGGTTGAGGCTCTTCTTCGTCCTCGAGGAAGCCCTCGTCATCACTACCAAAAAACGCCGAAGGGTCAACTGGCTTGGATTCGCCGGTATCGTCGAGCGTATCGTCGAGTAAAAAGTCCTCGCCGTCGTCATCCGCAAAGGCTTCTTCCCACTTGGCAGCGAGATCATCTGTCGGCGTTGCTTCAGTGCCCTTGGGCTGTGTAGACTCTGGAGTTGTCTCTGAGCCATTTGCGGTGTCCTTCGGCTGAGTTTCAGCTGCTGCATCATTCTCGTCCTCGTCCTCGTCTTCTTCAAGCATTTCTCCCAACGTATCGGCTCTGGACAGTGTAGCAGTGTTCATGTCACCCATGACTTGCATGGTAGATTTTCGCTCCAGGGCCTGACTTCCGGCAAAGTCTGGAAAGTCGTCGTTGGAGTTCTGGATCTGACTGAAAAAGTTATCCTCGCCAGTTGTCTCTTCTCCGAAACCCGCCACTTTCTGCGGGGGTTGCGACGCTTCCCCGTTGGTTTCCGTATGAGGGATCAATGGAACCCCTTCTTCGAACCGCGAACCAAGGTCCTCCTCTTCGGTGAAAGTCGCGTCGCGGCCAACGTATTGTTGGTCATTTTGTGTTTCCTCGTCGCCAAATCCATTATCAAGTTCGGTCGCCGTACGATTCATCTCTTCGCGGGCGCCGGTGTCAAAGTGCTCGGGCATGTTCTCGATCTCATTGATCAGGTCCTCGGCTTGGTTCGACGGAAGGGGCTGCTCCGTGCCAGGGACAGTAGTGGAGGCTCCGGAAGCAGGCGGCACGGGTGGAAACGAGTTCGTTCTGTCACTCGGTGGCATGAACTTGAAAGGGTCGGTATCGGTTCGAGGCAGAGTCCACTCGGTGTCGTGGTCATCATCCCAGTTAAACTCATGAGAAACGGTTCGAGTGAATGAGTTGTTGCTGGTATGACCCAATACAGGCGCAGCTGGCTTGGGTTCCTCGGCAACGGTACGTGGCTCCGGAGCAGCCTCCTCTGCCGCCGCGGGAGAAGGGGATGGGGATACCAGTTCGGAACCCGTAGTTGTGTTCGGAGCTGGACCATTCTCGTTAACCGCGTCAGATTCGATTGGGACGTCTGCTACTTGTCGGTCGAAGACAGGCCAATCGTTCGTGGCATCTTCCTCATCACCCTTGGCACCCCAGGGGCTGGCCTGTTGTTCTGGCTCTAGCTCCAGCTGAGTCGCTTGTTGTGTTTGGGTAACGTGCTCGGCATCTTCGGCGACTTGGCTTTGGACGGGAGCTGGGGGTGGTGAGGCGTCAGGGTTTGCGCGCGAAGATGCATCGCCACCAGCATCGTTAGGCATAAAAGCCGGATGCCACGAGGCGTTCGCGGTCTCAGAAGACATGGTCGTCATTTAATTAGGTCGGTTCATGCAGGTTTGCGATGCGATGAGATCAACGGCTCGGGAAACAGCTATGTCGAGATTGTCAGCACCAGACCAAGATGCGCGAGTCCAGGGGTTTGGCGTCGAATTGACGTGACGACGACATTGCCCCGGGTATTGTCGAGTCGGTAGTAGATAATGCAATGGAAAGCGCATCACGCGGGGATAGACGTACATATACATGAGAAGCAAAGGTCTAGATAGAATACACAACGACAAATTCCATGCTGAACTGAAGAGTTGGTGGGTCGAAGGCGAAGGTCAGACGTGAAGGTGGTTTTTTTTGCTGGTTGGGGGAGGAAGGACTAATGAGCCAGAAGCATTCGAAGCATGAGGTGGCCCAAAGACCAGAGGCGCAACTGTTACTGCAAGCTGGCAGGTACGATCAAGGTATGGTATGGCGCGGTATAGGTGGCATGTATCTCTCCTAGCAACCAAAGCGGCTAGGTACATCCCATTATCTGCAGTTTGCGGTCCATTAGCATGGATCTCCCCAAAAACTCACGAGTCCGTAAGTCTTTTGGGTACCGTCCTGGGCTGGAATGGCCTACCCAGTCAG
The DNA here is from genome assembly GCA_001625285.1 of Colletotrichum incanum. NCBI lineage: Eukaryota > Fungi > Ascomycota > Sordariomycetes > Glomerellales > Glomerellaceae > Colletotrichum > Colletotrichum incanum. Next base: position 225,455 of record LFIW01002552.1, on the reverse strand, counting down.
AGACCGATTCCGTCATTCCGTGTCCAAAAGGGTGACCCACCAAGGTCGCACGGTGCACGGCCTTTCGGCTGCACCAGAGACCCGAGGATCCGCCGGACGTAGACGGGAGCATAGAGTGAGCACTGTTGCTTAAGGCTGAGCTACCAGCTCGTTCGTTGATCATTGGTTGCGAGACATGTATATGTTGCTGAAATTGTGCCAAAAAGGAGAAGTAAAATAAATAAGCAAATTATGAAGAATACCATGATTTTTTTGTCACTTTTAATACCTGTATAGGTTCCTGAGACTCTCCATCTTATAGCAGCGATGTTCTTGTGGCAGTGCTGTAGGAAGTTTAGAGATGAACAGCCAACAGCCCATGTACCTAATGACCCCTTGGCAAGCTCTCCACTAGTCGCTGTACAGCTGATCGCCACGCCCAACGCGCGCCCACCTGACAAGTCCAAGCAGGCCGGTTTACAGCGTGCCAGAAGGCCACGCGGCTGCCTCCGTCACATAAAGTGCCCCCGTACCACCCCCTGAAGAACTCACAGCACGCCGCACACTGAGGTAGCCGGATAGCAATCCCACCCAATTGGAACAGCCCAGCCCTTCCAGGCGACCGCATCCAAGCCTCCAAGCCTCTCGGCATTGCTTGCGACAACCCGTTACTTGTCCAAAACACCACATCTTTTTGAAGATACACGGCATTTGTCTTGCAGAATATCAGCACCGCCGTCGTGACTGGATGCTCAAGCTCACCACCGCGTACACCTGAGTGTCCGCGCTATTCGCTACCTCGATCCCGCCGAAGCTATCCGATGCAGCTCCTCGAGCAACGACAGCACAGGCACCGTCGACCGAACTCTATTGCAACTTCCCACGCCCCGGCATCCGCCTAAAAGCTGTTCTCTGCATATACCTACTCCCAATGCGGGCGGGATGCCTTCACCAACTTCATACCGTTCCGCGGATCCGCCAGGCTCCCCGGGGAATGATTCAGACTCAGACCTCGACCTCGATATTCAGGAGCTCGATCCTGCGACCACAAGCACGGAACGCAGCTCTGGTCTCATCCGCCACGACCGCCAAAACAACGAACACCGATCGCCACGTATAGCACTGCGAAATCTACGTATGGGGGGCTCACGCCGGGCTGGGCAGAAGGCCAGGGGATATGGAGAACTCGGCCAGAACCGCGATGGCGCTAGCGAGGATGCCCAAGCACTTCTCGGCGAATCCGAAAGCTCTTCTTCGCGGTACAGGGACGGGAACGCAAGCGCAGGCTCCGACGATGATTCACCTCTCCTCCCCGGCGGCTCACCTCCCAGGCGCCGCCCCTTTGCCGGAGACAGATTCGAGCGCCTAACCTCCAGCCTACGACTGCCCAGCTTCATGTCGAATTCAGGGACACAAGAAGCGAGTAAGGATGATGGGCAAGACCAAGACGAGGACGACCCATCGAGCTCCCGTCTTGTCGCTGTAGGATCATCACAAGCGACAAGATTTCCTCCGAACCTTATATCAAACGCCAAGTACACGGCACTCACCTTCCTGCCCGTCACCTTGTACAACGAGTTCTCGTTTTTCTTCAATATGTATTTCTTGCTAGTGGCTTTATCCCAGGCTATTCCCGCCCTACGGATCGGCTACCTCACAACATATGTTGCACCGCTAGCATTTGTCCTGGTTATCACCATGGGCAAGGAGGCTTACGATGACATCGAAAGGAGGAGGAGAGACAACGAGGCTAACGCGGAGGCGTATACTATCTTGGCGTTCGACGAACCTGGTCGGGGCATGGCTTCTGGGCAGCGGTCTCATAAGAGGCTTAAGTCAGCCTCAGTGAGGAAAAAGGGTAAAAGCTCAGTTAACAACCGGGACAGGCTCTCGGATATCCAAGAAGAGGAAGAGCGAGCCGAGGGAGACGGAAACATCGCAGAGCCGTCTTCGTTCGTCCGTGAAGTCAGTCGCAAGTCGCGCGACCTCAAGGTTGGCGACGTCCTCAGGTTGAGCAAGGGGCAAAGAGTCCCTGCCGACGTGGTCATTTTGAAGTGCATCACTTCGGAGACTACTAATGCGTCCCTAGCTATGGAGACGATTGTTGAAGATGAATCGTTGCTGGTGGATACGGACGACGAAGAGTCCGAGAGCGCAAGACTGCCCACCAAGGGCAAGGAAATTGAGAATAGTGACAATGGCGGTGGCACAACTGGCGAGACTTTTATCAGAACCGACCAACTGGATGGAGAAACGGACTGGAAGTTACGGCTGGCATCGCCCTTATCGCAAACTCTACCTACGGAGGAGTTTGTTCGTCTCCGTGTCACAGGAGGCAAACCGGATCGGAAAGTGAACGAGTTCTTGGGGACTATCGAGCTACTACCCAGCAGACGAGATGCCCAAAACCAACAAGGAGCGCTCGACGGAGGTGAAGGCACTTCGGCCCCTTTGTCAATCGATAACACAGCCTGGGCAAACACGGTCATCGCCTCCAATGCCACCACGCTTGCTGTTATCATGTACACTGGGCCTCAAACAAGGTCCGCGCTGTCTACTGCACCCTCGCGATCAAAAACCGGTCTTCTGGAGTATGAAATCAACTCTTTAACAAAGATTTTGTGCGCCCTGACCTTGGCACTCTCCGTTATTCTCGTGGCACTAGAAGGCTTCGGAAACACGGAAGGCAAAGTCTGGTACATCAAGATCATGCGCTTCTTGATTCTCTTCTCGACTATCGTACCCATCAGTCTGCGTGTCAATCTCGACATGGGCAAAAGTGCGTACTCTTGGTTCATCCAACGCGACCCTGGCATTCCTGGGGCCGTTGTTCGAACGAGCACAATTCCTGAAGACCTGGGTAGAATCGAGTATCTTCTCAGTGATAAGACTGGCACTCTGACGCAGAACGAGATGGAGATGAAGAAAATCCATGTCGGCACGGTTTCCTACGCCAATGAGGCCATGGATGAGGTCACGTCGTATGTCAAGCAAGGTTTCCACATCCAGCCTACCACAGACCCTTCGTCGCATACGCTATTGATGACACCTTCTACAACATTTGCAAACTCAACGAACGTTGGAGCGACCCGTACGAGAAGGGAGATTGGGTCTCGCGTCCGGGACGTTGTCCTCGCTCTGGCGTTATGTCACAACGTGACACCAACGACAGAGGAGGAAGACGGGAAGCCTGTGGTCTCGTACCAGGCGTCTTCTCCTGACGAGATTGCCATCGTCCGTTGGACCGAGTCAGTCGGCCTTCGCCTTGCCTACCGAGATCGTACAAGTATGGTCCTCGAGTCAACGGAAAACGGGCGCGAGATCGTCCGGGTACGCATCCTTGATGTCTTCCCTTTCACTTCCGAAGGAAAGCGCATGGGCATTATCGTTCAGTTTTTTGATCAGGCCCAGTCGACAGCACCGAACCTCGCCAACAGCGAGATTTGGTTTTACCAAAAGGGTGCTGACACCGTAATGAGCCCCATTGTCGCCGAGAACGACTGGCTCGATGAGGAAACATCTAATATGGCTCGAGAGGGCCTGCGCACACTCGTAGTCGGACGCAAGCGTCTGTCATACGATCAATACAAAGAGTTCACTGGAAGCTACCAGGCGGCTTCACTGGCCATTGCCGGCCGCGACGCCGGTATGCAACGTGTCGTGGCCCAGTATCTCGAGCGCGACTTAGAACTTCTTGGCGTCACCGGCGTGGAGGACAAGCTTCAAAAAGACGTCAAGCCATCTCTGGAGCTGCTGAGAAACGCTGGCATCAAGATTTGGATGTTGACCGGTGACAAAGTAGAGACCGCACGCTGCGTCGCCGTAAGCTCCAAGTTGGTCGCCCGTGGCCAGTACATCTACACCGTGTCCAAGCTTAAGAAGAAGGACAACGCGCAAGACCATCTCGATTTCCTCCGTGGCAAGACAGACTCTTGCCTCCTGATTGACGGCGAGAGTCTAGCCTTGTTCCTTACCCACTTCAGGATCGACTTTGTATCCGTTGCCGTCCAGCTCCCCACTGTCGTTGCCTGCCGATGCTCGCCGACGCAGAAGGCAGAGATTGCGAAGCTGATCAAGGAGTACACCAAGAAGCGCGTCTGCTGTATCGGTGATGGTGGTAATGATGTTTCCATGATCCAGGCAGCGGACGTTGGTGTTGGTATCGTAGGCAAGGAGGGTCGACAGGCCAGTTTGGCGGCAGACTTCTCGATCGAGCAGTTCTTCCATTTGACCAAACTCCTAGTCTGGCACGGTCGAAACAGTTACAAGCGTAGCGCTAAACTCGCTCAGTTTGTCATCCATCGTGGGTTGATCATTGCTGTCTGCCAGACGATGTACAGCATTGCCATCAAGTTTGAGCCTGACGGTCTTTACAAGGTGTGTTTTGCAACTAGTCACGAACGTTCTTTTGCTAACCATCGACTAGGACTGGCTTCTCGTGGGATATTCCACCGTGTACACCGCTTTTCCTGTGCTTTCCCTCGTCCTCGACAAGGACGTCGACGAGAACTTGGCAAACCTGTATCCTGAACTGTATAAGGAGCTCACTTCCGGCCGGTCATTATCTTATCGGACCTTCTTCGTCTGGGTTGCAGTTTCGATTTATCAAGGCTGTACAATTCAAGGTCTCTCGCAGATTCTCACTGAAGTCGACAGCCCCAAGATGGTGGCTGTGTCGTATACCGTACTAGTTCTCAATGAGCTCCTTATGGTTGCCATCGAGATTACGACCTGGCATCCCGTCATGATCATTTCCATCGTCGGTACCTTCGTCGTCTTCGTGGGCTCCATTCCCTTCCTAGGTGGCTATTTTGACCTTCAATTCATCATCACTCTGTAAGTCGCTTGTCTCCCCTTCTCTACACAAGCCGCCCACTAACCGTGACCCAGAGGATTCATCTGGCGCGTCCTTGCCATCGCGGCTATATCGCTCATCCCACCCTACGCGGTGAAACTCATCAGGAGGACGATGAAGCCGCCCTCGTACAGAAAAGTGCAGAGCACATAGAGAGCATCATTGGCATGCTTGTTGCAAGATCTTCTTTTGTATCTATCTTAAAAGGCTCTTTGCGCAGGGCGTCTGGGTGGTCGACTACGGTTCGCAGCCATAAAGGCACGGCTGCGTTTGCATTGCTAGGCGGAGTTGACGGGATGTAATTTTTACTTTGTACGGCATATTTGGTTGGATCATCAACAGTCCAGAACTAAACAGCGTTATCAAACTTGAGTTCTTCAGACATTATGCTCGTGTCTCTTTTGGAGTTGTACATGGGGTGACTTCTAAGATTATACAGATGTTTGTAACACGGACGTATCACAGCTTGAGGACGATCCAGTCCTTCAAGATCTCAGGGCTTTTCCTCTGCAACACGCCTAACATCCCGCCAACAGGACCCTGCAACTGCCCACCATCCCGCCAAAGCTTGGCTCCCGCATAGGCCTGAACAAAGCCCTCGGGCCCTGACACCACAAACAAATTCTTCCCCGGCGCGGCCGTCCCCGAGGAGCACGCACAGTCATCGGGCTTAAACAGACTCCGCTTCCCGGCGTTCGGCGCGCCGTCCACCATGCCGATATGCGCGGTCTGCGAGTGGAACTTGCAGCCCTCGACGGCGTGCGTCGACGGTGGGGAGGGGTTACTGGGTCTTTTGGGACCAGGTTGCGTTAGAGCAGCAGCCAGATCCGAGTCACGAACGGCGGTGCCCTCTTGGTCGATTACAACGCGGATGTCGAGTCTATCGCCGTACCTCTCCTTCAACGCGAGGAGTTCCCTGCTTACGGGCGAAGGGTCCTTGACTTGTGCGGTCAGCGCCTCGGCCCGGATACCGGAACTGGAGTTGTCTGCCGAGCGTCTGGAAAACGGGTTCCAGCTCCACCACGACACCGTCTGAGACGGCTTCATCTGCAGCGTGTTACCACCTTGCTGGATCTCGTCGCGGCTTCGCACAGCCCAGAAGATCGTCATCGACGGCGCCCCAGGGAGCGGGAGAACAGCGTGCGCGGCCTGCAGCGCGCTCGCGATGCCCGTACCGCCCGCGAGGAACACGACGCGGTCGCCTCGCCCGCCCAGACGTGAGCTTAGATCAAACTCCCCATGCGGGCCGCGGAGCTCGACAGTGTCTCCTGGCCCTCCATCGACAGAAGGTGGAGACAAACGGCTGAGATACGTCGAGACCTCGCCACCTCGCACCGCACGAACGTACAGCCTCAACGTATCCTCATCCGCGCTTCCTGGTGGAGGAGGGAGGGGCGTGTATTCCCGCGCGACCTGGATCTGGGGCTGCTTGACCTCAACACACCACAGGTCAAAGACCTTCCAAAGAGAGGCAACGCTGGGGAGGCTGCTTGTGGGTGCTTTGAGGGTCAGGATGAAAGAGGTCGGGGAGACCTGTTCGCGGGCGACAACGGCGAATGGGATGAACTTGCGGGCGGGCCCGAGGATGGTCTGCTCGGCTGGGTCGGTGGAGGTGGGCGTGGAAGGGAAGAGCCATTGAGAATCCCAAGCGAATCCACCTATTGCGAGGAGGAGGATGAGGGGAAGGTAGCGAGGGCTTATAAAAGATGATGTTCGTGATGTTTGGGCGAGGGAGTTCGGGGCGACTGGTTTGGTGGCGGTGGATGTGGAGTTCAGACGGCGATTGGTGGTGAGTGTTTTTGACGGTGAATGTCCGCAACGGATTGTAAGAGCTCCATGCCTGTTTTCCCAGCTGGAAATTTGCCGTGAAAGATAAGTGAAACGCGTCACAGTCTTAGGTGTTGTAGGCCGAGATGCAGCTGTAGCGGCCGAGATGGCACGGATCGGGCGTTGAGTGTGGCTAAGAAACCGGCCGGCGGTCGGCCGCGTGGCCACGCCTGCTGCGGAGGCTATCGCCGGAGAACCCATCATGAAATAACGCCTGTTTCTCGAAGTCTCAATGATTGTTGTAAATCGTAAGCATTCTCTAGTACAGTGGCCTCGTGGGAGGCGCCAAAGTCAATGATGATGAGAGCTTCAAGTGGGCTAGTTTCGCCCAGTAAAACATATGCGCACGGTCACGTGAGTCGAATCGATCATCAACCCCTGAGGAGCCTCAACCCAGGTAACAGTTTCAACTTATGAGAAACTTGATCATCCTTACCCTCGTGTATGTCTCTGTCTGGTTGAGTAGGATTTGGAGGATATCTTGCGATTGTGCTGTTTAGTGTTCAGAAACCGCTCAAATGCTGATTGTTAGTGTCGGGACGTGAACATCTATACCTTTGGCTCTGCCAAATTGCAACACATGCAAATCAACTTGGCTCAACACATTCAGTCAAATTATTCAGATTTTGATAGATCTATTTTACATCATACACTACTGTTAGATTTGAATAAATGGTGTTTTCGTGAGTACGACAGCTAAGCAGCATCGTCCGTCCTGTTCGGGCTTGTTGAATTGCCACTCCTGCTGCATCATGCCTGACAATAAAATGTGCTTGGAAAGGATTCGTGAAACAACACAAAGTTTGTCAGATTGGTGTCACTATCTGTCTGGGATAATGCATATGTCGACCGTTTCCAACGGTCTGTAATTCATGTTACCCATGATCTAATCGAGTTTTACCAGTGTCTCAATTACACAACCTAGGTGCAGGATCGGAGAGAGGCTGTACAAGTCTTAAATGAATGTAGAGCCCAAACGGAAGGCGCCGGCACTGCACAAAATAGTCTCTGAGTGTAATCTCGAACATACAGTACTTATTTGGGAACTGGATGGAATGTCACGACAAAAGTAAAAATTGAACAGGGGAGACAAAGGCTGAGAAAGAAGCACCATTCAAACCCAGAAGCAACAACACCAAAAGCCGATTGAAACTCCTATTTATCACCAATGACTTGAATGACAGAATATGGCCAACTTGCTGCGGCTCTCAAGTCGGCAATGTCAGGCCTGTTGCTTTCTTTGGTTATCTGGGGTCGAGAGAGTTGACAGGTTACAGAAACATCCGAAACAGGTGCATCACTGTTCGAAAGTCGCTACATCATACTGCTCATCACTGGCAGCCAACTCATAACACATATAAGCTATTACTTAAAGCTAGCTATCCGTGGCAACCATCGCGGGATCTACTCGAACGTCTTGCCAACTCTGGAAACCATAACTTGGGCTGAGAAGACCAAGTCCATCCTATCCAAAGTTTTTTTATAGTTAGCCCTGGCAAATGAAGGACGCAAGCGGCCCCTTCTAAGCCTATTCCCGAGCTTATTCCATTGTGAATACTCACTGACCGCCAGGTATCAGCGGCAAAGGGAAAGTTGAAGACTGACGCTGCGTTGAACCAGTGCAACGTGACATACGGGGCCGTGGATTGCGCCATGTTCCACCAAGGGTATAACGAGCGCAACATGAGTGCCGAATTCTGTTCTGGCCGTTCTAACTACGTCAGTAGCCATGTCCCTTCTTATATACTAGGGAAGTTCCGAACGATAACTTGCTGCTTGGTTGCAGCAAAGCGTGTTGAAAGACACGCAGGGAGGATGGATTGGAGGGGCCGGGGCCGGCGGAAAGAGTTACCGTCGGCAATACCTTTCTCCAACGTATATGACCACAGATGTCAAACACAGGCAGGAATGTCACATCTATGGCCGCATTCACCCTGACAACAAATCTACTTTCAAAATGAAGTCAACCGAGGGGCCAACGTGAGCCATGCCATAGGCCCAATATGAAAGGAACACGACGTCGCAAGACTGTAAGATTGAAGCAAAGTTCAGCGAGCCCCGAACTGGGACGTTATATCACACAGCTCTTGCAATGTGCTTGGTGTACGAGTTTCCATCAAGTCTAACCTCTCGAGCCCAATATCTCAGGGGAGATATCCCGTCCCATCTATCATACAAGTAGCTCTCACACCAGCCGCCTTAGTCAAACACCACGTCCCCTCACAGCCTCAGAATCTTCCGATTCTCATCAATACCCCCGCGGAACATGTCGGCAATCACTCTCCCCTCGAGAACCGTCTCCTTGATGATCCCCTCAACATGCTTCGGCTCGACCCTGCCATACCAAATCCCCTTCCCGGCAAGCGGGTGCTTCTCCCCTCCCTTCATCCGCAGGCCTGGGGGTATGTACACAATCACATTTCCAGCAAACTTGTGCCCGCCAATGTGGCTAATCAACCCAACCCTCGCCGCCATCTTCCCGCCCTCTCCCTTCTCATCCTCAGGCGCCGCGATCCTATGCTTCTTCTCCCCACTCTCATCAACCTCCACCGGTCCCCTCGCAACATCCACTCCAACCCCCTCGAACCTCCTCTCAAACTCCTCCCTCAGAACGGGGCCCATGACGCCGCACCGCATGTCCCGCCCGCCGTGCCCGCAAATCAGCACTAACACGTCCGTGACGTCCTGCACCCCGTACAGCAGCGACCGGTACGCCTCTTTGCGCGTCAACCGATCGCGGTGGATCGGCGACAGGCCGTCGTGCATCGGGTGCAGCTTCTCCGGGAGGAGGTACCCCTTGGCGAGCGCCTGCACGCTGTCGAAGCTCACGCGCGGCAAGAAAGGCACGTACTTGAAGCTCGGGAGGAGGTAGGCGCTCGTCGTCTGCAGCTCGCTCCGCTTGGGCGTGGACGAGGGGAACGAGGCGTTGAGGACCGAGATGTTGTGCCATGGCTGTGGTGGCGGGAAAGGTCACTTACCGTCAGCCTGTCTCTTCTCTTGTCTTGTGTAGTTTTTATTTTGTTGTACAAAGGGGGTACTGTCCAGTCTTTCATCTTCTCGGAAGTCCAGCAACTCTGCTGTCTTTCGATAAGATATCCAGAGGGAGCAGAGCTCATCTCATTTCTTTACACTCATGTATACATGTAAACGAGCGGGAAAAGAGTACATAACTCAAAAAAGAGAAGGAAAAGAGAATGAAAGAAAAGAAGAAAAAAAACTAAACGAAAAAAAAAACTCTCACATCGCTGTACGTGCCCCCGCGGCCAAACAACTCCTTCAGATCCGCCGCGAGGTTATCCCCGCTATTCTCCTCCTCGATGCGCGACGCCCAGTCGTCCTTGTTCGTGCACACGAGCACCTGCTCCGCGTACGCCCACACGACGCCGTTGAGCGGCGCCTTGTGGTCGATCTCGAGCCCGTCCGGCATCGCCGGTGTCGCGGAGCACTCGCACGTGGGCGAGGGGCACGTCGGGACGAGCTCGAACGGCGGCGGAGGAGCGGAGGGCCGGGTCCGGGATTGAGGTTTTGATTTTGATTTTGATGATGACGAGTAGGGCCTTGCGGTTGCGGTGACTACGCGTGACGACACCAGTGATGTGGCTGGGCACAATTTTAAAAGACGACACCCTCGCACAAGGCGCGACATGGTTCTCGGTGTGGAATACATGGTCTCGCAGTACGGCCTCGCTAGGAATAAACAAAAAATTGCTACACTGGTCCGCCAATGTCGTATGCCGCACGCTGAATGCCGCGTATTGAAAACGCCGTGTCGCGACCTCAATGTAGACGTCACCAGGGGTCTTGCGTACCGCGTACAGACGAATAAAATGGGTCCTCGTTTTCCAACGACAGGAAGTCTTGCCAGGCCGGTAGTTGGTAATCAGCAACTGCGTATCATCTTCGGTAGTCGTGTACCAGACCTGAGGCCGTAACGTCCCAGCTCTTGCTCTTGCTTTCATCACCCTTGACCAGTCAGGAAACGGGGCCGCCTGTTCCTGGGCCTAATCCAGCCCCGTTACCAGGGCCCGCAGCACCTAGCGCGGTTGGTCTGGGGTGTTCCGATACCGGCCCACTATTTTGCATGACAAAGGATGACTGCTCCACTGGCAAGTAGGCCTTGGTTATTACTGCATTTTTACATTTTTAATCTCTGTTATTTCATTGATCGCTTCTCAACACTGATTATCGCCAGAGGGCTACGCTCTGCGCTTATCGCAACATGTCTTACAAAGCGGTAGGTGATATTCTTCCTTTAGTCAATCTTAAAACGTTTTACATCTGGCAGACACTGATCTCCCTCACACAGGCCGCCGCTGCCACCCCTTTGGCTCGGTCGCTCATTCTTGCGAGCCTTCGTCGAAGCCTTAAGCGTTCCCAATACAACCAGCCCGCGTTTCGCTATTCCTCAACAACTGCTTCCGCCTTTCGCACGAATCTTCAAGGGCCAGCGCTGCCTAACATCGCTCCTGGGAAGAAGGTGACAACGCCGCAAACGCTGACGGAGAAGATCCTTCAACGCTATTCCGTCGATCTTCCGAAGGGAAAGGTTGTTCGAAGCGGTGATTACGTCCAGATTGAGCCTCACAGATGCCTCACGCATGATAATACCTGGCCTGTGGCCATGAGGTTCATGTCCACAGGTGCTACCAAGATCAAGAATCCTGCTCAGCTTGTCTTTGCACTTGATCATGATGTACAGAACAAAAGCCCCAGTAACGTGAAGAAGTACGAACAGATACAGGAGTTTGCAAAGAAGCATGGTGTCAATTTTTTTGGCGCAGGTCATGGGATCGGCCACCAAATTATGGCAAGCTCCTCTGCGTCGGTTTCACACCAGGGACCTTTAGTTTGCTAACGGATGCGTAGGTTGAAGAGCTTTTCGTTTGGCCAGGAACCTTGTGCGTTGGATCTGATAGCCACAGTAACATGTACGGAGCTCTGGGAAGCTTGGGAGTGGCCTTGGTCAGGAGCGACGCGGCCGGAATATTTGCTACTGGGAAAAGCTGGTTTCAGTGTCCCCCAGTCGTGCAGGTGAATCTTCTAGGCACACTACCCCCAGGCGTTCGCGGGAAGGATGTTATTATTGCGCTTTGTGGGCTCTTCCCACTGGATGTGCTGAACCACAGCGTTGAATTTATGGGATCGGAGGAAACCATGGCTAGTATCCCCATGGACGACAGACTGACAATCAGTAATATGTCGACTGAGTGGTCTGCAACATCCGCAATGGTATGGCACCTACTTTAGCTACAGTCTGCATCTCCATGAGCCCGTCTAATTAATCTTTCTATAGTTTCCGATGGATACGACACTAGAACGTTGGCTCCGATACAAGGCTACAGAGGCAGCAATGCTGGAGGATCGAACGACTCGACAACGAATTACGCACGAAATGGTTGACGAACTCTTTGCCAACCCTCTCCGAGCTGATTCCGGAGCGCACTATGCAAAGAAACTCTACCTTAACCTCTCTACTCTGTCGCCTTATATCTCTGGACCTAACTCCGTCAAAGTCTCAACACCGCTGCATGACCTCGCTGCGAAAAACATCAAGATTGACAAAGGATACATTGTAAGCTGCACCAACTCGCGAAGCTCAGATCTGAAGGCTGCAGCCAAGGTATTTCAAGCTGCCGCCGAGTCAAATGGCGGTAGGATCCCCAAGATTGCAGATGGTGTTAAGCTATACATTGCAGCAGCTTCAGCCAGAGAGCAGGCTATTGCTGAGGATGAAGGTAGCTGGCAGACCTTGGTCGAGGCTGGAGCCACCGTACTCCCACCTTCATGCGGCCCATGTATCGGACTGGTAAGTAGTCACTGCTCCCCGTGTGGAATTTGGTGTGGACTTTATGCTAAATATTAATACGTAGGGCACGGGCCTGCTAGAGGATGGCGAGACGGGAGTCTCTGCATCAAATCGCAACTTCAAGGGCCGACTCGGATCAAGACGTGGGTTCTGCTCTTACTACTTCAGTTGTGTTTGTAGCATTTCAGAGGACTGACAGCGAGAAGTTGCTCATGCGTACCTTAGTAGCCCCGAGGTCGTGGCTGCGAGCGCCCTGAACGGCGTTCTTTCGGGTCCCGGCGTCTACGAGGTGCCGGAGAATTATACTGGCGTAGAGTACGGTTACGGCACCGGAAAACCTGCAACTATCGAGAGTGAGCTCGGTACTGCCCTTGAACAGCTCGAGTCTCTCATCGACAGGGTTGAGACGACTGCTCCTATCGGCGATGATGCTGCCCAAGCAGTCACGAAGATCCTCCCAGGCTTCCCAACTAAGATAAGCGGAGAAATCGTCTTCGTTGACGCTGACAATCTAGATACCGATAACATATATGCTGGCAAATATACCTATCAAGACGATATGACGACGGCAGATATGGCAAAAGTCTGTATGGAGAATTATGACCCGGAGTTTAGGTCAATTACAAAGCCCAACGATATCCTCGTCTCAGGGTTCAATTTTGGGTGTGGCTCATCAAGAGAGCAAGCCGCAACAGCTCTTCTGGCTAGGGAAATCCCACTTGTTGTGGCGGGCAGCTTCTCCAACATTTTTGTCCGGAACGGCATTAATAACGCACTGCCTTGTCTAGAACTGCCACGTCTAGTGGAGCGTCTTCGTACTATCTTCTCAGAAAACAAGGTACCCACCAAGCGTACAGGCTGGACCCTGACATGGGATATTACCCGGAGCATTATTGAGGTCCAGGAGGGGGACAATGGGGAACGCTGGGAGGAGAAGGTTGGAGAGTTTCCTGAGAATCTGCAGAAGATTATAGCAAAGGGGGGGTTGGTAGGATGGGTTAAGGATGAGCTTGCGAAGGCTGCCTGATAGACCGCAGTGTGGAAAATAAGGCAAATGTAAATGAAGCCGACATGTAGAGAGACAATGAACTTCATCGGAGTGGTTTTGTAATCTCAATGCTGCATGCGCACGTGACTCGTCCGTTTCCTAGATGCCTAGTCACTGTGGCTGCATAAACACAATACGAGAGGGGAAAAAAACATATACCAATCCGCACACATCCGCACGCCTACAGACCCCGAACCTGATCCAAAAATCTCTGGAGAACTGATGCTGAGCCCCCTTTCGGAACCAATCAAGACCGCTGCGTATCTTGGGGTGACAGGAAAGTTAACGAGCGACTTCAGCGGTCACAGTATCTGCAATAACCGCGTTGCAGCACAGCCGTCAAGCAAATGATAGGTAAGAACAGCAGAAAAATGGCTGCAGAACCGTCACAGGTGAAGGCGCATATTACGCAGCCATCGCGAAAGGTAAGAGCCCCATCACTTTATTAACTTACCAAATTAGTACTAACTTCTGCGACTATAGATGTTCCCGTGTCCTTATGCCAATGAACACGACTGCGACGAGGCCTTTCAGAGTCAGGTTGAGGCTTCCCACCATGCCATCCTCAGTCATCAGGTGGTACCCATCCACAAGACAGAAGATGGACAATTCGTATGCTTGCTCGCTGAGTTTGGCTGCTCAGCAACGTTTGATAGGACAGCTCTTCTCAATACACATACTCAATATGAACACCGAAAGGAAGCGTTTCCTTGCACACTTGCGTAGAGCTGCAATTGCACACAAACGTTTTCCACCAGAAAGGGCATGACCATGCATATCAACGCGAAACATCGACAGATTCGGGAACCCTGTCCTTCGGCAAAAGAGACGGGCTGCAAAGCTACCTTCTCCAATGTGTCCAGCGCACACTCACATGCCAGACATGTACATGGAGAGAAACCATACCCATGTCCATTGGCTGACGAGTACGATTGCACTGAGCGGTTCTACAATGTCGCGTTGGCTCAACGTCATGCTGGCATGTGCCACAAGAAACTTGGGTTTCCCTGTCCACGCGCTGAGCAACTCGACTGCATGGCTAGATTCAACTCTAAACTCGAGGCGCAAAAGCATCTCCACAAGGAACATGAGCCGAACCCGTTCCCTTGTCCAGGGGCTGAGAAATACTGGTGCGGGAAACGATTCCCCACGTACGACGCTGCTCGAAAGCACATGGGAAGGGACCATAAGCGGTTTCCTTGCTCACGCGCTGAGGAGCTTGGCTGTTCACAGACATTCTCCTTGAAGCTGAGCGCGACCAAACATGCTCGACTCGTGCATGGCCATATCAAATTCCCATGCCCATATGCAGATACAGCGGCCTGTGACAAGGTGTTTGCCACAGTGGGTGGCGCGAATCGGCATGCAAAATATCATACAAACCACTTCCCTTGTCAACATCAGCATTGTGGCGAACGATTTCCTACTGCCCAGGAAGCTATCGAACATTCCCGCGATCCGCAGCATTCGCTTGCAGCTCTCTTCATCTGCACGCTTCAGGGGTGCCGAGGCGCTATTTCCGGCAAACGATACATTGCACCAGCGATGAGAAGGCACCACCAGACACATGTCGAGCTCGGCGAAGTTGTACACGGTGATGAGTCCATTATATCGTATGCGGAAGGACTACTACCAAGCATTAAGCTATCACTCTTCTGGTCTATCCTTGAGCACAGCAGCATGGATTTAACTGAGACCGGTGATGGATGCAACGATGACGACATGCCTATTGAAGGTGACTGCGATGAGGCAGACGAAGAAGATGAGACTCTTGCTCCCTGGGAAGAACAAAACGGCATCAAAGCCTCACCCGAAGAGCGTCGACGTCAGATTCACGAGTCAAACACTGCCAAGTGGAGTAAGTTGTCCTTGCTCATTGAAACTTTGCAGAAAACTAACAGCAAGTTCCCGGAGTAGCTAGCCTACACTTTTGCCCTGTGGGTTTGACGAATCTTGGTCTCAAGTGTGTTGGGCCGTCGATTCTCAGGCGTGAGATTGATGAACCATGCCCCAACAGTGCCATAATCGACTTGGATACCGCATGCCTCCTTACCAAGAAAAGACACGCAAGCAACTCTCACCGACTACATCTAGACTGTCGCTGCATCACATGCCACTCTGAGTATCGGGTGAGAGAATGTGTTGTGAAGAGTTCTCTTCTTCAAGTTCCGGGCTTTCTATGCGCACGGCCAGGTTGCTCACGGCCTTGTATAGACGGTACTGCGGGATGTGATCTTCATCTTTGGGACCTTTCGTTCGATTCTACCCCCAAGATCGACCTCCAACCTCTCCAGGAGACGTTCAAAGCGACAACTTGCACAAGATGGGTCGCTTCGCCAACTTACGACGTAGTACGCCAAAGACTGTCGGATATCAGAGATGGCAAGCGGCCTGGCTCTGATCTTGTCATCCTGGACGACGAGTACTCACTCGCTTCCAAACAACTGTGGGAATTTTTCCTTATCGAGCGAGTGTCAGGAAATGTTCTGATCAACACCACCATCGTACATCAGGATGGACTCGACCACACGCCAGTGGGTTCCCACTATGTCAAAATGCGGAGTCAGATACAAGCCAAGAAGGTGTTTTACTCAGGACGTCAGAACATCGACAGCATGACTGTACATCAAGTTGCTCAGAAGTTGAAGCAGACAGGCATCCATCCCGGAACAATCATCCTGGTATGGGCTGTCAACATTGGTGATTTGACAATCCTGAGGAACTTCTTGGAATCTGCCGGATATTTCGACATCCTGCCCCCTGACGAGAACTGTATACCATTGATTCATGTTCTCCGTCCGAATCTGCCTAAAATCGGACAACGTCCGTTCCCCCTGAGACTTGAAGTCTTGTTTCCTGTTATGGTTCCTCGGCATCAGTTGATCGGACTCAATCATGCGGCGCTCGTCGACTGTCAGCAGACGCGACTGATCTGTATGGGGTTTGATCAACTCTGTATGCCTGTTGAAAAGCGGGGGAAAGATTGGCAGCCGGAATCGGTTGCGAGAATTTCGCAGACTTCTATCCTTGATTGGGTAGAGAAGAAACACGAAACAGAGAAAGGTATGTTCATATTTCTTGCCTTGTGAGCATTGAGAATGCCAGCTGACTATCTGTATAGGGATTCACAAACGTGGGCACTCCTTTGCTAAGAGCCAAGGTGCGACGCTCAAGCGGCTGCAAAGATCCTGAAGCTATGGTTTAAGACTGGACAAATGCATGTTCTTGTGCGTGTACCGGCGTTCTCTTGAAAGGTGGTGAAGGCCGGTCGCCAGGTTGGGTGAGCGACCAGCATGAGGATCGTACCAAGCGCTCCCGCCTCAATTGGCCGTTGTGTACTTTGTGAGCATACTAGGTTCGGAATTAAAGCAGTCATCGTGATTTATTACAGCCGTGATGGGGGGGGGGGGGGGGGCGGGGGGGGGGGGGGGGGGGGGGGAGGGGGGCTGGGAAGGAAGTGTTGGCCCTGGCCGTCACAGGGCATATTGGGACTCAGTTGACTGGCCCCTGGTCAGGTCAGTTGTCATGGGCCTTGTTGGATTGTGACGAGCCGCAGTGGACAACGCCCACTGCCGTAACTCGCTTTCTGGCGACTCCAGAGTCTGGCACAGACAGGCCGTTGATATGCCATACCTATTCGGAGAGGGCCCTGGAGGTACATTGTGTCGCAATTTTGAGCATACACCTCGGCGTCCACAACAAGCGCACTTTTTATGCTGTAGTTATACACACTCCCGAATGCAAATGGCACCTAGCAGTTGCATGCATCCGCGGACGGTGATCTGCCCCACCTGCAGCACCTGGACGGGCGCAGCTGGGGAAGGATAGGAGAGACAGAAAGCCAATATCAAACACCCATGTTGGTGTGGTAAATGGTCTGATGGCGTGCTTCAACATCGGACGTTCTCTTTTCAATAGCGCTCACATCATTGTGGCGTTAGAAGCCGGGGGAGGCACTGCTGTGGCTGCCGTGTGTGGGAGGCGCCTGAAAGACTGGTACTGTGGAACCAAAATCTCAACTCAGGCCATGGAATTTGAGTCAGAATCTGCTGTTCCGTTCTCGAAAATTAGTGTTTCGTTAAGTCACGTTTTACTAGAAGCCACTTGCATCTAAAGGTCATCACACTGCCCTAAAATAGGACTTTGTAGCTTAGGATGTTGAAAGGCATGTTCCGTTCCTTTTGATGACCAGAGCTGAAAGCAACCGACTCGCCGGCTCGCCGGCTCACGCGGGGCACTGAGCGCTCCGGTACGCCGGAGTGGGGCAAAAGGCCGGATTGGTGTGTACGGGCCTTTCGCGGCTTTGGATCCCGGAGACATCGCAGATCAATAACATCCTTTGCTTGTCTTTTTCCAGCTACAGAAATTGCTGGGTCAGATGCAGCCCTTGTTTTTTGATTACATTGTGCTTGGTGTCAAGAAGCTGGCTGGCTGGGTCGAGTCCTGGGCGAAACCAAAGATCGCACATTCTCCCCTTCACTCCAATTCGTGTCTCGAAGAGCATAGCAGGTTTCTAATGCTGCCATGACAGAATGTAAGCCATTATGGATGGTTAATGGAGCTAGCATCTCCCATTTCCATGAAGCCTCAGAGTTTACCAGAGACCGGTTTCCCCCCCCCCCCAAGAAAAGGGAACGCGAAACCCGCTGATACGACAGACAGTTTATAGTCCTTTCAAAGGGATGACAACCTTGGAGACGGATCGGGCCGAACCGTCCCATTGCCATTTTAGAGCTCTCATCCCGAAGTCAATCGTGGTGTGACTGGTCATTGTTTCACGCGTGAAATTCATCGACTAGGGTCCGGGGTAAATAAGCGATCAGTCAGTAAGTCGTGCACATTGTTTGTCGCCTTGGGGCTTTCCAGAGCCAAACTTTTGAATTGAGTGTCGAAATTTGCTTTCTCCCTGACCACTACGCACTGGCTATCAAGTCTATGGCCCAGAAGAACCGCATCAGAGTAAGAACGGTCTGTTGCATAGTAGAGCATGGATGCTTGGGCAAAACGGAGGTATAAGGGGGAGGTGATCGCATAGAAGTCACACGAGCCCGACGTCTGCGCCTAAGACCAGCAATAGAAGCAGCCACTATAAGGGGGCGTGAGAAACAGAATGAAGTTCAATTTAGGTTGGACATCTACCGCACTTCAACTGCCACGAGTTTCCTTGTGTCTCAGAGATAGGGCGCATCAAGATGGGTGCCTTTCGCACGTAACCAAAGGGGTGCAAGAAGCAGACGGATAAAGAGGGAGAGGGAGCGGGGAGGGGGTTAAATGGATAAAGTTTAGCCATACCGTGTTATCGCATACCAGGCCCAGGTATTATCATACACAAAACAAAGATCACTGTAAAGTCAAAGAAGTTGACTACGCCAGCTTCGTTGCTGGAAGCAAGAGGCTTTTTGCGATTCTAGATTTGCTTCGATAGCGCGTGGTCCATCGACATGGCCTGCCGTACCTCTACTGCTTTCCAAGAATGTGTGCAGAGCTCGTCGCGTAGAAAGTTTCAGGGACACCTGAGCTTATGTGGTGACGACTGGAGCAGAGATAGCGAGGATAAATTTGCACAGTCTCGTTCTGTGTGACAGCAATAATCGGACCAAGATCCTATAACTAGTAACGTGCGGCTACATAACGAGTCACAAGTTGATCATAAGTCCTGCTTTTGTCAACAAACGGCTTTGAATATGTCTTGTAGCGACCACAGGCTCCGTTAGCTGGTGCCATGCATCCTGAGTAGTCCAAGGCACTTACAACCACATACGGTGATCGGGAAGACAGTGCCGCACCCTATTACGGGTGTCGATACTTCAAGGAGCGGTTGCATGTTCAGATGTCTACAAAAAGGAAGCAACAAGAAGAGATATGAACGTGCTGAGAAACGGGGTGTGATGGGGTCTAGGGAGCGCAGGTGGATCCGAGGGTGTGTAGGGTGAGCGACGACGTTGAGGGGAAGAGCACCAGACAACAGGCAAATCTAGAGAAAGAGAGAGAGAAGGAGGGAGGGACGAAGAAGAGGGAGGGACGGAGGGAAGAACAGACGGCAGCGGAAGAGCGTGCATGTCGATATGGGGTGCGTAGACAACAAGCAGGAGGGTGGCCAAAGGGGAATTGGGGACTTAGGAAAAGTAAGTCGGTTTTCAGGCCTCGCCTTCTCTCGGAGACCACACGCCTGGCGGGCTGTCAGCATGCAATGCTCATTGCTTTTTATCCCTTTTCCCAGCCGTGCGTGCATCGTACCACCTTTGAAGTTAAGCAGGGCCCCTGTCATCCCCTGTTCCGTCCCACAACTCGCCAATTTTTTTTCTCAGAGAGCCGTGTGTGTGCACTGAACAGTGAAAGATGCCAAGTAGGCAGGCCTACGACCCGAACGGCAACCTAAGCTTCGAATTGATGGCCGGCAAGGTGTCGATCCTATCCCCAACCATCCCAAGATCACCTGTTGTGATAGGGGTTTAGTGGGCTTACCACTCTATCGGGTGTCAGGAAACGTGTCGCTCCCCAAGTACCGCCAAATAACCAAGCCAAAACGGCCCCAAAACTCTCGACATAAAATAAAATAAAAACCCCAAGTCTTGTGTTTACAATCCTTTTCAAAGAAAAGATTAGAGCGAAGCAGTGCTGGATATGATGGAAAGGAGCGAGCAGCTACCGGTTAAGCGGCAAGATGTACTTTCACCCCGTTGGCACTTCATCGGATCCGGGACACCCAAGGAATGGCTCGACACTCTTCAAACCTGTGCATGTCTCGGTACAAGCATGACTCTGACAGCCCTCGGCCACGGAGGACCAGAGAAATCTTTTTCTTTCATTTCTTTCTTTCTACAGGGACTCGCGTCTTTGCGCGTGCTCAACACGCCGTGGCGTCCAGAAGTGTCATGTTCGCGTCTCAAGTCACCCCTCTTCGAAACTTGATAGGGCTATGATCATCGAACCTAGGGCACGCAATTGTGCACTTGATACCCGACTCATCCCACTATTAAACGCGGCAAAGCTACGTCATAGAAAGTTTGCGATGGTTGTTTCCCTGGCAACGGACCGTGTGGCCCGACGAATATTCCCACGAAATGTCGGAGAGAAAGCTGGCAGTCGAGCTCCGCAATGCCGCAGCGCGCGGCCTGGTGGTATCAGGGTATTTGCATCCTAATGCAAATGCATACAAGTTGTCATGCTTGTAGCGTCCCGTGCCTAATTGAACGCTTTTCTTCCGCATTGAGCTGTGGCGTACACATCTCTGCGCTGTACCAAGTTGGACCCTGGTAAGCGGAGCTTCTGGCAGATTGGAAGATGACTAGGATGGAAGATCAATCCCGAAAAGGGCTTGCAAGTACAAGTGATCTATTTGCATATCCATTGGGATTAAGTACGGACACCATACCCGTGCACATCCTCGAGCTTGCGTTTGACCCTCCTCACCATGCGCTCGTCACCTCGCGACCCATGGCAGGGATCAAGAAGTATCGCAATTGATCTATCCTCGAACTCAGTCGATTGTAGCTGAGAACACCCAACGCAGGGGTTGCTATTCGGAATCTGCAGCTCATAGACCCGGGGAACACGGAAAGTGGAGGGGAGACAGGGGAGCCAGATTAGGAGCCGTGAGGGTGTGGTGAGAAGACTCTAGGCTCTGGTCGGAGGTTTTTCTACCAAAGGGCCTCTACGACCATTTTTATAGTATGAGATTGAGAGGGCGACTATTCGTAAAGCTGTTCGGCCAATATCATCATGTCAATCACGCGTAAGATGGCATATAAAAGCGTCCCCCCTCTTCCTCTGGATCCTCACAAAGCATCTGTTCACCAACGCTCTGCATCCATCCTACCTCATCACACAACAACTCTCGTCCAACTTGACTTGTACAAAACACCCCGTTACCTCCGCGACTACAATGTCTGCGCAAGCCCCGAGTCTTAAGCAGTGCCCAATAAGCCGCTGCCAGCGGCAACCTGAATCAGACGCTGATATTCGTGGCCACATCATCGGTTACCACAAAAAAGAGCCGGAGCAGATGCCATGCGGAAAATACACCATAAACAACTACTACTATCGACAGAAGCACCAAGCCAATTGCGACAACTGCAGGTCTGGAAGCCCGGCAGCGCAGACTCCCATCCTTTCCATCGAGGACGATACCGACTCCGACACCAGTACCCCTGAGCCCGGTCCACGAGAAGGCGAGTCTACTCGAGACTGCCAAACTAGATTGGTGGTTGTCAACGGCGATAACAATGGAATCATCTACTTGGCAGTCGGCGGATACTCCTCGTCCTAGATGCAACGGCTGCTGGAACTAGTATCTCTACCGAAACGACATCCGAATGATATCACAAATAGCGTATACGCATTAGGGGAGGTATTGAAATTAAGGCAATCGGTTCCTTGAGACAAATTGGGAAAACTGAGGATGCAAAAGACGTGGAACTTGACGTGGGAAAGGTATAATGGGGTTTGGCGTGCGATGGATAAGGTGTATCAATATGACATTCTCTGCTCTTATTACTTTACTTGAAAGACTGCCGTGAAATACCTACTACGAGAACGCAATCTCAAGACACTTCCTTCTACAAATGACCTACGAAGGATGTCTGAACGCCGACTCGTAGGCTTTCGCATCGAGTCTACCACCTGCGGAGTGATGCATAGCCCGCTCACACCATGTGGTCGTTTCTGTGATAATCGTCCCTCAGTTGATTCCTGGCTACTATTGAAAGAGATCAAATATTATGCAGCTATATTCGAGTAGAAGTTTATCAGTTTGAGGGTGCGTAGTCGTGGACACTGCTGAAAAGGGGCTCGAGAGAAAAGGGATGTTCAGAATGGAATGTGGAAAGGGGGATGCGTCACCAACGTAACCTGCCCTAGACGAGGAGGGAAAAAATCAAAAACAAAGAAGAAATAATACAGATGAGCAGGTCAAACTTTGTTTATGTTTTAGGAGCCCGAACGCCACAGAAACGGCCTTCAGTTGGGTTGCTGTGAAGGAAGGATGCCTGCCAGCCTGCCCGACAGCTGCAGCCATGGAATCAAGTCGAAAGCCGTCCCTTAATTTCCCCCAGCGGCGAGCCATACCAACAAGACGCGCTTCAAGTACGTTCATGTCGAGACCTGTACTAGTTCGGTATCAAACCAGGGCGGCGGGCCGCGTCCAGCCGACAACAGGTATCTGTGTACGACATATGGTATGTGGATAGGCAAGCGCACAAAGACCGTATGTGACTTGGACAGCGTCGCCCAGTATCTGGATGCCTAATTCTGCCTTGCCGAAGCGTCAATGCAACGAAACGTCTTGCTGTCTGGGCGATGTCGCCAGGGAGAGGGTTGCTTTACCCGCAATCTGCCTACCACTGGCGGAGCGAACCATCATTTCAGTTGACCGTCGCGTGCTTTAGGCCAGTAGAATCACCTTGGAGTCGCATATTAGGGTCAGGATCTGCCTCAGGTGACTGGTCGTGTGCAACCCTGGATCTATTTGGTGCGTTTCGGCTGTACCTGCGTGACCTGGCCGGCACAGGAAACAACAAGTGCGTTGAAGAGCATGAGTATCCGCGGGATCGCATCATCAAACCCCTATAGATCCCTTCAAGAGACACCAGTACGCCTCACTCGCCCTCGTTTTACATGATTCTCGCTTCAGCAATCACCCTGGTGACAGATGCCGGCCGGACCAACAGGAGGGTTGTAGTCCAAAGAAGACGAGGCTTTTCACAGGTGGGCGCTCATGGTACTTACAGAGAACACCGAAAAGGGCTCTCAGCCCTACTACACAGCAACATCTCAGGCACGGAATAAACACGCTTTAGGGGCTAAGACGCCTTTGGATTCCCGGCGTGGGCAGTACGCTGCTGAGGAATCCGCACACGTCGATTCCAGGAAGCATTGGTTGAAACAAGCTTGAAGTCAAACAATAGAAATTCACACACATGGCGCAATTCAATAATGGAAAAAAGGCGAGGCAGATTGGGGGCTAGTCGCGATGCATGTGCCAGTTTGGCATTAAGCGCTCTTAATCCATTAGCGATAAGGATTGCTATTTTCAATCTTGGCCCCCAGGTCGCGAATCCAACTTTGTTCGCAGATGCGGCCTCCTTGATGCGGCCTGCCGGCCAGTGGGTTGGTTGGATGATAAGTCGAGGTTGCATCATTCAGATCAACATCACGAACTGTGCAGTTTTAAGCTTGACTCAGCCACCCTATCTGCCTTGTGCCAAGTTCATTGCAGGATAGCAGGCCGTTCCGCTCTTGGAGGCTAGGCGGCCTCGTTGCCTTACACCGCTTTGGCGAGACCCCGACGCGAAAACTTTTCACTGGGAAATTACTATCGGCTTGTCATTGTTGCTTCTCTGATTGCAGCACCTGAGCGCAGTGCCCCCTTCTGCACTCTCAGAACCATCGCCACTTCCCACGGAGCCAGTATCTGACGACTGCTCGAGGCATATGCAGGAGGCTGTAGCGATCTCGATGATTGATTACGCTGTGTCCGCATGCATGGCAGATCTCGATATTCACGACGCACTGTGAAAATGTCATTGGCGCCCTTGACTTCCTGCCTGGCCCCATAATGACATTGGTTAAGAAAGCTGATAGGATACGTACATGTCGAACTGATGAGGCGGCAAGGCAGTTCCTACGGGCAGCCGACAGAAGAAACAGGTCAGAGGCAAGACTTTGAGCTGTTGCAGCCAGGACTTGGGCCGAGGAGCTCTCGAAGTGCAAAAAGTACAGGAAAGCTATTCTTTTCTGCCCGCCGACTCGATCAAGTTTGACGTACTCTTGGGGCCTTTGCGATGGATTCACGTTCTTTTTGATGTATAAAGCGCGCAGTTGAAGAGGCATCAGCAGGCTTCAGTATTCGCTGTGAGGCCTCTACCACCCGTGCCATCTGCGATGCGATAGTCTCGGGGTAAGGGTGTTTTCGGGGCGCCAGCGACACTTTTGTTCGATGTCGACAGTCTAGTACTGCTAGGTAGCGAAAAAATGGTCTTTGTCATGGCCGCATGGAGCTTCAATGGTCGCCAATGCGCAGACTTGCGCTCGTTGGCACAAGCGCTCGGAGCTTGCGCCGATGGCGGGGTAAGAGGCCGATTAATGTGGGTCGTTCGGACCCAACCGGACAGGCCCACACCGGCGTCTGCCGGCGATCTGCGTCGAACATCGGATTCAGTTCTCGGCCGTGACGAGCAATACTTCTATTGAAGCCCCTGATGGGTCTAATGCACCTGGAATAACCGTGATTTATCTGATTATTTGTTGAACAAAATCTTTGGTTCTTATTCTATAAAGGCTTTTGCAAATAGGTTCTCCCCACTCGCATGTCTCAGCGTTAACTGCCGTATTTTAGCTTCGCTCAGGGCTTGGTTTGACGTTCTTCCGGCCCGAAGCGTGTCCGTCCCGCGTACGCCCATCTAGATTGGCGCCCGGCTGAATGTTTGACCCGGTAGTCTGGATGGATGAGAGCGTTTGCCGCGTTTCTGCGACAGCGCCAACGGCTACGCTCGGCCCAACCACACACTAGAGCGACCCATGCTAGGCTCTGAGATGTGATGTTTGTGCTCAGACTGAAGTGATGAGACATGGCGGGCAAGGATAACCTCGACAGCATCAAAGACAGGCAAGCCACTGTGGCAGTACCTCCAACGTCCAGAATCTGCAGCGAAGGACAGCATTCGAAGGCCAGACAGCAGGTGTGGCGCACAGAGTGAGGTTTGATTGGAAGCTTGTGCGTCCAACAGGTCGGACTCTGAGGGACGCGGGGTGTTTATGCACGCACCGATACCGTTTCCACCTTGGTGCCTCTGGTGCATTCGTCTAGGTCAGGCACAGGAATCTGCATCTGTCTCAGCGGCAGACATGCGAAGAGACTGTACTCACCCACTCAGAGAGCGCGTCAGTTCTGAATCTGGTAGATGGGTGCCAAGTGGGTGTGTGCAGGTTCGCAGTCGGTATGATCCGAGGTTCCACAACCTAGACATCTTGCTCGATGAACAATGAACCAGCCGTTGAATTATCTCGAGTCTTAAATGTACCGTAGTCACGTTGATTAGGCCCCTAGCAAGCATTTTTGGGATTGGTGAACCGCGCTGTTCGTGGACTCCCCTTAACGTGACCGAATTGGAATACTACTATTGAAAAAGCAGCGGACGGTCTACGAGTAAGCTGCCGAGTCGTTTATGGAGAGACTTAGGCAGTAGGAGAAGACAAGAGTAGTCAAAGGGTAGTAGTGGCTGGGAAAGGGGATTGACCCTGTAAAGGCGTCAACGAGGGCTCCGCTAAAGCCCGCAGGCTGATTGGTATAGGCCCTGAAAGCCCTGGGGAGGCTGCCTTCTGCTCTGCCAAATCGACACAGAACGACTAAGACGAAGAAAAATGTTGACAGTCTAGTACGAGTATGGTTGAACAAACGAACTGCATTGAGAGATTAGATGGGTCAAGTGGTACCTTCATCGCCTATGCCGCAAATGAGTATGGAATCATCGAACGATAAAATACGTGGCTTAAGTCGGTGAAGAAGTATTGAAAGCATGGTTCCAGAGCTGGGCCAAGTTTTCGGGGGTTCATTGCGGCACAACTTGTAGCTTGATCTTCTTGTTTTGGCACGCCTTACCGTGCTGGCATGGGGAAAGTCAGCCAAGACAGGGTTAAGCGAATAAAGCCAGGGGGTTGCAGCTTATGGGAGGCCGTATACCCTGATTCGAAACGCTTCGCCTTGTCAATGCCTGCCGGAATCAACGCGTTCTACTTTTTTCTCAAGCATGTTGTGTCTTGGGAGGAGGTGACCGAGATGAGAGAGAATATTGGGGTGTCCTACGCTCATTTCACAGCTTGAAAGAAGCTCAAACTCACGGAGGAAAGCCATCGAAGTACGGTCGCTAAGACTTCGCCCCCAACGCAAGACAGAACATCCTTTGTCCACTTGGGTGCGACAGGACGGGTGGACACGACAAAAGTGGGCACCCGTAGATTAACTCATCGAAAGTAAGGCCAATCAAGATAGGCGCGAGCCGCGCACTCGGTGCCGGCAACCTCTGTGACGTCCGACGCTACCATTAAGGAGCTCTGCTTGGTTTGATGGCGACATCTCGTCTGTGGGATCTGCCCAGAATTTCATTCCATCCAGCTCGGCTTCGATGAGGCTGGACCTTCACTATTTGTTAAAAAAAAAAAAAATTAAAAAAAAAAAGAACATATATGCCTTCGTCTGTTGACCTCACACCCGTTCCCACAGCGGCGCAGGCGAGGAAAAAATCTAGAACACTGCACGCTGGCTAGGCTCGGATTTAGTACCTGGTCAGTGCCGCAGTCCTGATGCCTGCCGGGTCTTCTCTCGACATTCTCAAAGCAGACGTAGCGTGGATTGGTCTGCATCTCAACTCACCATCTTGTTTCGCTTGGAAGCGTGTTCTAGCTGGCATGGGCCCCAATGACTGAACGCAAGCTCACGATGAAATGACAACCCCACATTACAATCCTTCATCCGTGGCTATTGTTTTAAAGCCCTGGCCTTGACTCAGATTCATCTGTCGGACGTTAAGCTCTTCGCCTGTGACAAGAAAAAGATTGTTGCAGATCTCGTCCAGGGTGGTCTTCAGCGTGCAACGGCATCTTGGGGCGGTGGTGTCATTCTCAACACTGTGTCGGGGCGTTCGAACCCAGCCGCCCGCTCCTTGCCGCCTGTCGCCGAGTAGGCGTGAGACTGGCGACGAGGGACGGTAGGGTACGAGAATAGAATCGCAAAGAAGTTCAAGCGTGCAGCCGGCCAAGAAATCCGGTCAGGTCCGACTTGGTTCCGGCAAGCGGTGTGCAAGGCTTCACTCGCTCGACGTAAGTGAGGGACGCTTTTGTATCAATAAGACTGACCTGCAGGCCAAAGCTCGCCGGAACTTGCCAACGTATTCCATCTCGGTAGCTTGGAAGACTTGCAAGGGGAATGTTTATAAAGAGTTTAATTCTGCCCGCGTTCTTCTAAAGTTTTACCCGTCAATCTCCATCATCTCTGCCTCCTGCACCTCAAATCCACCTCCAATACCCAAGCCCCTTATTGAACCTCCAAAACTACAACCCAAAATCGCGACTAAGATGTCCACATCGGGACCCGGTCTAAACAGCTGCCCCGTCGATGGTTGCAACTGGAAACCCAGAACCGCCGGCGGTCGTGTAGAGCGTCACGTCCTCACTAAACATGGAAGAAAGATGCCTTGTGGGGAATACGCCCTCGAGGGCAACGACCGCGATGGGAGAGACCGCGTTAAAGGGCACCAAGATAGCTGCCGCAGATGTCCGAAAGACGTCAAGGATCCGTCGGACGACGACAACGACTACAACACCGCCATAACCCCTGAGCCTAACGTTGGCATTGGTGGTAACATCAGATCTACCCAATGCAGCATCAACATCAAGAATATAACAGTCCACGGAACCATCATCCACAAGACCATCGTTTCCCAGACAAACGTTCACAGGGCTTCAACCTAGTCCCACTTTCACGCGGATTCAAGGCAACACCGCGGCCAACTTTAGAACACGGGTGCCGACTGTCAGACGATATGGCTTCCATTCATCGGAGGAGTTTCAAGAGGCTAGGGCATGGGGAAATATGGTAAAAGGAGGATACCAAACATGAAATCATTGATAAAAAGGAAGCTATGGAATAGAAAGGGGGAACTCGGAGGGCAAGGGCAAAGACGTAATACAGGTTGAACTCAAGCAATTTTCTTTCTGCTTTTTTGTCTCGACGCTCTTTTATACACAACAATACATAGGTTGGGAGTAGAACAAAATATAGCGTTTTGCTCAAAGGTCCTCGAACCGCTGTCTTGCAGCTAATGCCTAGTGATCGCGCGTCGTCGCTAACTCAAGGTCACGCCGGTCTCAGTAGTGTCTAAGACTCGAATGGGTTCCCCGCTGGCTGTTGGCGCTTCCTCCCGGCGTCGTCACATAGGGCAGAAATTTTAAGGTCCAAAACGATCCGAGAGATGTGTTGCGCGGACCAGACAATCCACAAACAAGGAATGACAGCTAGCCTAGCCCCGGCAGTGGCCGCCACGGCACGGTGTGCATCCTGCTACGAGACTTCAGGGGCGATGAAGCGTTAAAGCTTTCGATAAGGCCACCAGGGTACAAGAACAAAAAACCTTGTAGATGCTCTATGTTGTAGTAGCTCACATCGCGGGACAAAACGTCCGCAGGCAGGCCCATAGCGTCAGGGGTTCCAAGAGGTAGAGCAATGGGGCGAGACGCAGCGGCAGGAGTCGACGCGGCAGCAGCAGGCGCTCATAACAACGCAAGATTCTTGTCTGCGCACTCAAGATGAGTCACGGACGACGGAAAGAAAAGAAATAGGAGGCCGAGCGTGCGCAGGAGTCAAACAGCAACGCCATACTTGCAGGTTGAACCGCCGCCTGAGGGCGAGCCAGATCGACGTCCTGGACTTCCTTGTGTGACGGGGGTTTGTGGATTCCGCCTGTTGTCTTACCTGGGCCCCGGGAAGAAGAACGCGGTCCGTTCGCTCTGACGTGGCAGTGGGTTGGTCTTCCCCGTGATGAGACTGGGCGACAGGTGGCACAGGGGATCGTCATGGGGACCTTTTGACCATTTCTGGAAGAGACTGCAGCTGTGGTGTGTTTGAGCCGAAAGAACGTATCGGTGAGAATCAGGGGTAGTATATCTATCACGGAGTGGGTGGGTGTGACCATGCTGCCAACGCGCACACTTTTCTTTTGCCAGAGTCGCCACCGAAAAACGCGGAGGATGGCGAGAAGTCGAGTGAGTGTGGTTATTCTCTTGCGAGAAGAATGAGTTTCACGATGGTCCGAGATAAGTTGTGGCCGGCTTCTTTCCATATCCAAGAGGAACGGGAGATGTGAGCAGAATACTAGGTGAGAGGAGACGGACAATATTCCCCTTCCAGGACTGCTATGCTTCCAGAAAAAGTTTCATGGTCTTTAGATCTGGGGCAGAATGTGAGTGAAAAGGCTCCTTTAGGAGTCTTGCTCTGCCTGGCCTCATGAGGCTGGCCGCCAATGCTTACCTGGGTACCCGGCATGGATGCAGCACGGGGCAGCCATCCGGAACCATCAGATAATCATGAGCCCATTTCGAATCAGACAGAAATTCTCATCAGACATATTCGCACGAGGCCATTTCCCTCTGAGCTGCGGAGGTCAACAAGGGTACTAGACCAGGAGCACCTTGCAAGGGCATAGGCTGTCGACGAAGCGACATGCCCCTGAAGTTGCGATGGTGTTTGTGTACTTATCAGGTTCTTCCACGGTGAGATGAGCGTCCATTCAGGTTTGGCTCACAGTGCTACTTCATCCCCTGGCCAGGTTGGCGGCGGGAGACCGGGAACCACCCGTCCCGATAGCCTACTCGATGGAGAGGGGAGGGAGGGGCCGATGACGATGAACATCCTGCCTGAGATGGCACTAGAAGCCCCTGTTTAACATAGAGGCAAATATCTAATCTTATCAAAATGCGAGTAAGAAAAAAGCCAAAATGTAAAAACGCTGAGACGAGCCGGTGTTGCTCGGAAACGACGATGGCTGCGAGACCATCGGGATGCTGCCTGGTGGCCGCTTGCCATCTTGAACTCGAAACGTGAATTAAGCGCTGTTAAATGACACTGGAAAAGGTTTCTGGCTGTTTGATTGGGCATTTTATCTTCGTGACCTTCTCTGTGTCCAAAAGCGGCCTTGGTCTGTGGTCTGTCGGCCACGAGTTCGGCTGAGGTTGCAATCAGAACCAACGACATTAGCTCCGCCCCCAAGGCATAATCCGGCCCCCGAATCTGCTTCGTACGCACGAGTCCTAGGTTGTTGCCTGAAAACATCCCATCCCCCCAGTTACAGTATAGTATAGTTGCCTTGCTGCCTTGACTTCTGCTTGCAATTTCTTGCGGCGGGTGCTTCCAAGCAATGTGCGGCGCCGAGAATTAAAGCCATGAGCAGGAGGTGGTCCATGATTATTGCTGTGCCGCTTTTCGGCCATAACGTTACCGCGTCTACCAAACCTCGACCTGCAGCAAAAACCAAGGCAGGTTGAAAGAAAAAGTGTTAGATGCGCGACGCGACGGTAATTTCCCAGAGGGAAAAAGTCTTTTCGCCTTGGCGTTTTGATCGCTCGGCCGGGCAACTTGCTGGCGACTGTCCTTCCCTTTCGCATGTCACCATCGATTTTATCCAGCACTTGGCCGAGAACTGATGTGTTCATTGGATAGTATGTATTTACCGAGTGGCTCTCAGCTTATGGGGGAAAGCTAGCCTGATACATTCTTTCGTTACTCTCCCGCACACAAGAATCTTGAGTTGGGACGAAGAACGAAGGCAAAAGGGCCTTCGGGGTGTGAAGAGCCCTCCTGGACGCACGTTGTCTGCTGTATCGTTGTTCTCACAGCCGTTGCTGACCGAAACAAACTCTAGAATACTCCAGCGTTCGTCTCCAACTCTCTCCATGCTACTCGACCGATCGTACACGATTCCTACGACCCGAATAACAATATACATAAACACTTGTGAGGACTAGAGGAGCTACAGATGACATCCTACCCGAGTCGAGTTCGTTATCGAAACCCACGCGAGGGCTTTCGGGGTATAGACTTAGTCGAGTCATGATCGTGACTACGACGACGAACCAAGAGCGGTAAAATCAATGGATATCATTGACATGTCCGCACGTGTGTAAAGCATGTTTCAACTTTACTTACGCGTTCGGCTCACTGAATCTGGACTTGTTCTTTGTTACTTGTGTCTCTAATATCGAGCCATTGGTAAGGTGCATATCGCCCGATGCCAAATTGATATTGGACGTCCGAGCAGTTTGACGGCCCGCAACGGCGGGAGATGCGGTCCACACTGTCACTGTTACCTGAGGAGGCTCATGTTAGCGTCCCCTTCTTCACGTGTGCTTGCTCGCCACCAGAGAGGCTAGAGATAGGCTCTCTTCGGTGCCGGAAATCTTCGTCTCGTTTTGTGCCGGGGCGCCTACTGAGCAGCGATGCTCCAATACCTGAAAGGGTTGAATGGTATCCAGTTGCTTTCTGAGGCCTCTCCCAGGAATGGCTCGCTGTATTCTATACCATCGTCATCGTCGAGTCTTCCCAAAGCCCGTCGCCGTCTAACACGAGTTTTAATGGGCTCAGATGAAGGTTCCGGGCTAAATTTCGACTCGTTACCGTCAGAACTGAGAATGTGACTCTCGTGATCGTCCCTCCCGATACTTTTCATCGCTCCGGCAGGGCTGAGGCAGGAAATAGACTCCCTTATGGCTGCTGTCTGGGCCTTCCTCTGTGGCCGGCCCTTCTTTTGAAGGTGTTTGCAACTGTGCTGTCACCTGCGTGCTCGCCGTCGTTCACCGTCCCTATTACTGGAGCGAGACAGACGCTGCTGGGCAATCTCTTACAAATCGTCAATTTGGTGACACAGACAATCTCGAACGAAAGGAGAACCAAGGGGACAAAGTTGATGCCGCACCCAGTGGGTGCGGAAACCTTTAAGTGGATTTCAAAGTTGTCTGAAGTTATCATAGTACGGTGACAACAGTGATTAGCTCAACATTTCGATCGACTCCAAAAGGGCAAGAACTTCCACACGACGCGTAACTAGCAAGACCGAACTCGCCATCCGCACCTTCCTTTTCTCTTTGCCATTTCTGCTCACCTCTTGCGTTGCCCAAACTACAAAACGCCCTTTTACACTTCACGTACCCACGCCCACGCTCACCGACACACCTACAGCCTTCCTCGTTGCCATTGATACACAGCATCATACACGATCATTTTCGATGACTGGAAGGATGTCGAACAATGAGACTGATAAGGCTGCAACGCCCCAAAACAGCCCCATGCGGGCTCTCGATATTGTCTTGTGGGACTCAGCTATCAAGATAGTCACGGCAGCCATCAACAAGAAAGACGGCTTCTCGTACTTCAAGGTCACAGGACCTTCGGCTTCAGGCGAAATCGACGTGTTTACTACACAGATAGCAATGAACACGGAGAAAGCCAGCATAGGTCTATTCGTCATCGTCACCACCGAGCTGGAATTCGTGTCCCTTTCCTTCGGCCCCGACCTGACCTCGACATGGATGCGACCTCATTGCGACTCGGAGGCGATGGAATTCTGCCTGCAGAAACTCAGAGCCGGTGGCACTCACCTCATTGATACGTAGTCTCTCCCCAGCGAGGCTCAGGCCAATGGCCTGTTTCCTCTGTCAGCTTGTTTGATTCTCCCCTGTGGACCTCGATGGCCGGGGATAGCGACTCCCTCCCGCCCGCCTGACAATAAGAACCGCTTAGGCTTTCTGTGCATAAGTTTGTTTAGATTACGTTAGTAAGAACCGACCTGCTCTGTTCTCCCCCTCTCTCTTACACGTATTTACCTTACACCTTACCTTTTGCTTACTTCTATTAGTCGCTTGCCGCCTTCCTCCGGAGCTCTAGAGTCGACCCTATTAGACGGCTTGAGATTATCTGCCTCTTCTGCCTTTCGCCTTGCTGCGAGGTGTAGGTGTTATAACTCCCGCCCTCTGTACTCAACCTTGTTTCTTCCTAATATCACTAACAAGCCGAACACAAACAAACTGAGATTCCTGTTCACCCCACGCAAGTCAACTGTATCTTCCGTCACACTACCTGAGCCTCGCTACACATCCCACAACTACCCCAACCAACACGCCAGAGGGGATATCACGAGGCAAGATGCAACACACCGCGCTTCTCGAAATTCTATAGATTGAAATCGAAAGAGCTGAATCAAGGGCTCGCCTTCCTCCGATGAAGACTGACCGGGGCCGTGCGTTACCCCGTTGGCTGCCGCTCTACCAACCCGGTCGCTGCCTTGTTCCTTCCTCTCTTCGCTTTCACCCTCGCTTTCCCTTTACCATTCTCTCTTTGCCACTCCTCTGCTTCAAAATCTTTGAATCAGCACACACTGGGAAACCACGAGAAGCACCACGCAAAAATATCAAAAAAAGTCTTCTCACGATTTTCCATCAAACACTGTCTGTCTCGTCAAGTTATGAGTTTGAGGAGACTACTTCAGAAACAGTCAAAGTAAACAATACTCCTTCGCAAACCAGTCACCGCTTTGTTAAGATGTCTGACCACAACGACAATATAAACATGTCCGACAGCAACACCGCGCCCGAGGGCAGTAACACCTACGACAACGGCACCAACAAGACGTCCCAGAATGCCGTCGTAAGACGCCGGGGGGTCGAAGACAGCATCTTGGTGTACCGGCAGAAAAACAATGCAAGCGCTGCCCTTGGCTCCAGAGCGGGCCCCAGAGACCGAGCCCGTCCTGGTTACAACCCTCTTGGCGTTGGCATATCGTTCGGCAACGCCAACGAGCCGCCTCGCCGCATCACCAAGACCGTTTTCAAAAACGTGGCGCTCTCAGTCAACTCAGGCAAGGTCGTTAGCAAGATGACCAAGGAGATGGAGGATCACGCTGCGACTTCTGGAGAGGGCATCAACTTTTCAACAACCCTCTCCGGCACCTCAACCGAGGTCCATGGTAACTTTGGCACAAGGGAGACCAACGCCAAGATGATTTCAGAGCGCGCCATGGAGGCGCCCGATGTCGCGTCCACCGTCATATAATTCGACGGTGTGCCCGATGGGTTGAGGAAATATTTCAAACTCAAGCGCCATTCTAAGGCTCCCCACATGTCCCCCCCCCCCCGCCATGATGGGTCGCATTCACGACAACAGACCCAAGCCACTGCCTCCTGCGGAAAACACCCAGACCGTTGCCAAAGACAGCAACGGCAAAGAAGGCGTTGGCAAGGGCCAAGGACTCCGCTGCGCTCACTGCCAGAGAGAGGGCCACGGATTGGCCCACTGCGCGGGTCTCGTCACAAACGCCTATGGCGACATCAACGGCTGCCCTGTACACAATACCAAGAAGCACAACTATGACCAGTGCTGTGAGACTTACACAAAGGAGACGGGACAAGTCATTTCTCTAGAAGAGCATTTTAAGTGGCTGGTGAAGAACCGCCGCGGACTTACCCGATCCGCACCAACATCGACATCTGGCTCCTGGCCCTATAATTCCCTGACATGGGAGCAGGTCCTGACAACGACTACGAGGGAGCCATACATGCACAGGGTAACCCGCTGTCCTCGCCCACGATCATGCGGATAGTCGCTGACGTAGAATCGGAGCTCCATCCGAGCGATGTGAAGAAGATTGACTACGGCCCGGACGGCATTTGGGTTTCCAACCTTGTGGATAACAGGACAATGTACCTGGCCGCAATCAC
Organism: Colletotrichum incanum; assembly: GCA_001625285.1. Classification (NCBI taxonomy): domain Eukaryota; kingdom Fungi; phylum Ascomycota; class Sordariomycetes; order Glomerellales; family Glomerellaceae; genus Colletotrichum; species Colletotrichum incanum. Next base: position 190,682 of record LFIW01002552.1, on the reverse strand, counting down.
GGAGAACATAATGTTCAAGCCGTTCGCTACTATCAGAAACGTTCGTCACTTCACAAAGCAAAACCTCTTCGCAGAGAGTTTCGTCTCCAACAAATATTTCAGGGAGGGGCGTTTTAGACGCGACAGGCCCGAAGACAGAGATCTGAAGGACAAGGTAATTGCTCACCCTGGCTGCGACGAGGCAGTCGCGGAGAAAATACGCTGGGCCGTCAAACGCGTGTCCGAGATTTACATTCCGGATTGGGTGATGCTCAGTCTTGAATGGGGAAAGAAACTTCGGACTGCTATCATCATACACCAACCCACGGACATGAATCTCGCCTTGGTCTCATTAGAGCTTGCCTTGGCCACGAAGGAGGATGCAGACGCGGCAAACCAAGCGCGGCTTGACGCGGAAGTTGAGAACGGCACCCCTTCTGTCCCATGGGGGGCAGCTCTCGCCGCACAACAGGGTGCCACCGGCGGCGGCGGCGACGACGAATACATGGAGCTCAGAAACAAGGATGCACGCACAAAGCAGAAGATCATTGATATTCTGGCCGAAAAGCTCGAGGAGAAAGACGAGCGGATTGCCCAACTGCAGGCCGAGAACGATGGTTTGAAGAGGACCAAACACGTGCTGACTCCACAGCTCTCGGTACGCGCTGGGAATCCGTCTCCCGACAAGAGGATACGCACGGCAGAGCCAACAGGGCTGCATGAAACCTCGAGAGAATGCTGGGAGCTCCTCGCATCCATGAATGACGTGATGGGCCAAATAACAGTCGAGGTTGAAACGTTGGAGATACGCGTTGGCAGTGCGCTTGGGCAACTGGTAGGCCCTCTGATGAATACCAGAAACTGCAGCCGCCTACGAATCCTCGCTTCGGGCCAAGGTAACAGCCCTTGGTACTGCTGGGACCGCATCCAAAGCCGAGGTGTTAGGGATGGGGCACGGGCCCTGGGATGCAGCCGGATTGAGGGGTGCATACACATCCGACGACGGGATACTGGGATAATTGTAATCGGCTAGTAGTAGCCAATTTCAAACAGTACTTTGAAGCCCATGGTTCCTTCGTGTGACGACTGTTTTTTGAGTAGAATTTTGCTGGATAATCTCATTTCCGGCAACTTCCTCATCATGGCCAACACAAAGCTCGTCTTCAGCAGGGTCGCAGGGCCCCACTACTTGCGCTTGACGTTCTAGTCAACGGAGAAGATGCAGTTAGCCGGCAGGCCAGGCTTTCATCATCGTCGGCCGCAAAGCTTCTTCAAAGTCGGTGATAGTGACCTTGGGAAGCTCGGCAGCAATCCGAGCCCGGGTCTCTTCAATCGACTGGAGAATGCAGTCGAAACCCTCGCGAAGTTGTGTTGTAACAAGGCCGGGGCCACTGCTGTATAAGGAGCCAGGGGGGGCCAACGGCCTTGTATCGTGGTTGTGGAACTCTTGTTGGCAATGGCTCTCACTTCGGCCTGCCACCCCATCAGCTAATGAATGGTCTTTGGCCACACGACTACGATTGCCGAGTCCTTAGGTAGACGGCCGCTTCAGCAACCTTCTGCACCGACTGTACAGTGCCCCTCCTTCAACCAATAACAACGACACTCAGGCCCCCCACCGCCAGTCAAAGACCTATAGAGTTCCGATAATTTTGCTCTGCCGGCCTCCGAAACTAACATCCACCGTGGCGTCCCCCGGGACCGACGCGTCGCCAACAACCATCCCGCCGACCCACTTTAAACGCCGCCATCCTGCCGCCGTTAGCAAATCCCTAGACAACAGTCCGACCTCGCGCGACCTACCTATCTTCGACAGCCGCGCAAGATACCATGAAATCCTTGCATCCATCTCGCTTATGGCCTTTGTAGTAGCGTCAATACTGCCTTGGGCACCATTTGGCACGCTTTGGTCTTAAGGCGTGGTATCCTGACCACTTTTGTCTATATCTAGGAGCGTCAGGCCGAAGACGGCCACTTTACGCCTTGTCTCGTGCGACAGCGGGAGGAAAGACGTCGCCCTACTGACGGCTGTGACGCGGCAAGAGTCAGCCAATGCGTCCGTTCGCAGCGGCCCTTGCAGGCTGCATGGGGGGCATAGTAATTGCCGATCTGCGGCGGACGCCACGGGATAATAGGTAAGACGGAAGTGTAAGACAACTTAGTCACTTAGTTACTTGCCTACTTATTTGCCTACTTACTTAGTTACTTACTTGCTTAGTTAGTTAGTTGCTTAGTTCCTTACTTACTTAGTTCCTTACTTACTCAGTTAGTTAGTTCCTTACTTATTCAGTTAGTTAGTTCTTTACTTACTTACTTACTTACTTACTTACTTCCTTACTTAGCTCCTTAGTTCCAAGATCTAGTAATACCAAGAGCTGGTGGAGACACCTCCATACGTTAGCCTATGAAGCCACTGCGCTCAAAGGGCCCGCCAATGCTCTCACGTTTGCAAGCGTTGCTGTCAACACTGCTTTTCCAGGATGGGCGAGCTTGTCCTGTGACATGACGCGTGGGTCGTAACAGTTGCTGATGCGGCTGTTACGGGCTTGTTGCTCGAGGTGGCGAAAGAAGGTGTTATAGGTCGGGACGTCCCGACGGCAAAGTCGGCTGCGGAAGGGACCGCAGTTGTTGGCATGGACATGGCGAACAAGCGCGTTTTTGAGATGTGAACTGGGGGTAGATCTGGCGGCGGCGGCGGCGGCGGCGGCGACGGTGAGTCGGATGGAGAAGAAGTGAAGGAAGGAAAGGATAAGGTACTGTGGCGACTGGAGGGATGTCAGCCCCGGCCGAGGGTGAAGACATCACCGGCGTTGGTGCCGCGGGCAAAAACTTTACTGGTGCGCGCATATTGACGGCTAGCTGGTGACGGTATATCAGCCTTGACGGGAGCGCTGATTGCTAATTTCACTGAACAGCTTCGTCTGCTGGCTTGTCAGCCATTGGAGTTTTTTTTTACGCTGACGAGGTGAGTTACACCTAGATCGTAGTAGTTGCGATAGCAGTACATGAATGAATTAAAACTCTAATTGGTGTTGCGAACCCGTAGACAGAGGCAAATTGGGTTGTGGCAGCTCTAGCGAGGTGGGATCGGACACGTTAGAGACGACGAATCACGCGATAGTACACAAACGAATCAACTGGAGGCAAATTGAATTCTTCATTAAAGTAAGGTTACTATAGCCTGAAAAGAACATGCTGCTTTCTGCAATGCTATTCTCGCCGGAGAAATTACTTGGCGACAGAATAATTTGCGACAGAAATCGTAAATATAGATGGAAGAAGGAGCCAGGGCTTTCTAATATCGGCTCAGGAAAGAACGGGAAGGCACTAAATGACGTCTGTCTCTTTCATTTTTTCACTGGGCCAGTGACTCCTTCCTTCGCAACGATAAGTCACCTGTCTACGGATGGATTTTCTTCATCGTGCTGCCGTCTCTGTCGACACGTCTCTTCTATCTTGTCGGGTTTCTTGTTGCACGACATCTTCGGAGAGCACAGAAACCCAAGAAATTTCCCATGCCACAAACCTTCGACACTCATGGCGGGTTCAATGGTCGTGCCGGATCTACACAGGATACCTATGACTTCCAAGATCTCGAATGGCCGCGAAAGCCGGAGTATCAAGTGGAGTGGAGGCGCCTGCAACGTTCAAACATCAGCTAAATGACGCGATAGACTTCCAAATCCAAGATCAAAATGTACATCAGTCTCTTGACCGCGATTGAAGCTCATAGAACATAGGACAGCGGTAGAGCCAGGCTCTCGACGACGATTAGAAAAAGCGCTACTTTCATTATCAGTAGGGCTTGGATCGAGCCGGACAAAGTGTTATAACAAGCTTCTTGGTCATCACAAAGTAAGCTTAGTCGATCTATGTCATCGCTATTGAAATCCAGGACCGCCTCTCCGCACTCGAATTCAACCAGGTCTATCCCTCTGAATGGCCCGCGGCACAAGCTTCCTAAGAGTTTAGCCCCTTCGGCCCCAGGCTGGGCGGTTTTACTCGGTATGATGTCCGTCAAGCAAATGCCAAGCCCTATTGCCTGGGCATCAACTGACTCAAACAGGTAGCGGGACAAGTCGGGCCCGAACCGCGCTTTTGCATTTCTTCACGTTCGTTCACGACTTGGCGTGGTCAGGGACAGCAAAAGGTCAGTCGCTGTTGATGTGTAAGCGGCCGGACGATGGTCTTTGGGGATGGTATTTCACCAGGCATAAGTAACACATAGCTAGACAAAGTCTGTCACTTCGAGTTGAATAATCACGTCCACACATGGGCAAGCGGTACAGTGTTACATATGCAATTTAATTCGCGCATCTAGAAACCAATGCTAACCGTTGAAAGTCAATGCTGAACTCGCTGACGTCTCTGGCGCCAGTGTACGTTTATCCATGATATGCCCCAGCCGTTTCATCCGTCTGGATCCTGAAGCCTACTTCGCGGGCCTGGCGCGTTGACATTGCCGAATCTGAACCAAAACCTACGCTGATGATGAGACGACTTGCCACACAGCAAAGACGGGACTATACTCACGCCTATGCAAAACCATCGTGCATGCTAATTTAACCGGAACCGCAGACGCAGCCCTTGCGAAGCGCCGGGGCGATGTTGGGGAAAGGGAAGCATTGTCGGCCTTGGACCTCGCAGTTCTCGCTCTCAACGCCGCAGGCGTCGTCGGTGCAGGGACCGGTGTAAGGTTCGGTGGGAGCCTGCGCGACAGAGGCAGCGACAAGGGCGAGGACGGTGACGAGGATGCCGCGCATTGTTGCTGAAGTTGTGGGTAAGAAAGAGTAGGTTGACCGTTTTGATCAAGGGTTTTTGATCGGATGAAGGTAAAGTTGGAGAATTGTTGAGTGATGATGAGCTGGCGGAAAGATGGGATGCTAGACTGTGCGTTCGTCTTGATTATATACTTCTTCCACGACGGGATGAAGGCATGTCATTTAACTTCGCGCCCCCTTTTCCCATCCCTCGTTCTCTGCCCATCATCAATGGCTCGCCAGGAGTATCATGTCTATTTTGGAGGGATGACAATTGAGGCTCGGTCACGGACGTCTGGCGGTGCAGTCGGCTGGTGGCCCGAGAGACTTGGCTGCACCTTGGCGGGTTTTGGGTATTATCGGGGTTGGAGGGGGCGATGAGCGCGGCATTGCGGTAGCCAAGGTCAAGTGTGTAATGGGACCTGCTATTGCCTATGAGCGGTAAAACTAAATAAAAAGCTTGTGGTTGCGGCCTCGCACTGGTCTTGGCGATGAACGTTTCAACTCCTTCTTGCGCTTCTCTTGGCTCGTTGCTGGCGCGGGAGGTTGTCCACGTCTCAGGGCCTTTATTTAGGTGGGCAACATTCCAATTGGCCGCAACCCCCCCTACGGCGGACGATGGATTGACGATAGGTGACTTGTCGAGTCTTGTTGTTCCTCCCCTACACGCGAACAGATGGTTCAACTCTTGGGAGTTGTCAAAATAGTAATAAGGGGGCTGGATCCTTGCTATGTTGTTGTGTCGGTGGCCCCGCACATGTATTTGTGTATCGCGAGTCAGCGATCGCCCTGGGAGCCGATGCAACCAGATGCTTATCTTGAAACAGCCCGACGGGAGTGAAATGAAACGGGCCTAGGGTCGAAGTCTGCCGTGGACAAATGAGGGATTTGAGGCGGCATCTCCGTCGATCCCGCCTTCACTGCAACATCGCCTCTTGTCCCTCACCAAACGATTGCATGTGAGAGCCGAGGCGTGCACAGTGCGGGAAGTGACTCTATTTTGAACAAGCAGGGTCTACTCTATGACGCCGAGCGAGAGAACGCTGGCGAACGCCGTGCTACGCTGTTAGGCGGGTTCGAAAGCACTGATTATTCAAGGTCTGGAGAAGTTGTAGAGCAACAACTGCAGACTCCAGCTGTGATTCAGGAACGGATCGGAGAAGTGGGGCTTTAGTATTCGCATCGGCACCGGCCCCCAGTGCTCACCAACGGCCAAAACGGACCTGCGATTCAATTCCAGTCCGCCCTCATGATTCAATGTGACATTGCACAGCAGCGCTGGGAAATTGCATGACAAGAACAAACCAGTACTATCAGTTTCAAAGCCTTCGCCGCTGTTTACCGTTTCCATGTGACATGGATACCAGCGTGAATTATTCCACAAATGCCAACTGCTCACATCTCTAAAAACCATCCCTCAGCTGTAGCAGCTTGTACCTAAACTAACCACCTGCTACCTTGTCTGAATAGCACCCAACACCGGCGACCGAGCTGACCTACACTGGTTTTTCCTTGCCGGCTATCCAGCTTCTCTCGGGTGATGACGGTTCATAAGTGAGGTTGCCTGTGCAAACAACGAATGGACAGGGGCAGGTGATCGGGTATTTTGGGATGCTACGAGCACCACTTGTTACTGAAAGGCAACTGCAAACCATCAGTTCGAGTTTCCTTTGTCCAGGTTTGATTGGTTCCGCTTCCAGAGTCACGTGGTGTTAGATCTATCATGTGATCAAGCACGTGATTCTCATCCGATCCTGTCTTTTTTGAGGTGGCCTGGGCAGGAGAACCCTGTCCGAAAACTTCCCAAATTCCTCGCAAACTCGAATGACAGTTGCACGTCGACCACATTTTAAAGATGAAGATGAGGATGACTCTCTCCGTCCAATACAGGAGACGCGAGGTTAAGGCGGATGGAATCACCTAATAGAGCCCCTCGCCGCCTCAACGTACTCATGATTTTGTCGACCTTCGGACACCGCTTGTCAAAATTGGACGTTTCTCGGCTAGTTATCTGCAAAGGGACTTCTGTTCATCGCACAGCCAACTCTCGGGGTATGAATCACCGTGACTGGCCAATGGGTCGGTCCAGCCAAGATGCTTTGCAGGGCATCCGCAATGCTCCTTCCAGATTGAGCCTGACGGCCCCAGGCGGCTGACAACATCCATGGAACTCGGGGAAGAAGCCCTGTGACAAAGTTGGTCCATTTCATCTCGCATGGGGCAGGCAGTTGATCTGTTGGTTCGGATTGCTGCTACGCCACAAAAGGTGCATCCTATTGATAAAAGAGATCTTCGTCACGTCGCCAACACGCTGACCTGCGGCTGATGTGCTGCGTCCTGGCTTTGCGCAGTTGCGCTTCCGTCACGTGTTGCTTACCGCCCACGATACGATGAGCTTCTTCTGTCTCAACGAGGACACGCTGGGCCCAGTCGTCCACGGCTGCCGCGACAACTTCGATTTTACCGTCAAGTTCGAAAGCGTCGTTTTGTCAATTGTCCCGGCTTCGATATTCGTTGCGGCCGCGCTTCTACGCCTCCTCCACTTGTTTCGCAAACCAAGGGTCGTTGATGGAGTCATCCTACAATGGCTCAAGCTTGTGAGCATCACGAACGCCGCTTGTTGTCGCTTTTCTGATGCACAAACAGTCACTCATTGTGGTCTACACTGGCCTCCGACTTGGCCAACTGATTTTGTCAGCCCACGGCACTTACTGGTCGTCTCATTCCGGAGTGGCCTCTGATGCGATGGGCTTTATCGTTGGCCTTGTGATGATCTTACTCTCGTTCCTGGAGCATCCCCGCTCACCACGGCCATCGATGCTGCTTGGTTTTTACTTGCTAGTCACCATCTTGTTTGATATCGCTCAGTCGAGAACGTTATGGCTCTCGTCCGGTTCCACAAACGATCTGCAAAAAGCCCACGTCTCCGTTGCTGCTGTCACCCTCAAAGCTATCATCCTCGTGCTCGAGTCTCGCAAGAAACGCCAGGTGGACCTCCAAAAGCAGCAATGCCCGGAGGCGACGAGCGGCATCATTAGTCTTTCTACGTACTTCTGGGTCAATACCCTCTTTCTCACAGGTTTTCGTAAACTCCTCACCATCGATGACCTGTATGCTCTCGACGAGCCAATGTCAGCTGAGGTCTTGTACACCAAGCTCTCGCCCCGCCTAGAGGGAAACGTCGCCAAAGGCCACACGCATGCCCTGTTTAGAAGTCTTATCAGCACACTTGCAGTTCCTCTAATTCTTCCCATCGTGCCGCGACTCTGCTTGATGGGTTTCAAATTCTGCCAGCCTCTCATGATTGAGAGTTTGCTGAATTATCTCCAGGAACCCGAAGGCTCTTCCTCGCCTAATAAGGGGTACGGGTTCATCGGTGCGGTTATCCTCATATACGTCGGCATGGCTGCGTCCATGTCTCTGTACTGGTATTTCCAAGAGCGCCTCGTGCATATGGTGAGAGCCATCTTGGCCTCTGCCGTCTATCGCAAGACGACCGTCATCAGTTTGTCCGCCGCGGACGATTCATCCGCCTTGACGCTTATGAACGCCGATGTGGGGCGCGTCAAATACGGGTTCCAACCGATACACGAGTATTGGGCCAACACGATCGAGGTCGCATTGGCATGTTGGTTGCTGCAACGCCAAATCGGTGCGGCCTTCGTGGCACCTGTCATCGTTGTCATTGTTTGCGCGGCAGCCTCTACGCTTACCGCGAAGCTCACCGGCAAACGCCAGACACTCTGGATGGATTCGATTCAACAACGAGTGGGTGTTACCTCAAAAGCGATTTCAAGCATGAAGGCTCTGAAGATCTCGGCAATGTCTGGCCCGATAGAAAACATAATCCACAGCCTAAGACTGAAGGAGCTCAGTGTGGGTGGCAAGTGGCGCTTGTTGCTCCTCGCTGCTGTCACGATTGCATACACGCCCTCTCAAATCGGCCCCGTCATGGCATTCGCCGTAACGTCTCAAACCCTCGATGTCACTCGTATCTTCACTTCAATGGCATATCTCATGCTCCTGGCCGGTCCGTTGGGAAACCTCTTCCAAACCATTCCGCAACTAGTTTCTGCATTCACTTGCCTAGGTCGCATCCAGGCCTATCTCGACAAAGAAACCCGAACGGACTTCCGCAAAACGCTTAACGCTCCACCCTTCTCTGAGAAAAACACTGATGCCGCACCACCGTGTCAAGGCAATGCCGCTATCACAGTGAATCAAGCCTCGTTCGGCTGGGTTGAAGGAAAGGCCGTCCTGGAAGACTTTGACATCACGATCCCAGCCCACGCACTCACTATTATTGTGGGCCCCGTGGCCTCTGGCAAGTCGACTTTGTTGAAAGGCCTCCTTGGGGAAACACCAATTCACTCCGGCGAAGTCCTCTTGGGTACCAAACAACGCAGGATCGGATATTGCGACCAATCTCCGTTTCTCTACAATAACACGATCAAAGCTAACATTATTGGTCATTCCGAGCTTGATCCTGAGCGCTACACCCAGGTTGTCGACGCGACGATGCTCTCCACTGATTTCGCCACGCTGCCCAAAGGAGATCGTACCATGATCGGGAGCAACGGTCTAACTTTGAGCGGTGGTCAGAGACAACGGGTTGCCCTTGCGCGAGCGCTGTACTTGGAGGCTGACCTTTTCATCCTGGATGATATCCTCAGTGGCCTTGATGCGACAACTGAGGAACACGTCTTCCGCAGAGTGTTTGGTAGTGATGGCATGATCCGCCGTAGGGGTGCCACCGCCGTGTTGTGCACGCACTCGGTTCGACATTTGCCTCTAGCCGATCATATTGTTGCACTTGGTGCCGAGTGTACTATTGTGGAAGAAGGCTCTTTTGCAGACCTTCAAACTAATGGAAAGTACGTGCAGAGCTTGAAGATCCAAGACGCAGAGGAGAGCCCTGAGCCAAAGACTGACACCAATACCCAACCTGAAATGGCCACTTTGGCGCAGACAGTGACCCAAGCTTCCATTGCGGCTGACGAATCGGACAAGGCACGTCAACTGGGCGATGTCGCTGTCTATAAGCACTACTTTGGTAGCATGGCACCTTTGGTCATTGTGGCCTTCCTCTTCTGGTGCTGCGTTTACGGCTTCGCATTCAACTTTCCCACTGTGTGGTTGAAGTACTGGTCTGAAAATGTCACCTCGCCAAACCCGACACGTTCAGGAGCTTTTTACATGGGGATCTATGCGCTACTTCAGATCACGTGTCTAGGGTCGCTGATGATTGTTGTCGTGATCAACACTCAGACCATGATCTCTCAGTCGGGCTCAAACCTGCACAAGCGGGCATTGCGGACGCTCATCGGCGCACCGTTGCGATTCTTCGCCATCACAGATACGGGGACGGTGACCAACCTGTTCGCTCAAGACCTGGCTCTCATAGATAGCGAGCTGCCAATGGCGTTGATTAATTTCTCAGTATTGTGCTTCGCCGCCACGGGAATGGCCGCCGTTATTGCTGTCTCGTCACCGTGGTTGGCCATCAGCTACCCTTTCCTCATTGCGATTCTGTACTTTGTTCAAATGTTCTACCTTCGAACGTCGAGGCAGCTGCGTATATTGGAACTCGAGGCAATAAGTCCACTTTAGTAAGGGCGTCAACGTCCACTTGGCTTGGCATTGGCTAACTATTTGTTCAGCTCTCATTTCATCGATACTCTGAAAGGCTTATCCACGCTGCGAGCGCTAGGGTTCATCAACTCTGACATAAGTGTCAACAACGACCTGCTCGATACCAGCCAACGGCCAGCTTATCAGCTCGCAATCATCCAGCGCTGGCTACAACTGGCGTTGAAGTTGCTTGTTGCCGTACTCGCCACTGTCGTCGTGACGCTGGCAACCCAACTCCGGGCAAGCTCTGGATTCACTGGAGCTTCCCTCGTCACTCTTATGTCATTTGGCGATACGCTGACCACGATTGTGCAATCATACACAATGCTCGAGACAAGCATCGGGGCTGTGGCGCGTCTCAAAACCTTCAGCGATACAGTGACTCCAGAAACCGGACCCGATGAGGATATCATCCCCAAAGAAAGCTGGCCGGAGGAAGGTGCAATTGAGATTAAGGCGGTTTCGGCGTCTTATGGAGCCCCCCAAGTTGCACCAGGCGCAGGAGTGGAAACAAAGCCACCAGGCGACCTAGCCATTCGAGACCTTCACCTCTCTATTCGCCCAGGTGAAAGGGTGGCCATATGCGGCCGGACAGGCAGCGGCAAATCGTCGCTCATCCTGCTGCTCCTTCGCCTTCTGGAGACACTCCCCGGAGGTGCCAACGGCATCGTGATAGATTCCTTACCTATCGAGAAGATCGACCGTGACACGCTGCGGCGACGTATCATAGCCGTATCGCAAGACGCCATCTTCCTTCCAGACGGCTCTACCGTGCGCAAAAATCTCGACCCCTTCCAAGCGGCCGATGAATCTGATTGTCTAAGCGTCCTGGAGCAGGTCGGGTTACTCGCCGGAGTACAAGAACGAGGCGGGATCGGCGCCCATCTCACTGCTGACTCGTTCAGCCAAGGCCAGAAGCAGCTATTTTGTCTTGCCCGCGCTGTCTTGCGCCGGCGTGTGAAGAGCCGCAATGGAACCAACGGCGGCATCCTCCTGCTTGACGAGGTTTCTTCTAGTGTCGACCGAGCCACCGACATCGCGATGCAAGACATTATCCGGCGTGAATTTGGCGGGTACACCATCGTCATGGTTTCTCATCGTCTGGACATGGTCCTGGAATGCGACACTGTCGTCGTCATGGACAAAGGGCACCTGGCCGAGAAGGGTGAGCCGCGCGTGCTCAAAGAGCGCGAAGGGGGCATGTTTAGGGATCTATGGCACAGCAGCAGAACGGCGGAGGAATAAGCCATCCCGCGCTTGGCCCAGCCAACAGGATCAGTAGAGGACCTGACAACGGTATTCGACGAGGCCAAGGAAACGTACCTTGGTGCGGGCGACAATGAGACTTCCATCGGACCCCCCGCTTTTGCAAACGCCTCTGCGTGGCACAGCATGTGCATTTTCCCCTCCGACTTTGGCGCCTTCATCGAATTGCCTCTTCCAGGCTTAATATCCATTCATGGTTGTCTTACCGAGTTCCACTTTTGTTAGCTTTTGCTCATTTGCCCTACCAATGTTTACGGACGCCTTTTAGTTTTACACATTCCCCCCACGAGAAAGCTGATGCCTCACAGAATGACGAGAACGCCGGAAGAACACAAGAGGGTATGGATCCTCTTCAACAGGCTCTTCCTGACACACGTTATCGGCCTTATTCAGCCCGCTAATGCGCTTTACATGATGCTACCTTACGGAAATGGGACGAACTCCAGGCTGGTCGAATCCTTCGCCAAGCTTCGTCGATTCCCGTTACAGAAATCCCATGGCGGGAGGCGCCGCTTATCCTGCCTGACCCCAACCCGCCAAGAGTCCATTTGTTGCCTGGGACCGTTTGGTGTATGGAGACAGGAGATCCTGACCGTCTTGGTTAGCTCGATCCCACTGCGTTCACCTTCCTAAAGTTCTCGAGCCGAGCGCCTAAAGACAACATTCTATGCATTGAACCTGGCAGAAGGTATTGAGTGACTGTGCTTGGCAACTCCTGCGGGCTCTTGGGCCATCTCCTTCACCTCCAGGGTGTCATAACCTGTGCCCAACTGCGGAGGCCCCTATGCCATCGTTGAAGCTGGTCTGCAAGGGGATATCCATGAAGAAGGATGCGCCATGCGTCGTCTAAATGCAATGCGGAATTGCCTCGAACCCCTTTGAAGGTAGCTTGCCTCGTGGCTATCCCCACTTGCTCACCAGCAAGAGGCAAACTGATTTCCTCAAATACGGAAGTCTGCCGGGCCACATCACATTTTTGCTTACACTCATATATCAAGCGCTTCTGAAGACGGAACTTGGACCACCGACGGAAACTGTGGCATGTCAGCTATCGGAAGCAAAGATAAGCTTTCAAGACATTGTGTTGATTCTACTGTTTTAAAGCCCGTAAATCCATCATCCTACAGCCCCAATTCAACAACGCCATGGCACCTGACGTCTTGAACACCGGTGGTCAGAGATTTGGCCCCCATCTCTTGAAGTCGGGCGAAAACGCCGAAGAGCACGCCAAAGCATACTGGAAAACGTTTCTTCATAATTGTCAGCCAGCGCGCTTCCCATCTCGACCCCAAACACTCGCCGCGGCTCAACAGTTCACGGTTGAACATCAGTTCGCCTTTGCACATGACTATGTCGACTGCTCAACTCTGCTGATCGCCGCATGGGCCGTAGTTATAGGCCTGCACACTAACTCCAGCGATGTTGTCTTCGGAGCCGGCGTTCATGGAGTCCACCTAAACGACCAAGGGGATACCCGAACCAATAGAACCTCGGTCGACATGATTCCCATTCGAATCAAGCTTGAAAGCAATTTGGTGCTGAAGATCTATATCGAGCGCATACTAGACGCTATTACTGCAGGGACCCAGCACTGCCATCTCGGCCTGCAAGCTGTCCGGCAGATCGATAAGGATACCGGCAATGCATGTGACTTTGATACGATCTTGGTCATTACTCCGAGCAAGTCCTGCACAGAATCCCAGAACCAGGTACTTGAGAATCTGAATACTACCATCGATTCCGATTCGCTGTCGAAGTTGACGATCTTCTGCACGCCTGGCAAGGGACACACCAACCTACTTGCCAAGTGCAGCACAAGTTTTCGGTCACCATGGGATGTCAGAAAGATATTGGAGCAGCTTGCTTTCGTTGTGGGGCAACTGGCCGACGCTGCGAACAGTAAAACCCTGGCCCAACTGGCCACGATACCACCTTCTGATGTTGTCCAGTTGTGGGGTTGGAACAAAGAGATTCCCCACGCTGTAACCGGCTGCATTCACCACTTGATCCGACAGAAAGCCGAAGAGACGCCAGAATCGCCAGCTGTTTGCGCTTGGGATGGCGACTTCACTTACGCTGCCCTCGATCGTCTCTCCAACCAACTCACTCTTGAGCTTCTTCGTCGAGGCGTTGGCGTCGGGGACCTGATACCTCTCTGCTTCGAAAAGTCGGCTTGGACTGTAGTCGCCATTTTAGCAGTGCTTAAAGCCGGCGGCGCTTTCGTGCTCTTGGACTCGTCGCATCCCGAGGAGCGTCTTCGCTCAATTGCTCAGCAAACTTCGTCCAGGCTCATCCTCACTTCCAACGCGCTCGACTCACTTGGTCGGTGTTTGAATAAGGAGGTTTTCGTCGTCGGCCCTGACATTCCTGCCTGGCACTCTGACCCCCAGAAGCATGACCTCCCGAATACCTCTCCTGAATCAACGATGTACGTCGTCTTCACATCCGGAAGTACGGGTATCCCTAAGGGCGTAGTCGTTTCCCACGCCAGCTTCTACTCGGGTCTCCATCACCAGCTGGACCGCCTCGGCTTTAGGCCAGGATGCAGGCACTATGACTTTATGGCCTATTCCTTTGACATATCGATTCACAACACAATTGCCACTCTGGCCGTTGGAGGTTGCCTGTGCATCCCATCCGAATCCGATAGGAGGAACAATCTTAGGGGCAGCATGCTTGGCATGGGCGCCACGAGCACCAGTCTGACGCCATCAGTCGCAAGAGTGCTCGAGGATGATCTTCTGGCTACTCTTGAGTCTCTAGTTCTCATTGGAGAAGCAGTGACTTTGACGGACACTAAACGTATGTGGGGCAAGACCAAGTTGATAAACTCATATGGTCCTGCAGAGTGTACCCCCTACAGTATGACGAACGAACTAGCCACCAGCCCCGAAACGGCAATCAGTATCGGAATCGGTGCCGGCGCGCTGACTTGGGTTGTTCATCCGGATGACCACAACCAACTTCTACCACTGGGTGTAGTTGGTGAATTACTGCTCGAAGGACCAATTCTGAGCCAGGGGTACCTGAACGACCCCGAAAAGACGGCCATGGCCTTCATCGAGGACCCGCCGTGGCTGCTGCAAGGCTCGACACAGACGCATCAGCCAGGCAGACGAGGTCGTTTGTACAAGACTGGCGACTTGGTGCGGTACAACGAGGGCGGCACTTTAGACTTTGTTGGGCGTAAAGATACCCAGAGCAAGATCAGAGGGCAAAGGATCGAGCTAGCCGAAGTCGAATATCATCTGCGCGAGTTTGTGCCGGGTTTGAGGCATGTGGCTGTGGAAATCATTCGACCGGGAGGCCAGGTCGCTGTCCTCGCAGCCTTCTTGGTGGTTGGCAGTGACCATGACGACCATGCGCCGAAACGGCCCTCCCTGGAAGACACTGCAACAGTTACAACCATTCCTACGACTACTGATGACTTATTGAAGAAACACATCCCCGGGTATATGATCCCTGTCGTTTACTTTTCCCTGACCTCCTTGCCTCTGAACCGCTCTGGCAAGGTTGACCGCCTAAAGCTACGTGAGCTTGGCGCAAAAGTTTCAGCTCAAGAGCTGTTGAAGTTGGAAGAGACTACAAATGCTGCGGTAGTCACAGAGAACCTTCCACTGTCCGAACACGAGAGACGCTTACAGAAACTTTGGGCAAATGTGCTGAACATTAACATTGCTTCAATTAGCCACAAGTCGAACTTCTTCCGTCTAGGTGGCGACTCACTTTCGGCCATGAGACTTACTAGTGATGCCCGCGATTCCGGACTCTCTCTTACTGTGGAAGACATCTTCCGCCACCCAGACTTGAGTGGTCTTGCAGAGGTCTTGGAAGATGCAGACACGCGTTCGAACAGTTTCCCAGACGTGCCTCCCTTCTCACTCCTTGGCAACCACGACGCTTCCGCAGTTTGCAGTGCTATTGCCGAGATGTATGGTCTCGACCTTGCAGCAATCGAGGATATCTATCCCTGTACGCCTTTACAGGAGGGCATATTAGCGTTGACATCCAAAAAGGCGCAACGGGAAGACTATCTTTTGCAGGCTGTACTGCAGTTGGCGGATGGAGTGGACCTGCAACGCTTCCAGAACTCGTGGGACCAGATCATTGAAGCTGTGCCCATACTGCGAACGAGGATTGTTGAGCACAGCAGCCACCCTGGATTGTTACAAATGGTCCTTCGAGGCAAAGCTCATTGGGCCGCGTCGAATCATCTGAACGCGTATCTTGCCAAAGACAAGGCGAGAACGATGGGACTTGGCACTCCACTTTCTAGGTATGCAATAATCCGCGATGCTTCGCAGACGTATTTTGTGTGGACTATTCACCACGCCGTCTACGACGGAGCGTCGGTGCCCCTTTTGCGCGATATGGTTCAACAGGCATATCACGGGCACGAACTTCGCAAGCATGGAGATTTTAACTTGTTTGTCAAACATTTCGTAAGCCAGAGCGACTTCGATGTGGGCGAAGACATATTCTGGCAGTCTGCGTTTGCAGCGTACGACTCGGCCCCCTTTCCATCCTTACCAGTCGGCACTCAAGAACCGAGTCCGCAATCTGTTCTTACGCAGCGCTGCTTCCTTGCTGAGACTTCAGGCTACTCTGTCACGACGGCGACCGTCATCCGAGCCGCATGGGCCTTGGTCCTCTACTACAACAACACCCAAGAAGACGTTGTCTTTGGGACCACGGTCTCTGGTCGCAACGCCCCGATCGATGCTATCCAGAACATCATCGGCCCGACAATCGCAACGCTACCGACGCGCGTTCAAATACCGGAGCTCGACCAGACGACAGTTTCCGACTTTCTCGAACATATCCAGCAGCAAGCTGCCAAGACCATCCCTTACGAGCAGACGGGCCTCCAAAACATCAAGAAGTTCAGCCGAGAAGCGGAGCGAGCCTGTGACTTTCAGACTTTGCTTGTCGTCCAGCCTAGCGATGACTACGGGGACACCGACTCCGGCTTGGGCGTCTGGAAAGAAATGCCTCACAAGAAGGTGTTTTCAACTTATCCCCTGACCTTGTCGTGCTATCTTGGTGCCGACGTCAATTGTATTGAGGTAGTGGCCAACTACGACTCCGACATTCTCCAGCCCTGGCGTCTGCAGAAGATGCTCCAACTGTTCGCTCACCTAGTCGAACAACTGACCTCATCTCCATCCAAGATGCTCAGCACCCTTGAGCCCCTGACTCCGGCCGACAAAATGCAGCTATGGGACTGGAATCGAACTGTCCCAGAAGGGGTAACTGGATGCGTACACGACGTTATTGATTCCCAAGCACGGGCCAAGCCGGATACTACCGCGATCGAGGCTTGGGATGGATTGATGACATACCGGGAGCTGGATGGCTTTGCCGCAAAGCTGTCATTCCACCTTGTGAATCGAGGTATCGGTCACGGATCCCTGGTTCCTATTTGCTTCGAGAAATCGAAATGGGCAGTCGTCGCCATTCTGTCAGTGCTGAGAACGGGCGCCGGCTTTGTCCTGATGGATCCCTCTCAGCCTGAGGGACGACTACGATCTATAGTCCAACAGCTGAATGCTGAAATAATCCTGACTTCGAAGACAAGCTACTCTATCTGCAAGAACATCGTTGATGAACCGCCAATTGTGGTCACAGAGACCCAGCTCGAGTCGCTTCCAGAGCCCGGTGAACCAGACTCTTTGCCCCAAGTTGACCCGTCGTCAACCATGTACGTCGTCTTCACGTCGGGCAGCACAGGAAATCCCAAAGGTGTTGTCATCCCGCACTCCAGTTTCCGCGCCGCGTTACATCATCAACTTTCTCGCATGGGGTTCACCTCAGCCACGAGACACTACGACTTCCTCTCGTACGCGTTCGACGCGTCCATCTGGAACACGATTGCGACGCTCGCCGCAGGCGGCTGTTTATGCATTCCTTCTGAGCAGGATCGAAGAAACAACCTGCAAGGGAGCATGAGATCTTTCAGAGTTACGAGCGCCAGCCTGACCCCGTCCGTTCTTAGATTGCTTCTGGAACTCCCCTCATCACTGCGAACCATCATTTTATTGGGCGAGGCGGTCACCGTAGAACACACTCGACTCTGTTGGGGAAAGATAGCCATTGTGAATGCGTATGGCCCCGCAGAGTGTACTCCCAACAGTGTCATAGGCAGCGATTCCCCGAGTCCGGAGGCCGCCGCCCTCATTGGAAAAGGATCAGGGGCAGTCACTTGGGTAGCAGACGTCAGAGACTCGAACCGACTTGCGCCGATCGGTGCTGTGGGAGAGTTGCTTCTAGAAGGGCCCATTGTTGGAAACGGATACCTCAACGATATGGAAAAAACGAAGACTTCCTTCATTCAAGCCCCTCCTTGGTTGATAAGCGGGTCTTCGTCAGCGCCTGGGCGACACGGAAGGCTTTACAAGACAGGAGACCTTGTACGGTATGAACCGGACGGGTATTTGAGCTACATTGGCCGCAAGGATACGCAAGTCAAAGTCCGGGGGCAACGTGTTGAGCTGAGCGAGGTGGAATTTCATATGGGCGAATGCGTCCCTTCCGCCCGTCAGGTTGCTGCAGAAGTCGTCGTGGTAGGTGAAGATTCTCGCCCGATACTAGTGGCCTTTATCATGCACGAAGGTGAAAATGAAGAGGTTGTGAACGGACACGAAGTCAGAAAGTATTCCGAGCCTGGCTCGGCTAAGCTTATGACACTGCAACCGGAGGTTGAGGACGATCTCGCAAGACGCCTACCAAACTACATGATTCCGACCCTTTACTTTGCCCTCAGAGATCAACTTCCTCTCAACACATCAGGCAAGACCGACCGCAAAAATTTGAGAGAGCTGGCAACAAGAATTTCTGCAGACTACTTACAGTCCCTCGAGAACCTCTCGAGTCAATCAGGAGATGCCAAGCCTTTAACCCCTATCCAGCTTGAACTACAGCAGCTGTGGGCAACGGCTCTCCACATTGAACAAGCTTCCGCTATCGGGTTGAACGAAAACTTCTTCCGCCTGGGTGGCGACTCGATCACGGCGATGAAGCTGGTTGCTGAAGCGCGGAGAAAGAATGTCGATATCTCGGTCGCTGATATCTTCCGATGCCCACGGCTTTCGTCATTGGCGGAGGTGGCAAAGTTCAGCGTGGCTCAGCAACCTGCCGATGTCGAAGGTTGTGCCCCGTTCTCTCTGCTGGAGGATGTCAACATTGGCGCTCTCGCAAATACGTATGGGCTTGACTCCTCGTTGATCGAAGACGCATACCCATGCACAGCGTTGCAGGAAGGGTTGTTCACACTTACTTCGAAACGCCCCGGAGATTACATCCAACAATGCGTCTTTGATCTTTCCACGGACGTCGATCTGGACCGCTTCAAGTCCGCGTGGGAGAAAACCGTGCAGTCTGTTCTGATTTTGCGGTCCACAGTGATGTTCAGCGGTCAAATGTTGCAAGTGGTTCTCAAGAAGGAGCTGGAATGGATCGTCTCGGACGACCTCCAGGACTATCTCAAGGGAGACAAGCTGAAGCCTATGGAACTCGGTGATTCATTGGTTAGGTTTGCCCTTGTCGGTCGGAGACACTTTGTCTGGACTATGCATCACTCCATCTATGACAACGACTCTCTCCGAATGATTCGAGAAATCACAGCCTGTCATTACCGAGACCTCCCGCCGAAGTCGCATATTGGTTTTCATCTCTTCCTAAGGCACCTTGCAAAGCATTCCGAGGATGAGACACGGGATTTTTGGACAGCTTATCTCAGTGATTACGAAACAGAGGCTTTCCCGGACGTGGGTGGCCGTGGTGGTGGTGGTGGGAGACGACAGGAAGTCCACGCGAACTCGTCCCACACGCATCACGTCGACATTTCCATGCCTTCAAGCTCAACCTTTACACTCGCAACTACCATCCGAGCCGCATGGGCCCTTACAGTCCACCACCAGAGCGGTCTTGAGGAGAACGACATCGTGTTCGGAGCTACGATCTCCGGCAGGAATGCGCCGATGGCGGGCATCGATCGTGTAGTCGGCCCGACCATTGCGACGGTGCCCTTTCGAGTCAAGATTCCCGATGCCCAAACAACCATCTCTGAATTCCTGGGGAAAATTCAAAACATCGGAGCTCAGATGATTCCCTTCGAGCAGAGAGGACTGTCAGAAATTGCCAAACTGAGCCCTGAGACACAACGAGCGTGCGACTTCAAGACTCTACTCGTCATCCAGCCCTTCGAAACTGGTTTCGATATCGACGACAGCTCTTTAGGCACTTGGCGAGAAAGCAACTACGAGGAGAATTTCTCTACTTATCCTCTCAACATCGTCTGTACGCCTATGGAAGGAAGGATAGAGGTCATGGTGAGCTATGCATCGCACATGATCCAGTCGTGGAGAGTTGAAGGTATAATCAGCCACTTTGGCCACATCTTGCAACAGCTTGCGGACGCAGCCATCACCAGGAAGACCATCTCTGATATTTCTTCAATATCACCTGCTGACGTGGACAAAATATGGTCTTGGAACCGCAACTTGCCTTCTAGCATTGACCGCTGTATACATGATTTGATCAGGGAAACCTCTCAAGCACATTCTGACGCCCAAGCAATATGCTCATGGGACGGCGATCTGACGTACAAGGAGCTCGATAGCCTATCATCCAGTCTATGCTCACGTCTTGTCCGGCTTGGAGTCGGGCCCGATGTTCTAGTCCCTCTATGCTTCGAGAAGTCACACTGGACCATCGTGGCAATACTGGCTATCCTCAAAGCCGGAGGGGCATTTGTGCCGCTCGACCCCGATGCCCATGACCGAAGGGACCGCATCCTGACACAGACGGAAGCCAAGGTTATCATGGTCTCGGAGAGGTACACAGGGCTCGAGTTCGCGGAAGACCTGGTTGTTCTGCCAGTAGGCCCGAATAGTCGCCTCACCGACCTCGAAGAAGATCCAGAATCCTATACCACCAGCTGCGCGAACCCGTCATCTGCGGCGTACATGATCTTCACATCTGGGTCAACAGGAGAGCCGAAAGGCATCCTCCTCGACCACCGAGCTGTCAGCACTAGCTGTTACCATCACGGTGCTAGGATCGGTTATGGGACGGCATCTCGCGTACTACAATTCGCGTCGTACGTCTTCGACGTCTCGCTCCAGGAGATCCTGACTACCTTGATCTTTGGCGGCTGCATCTGTGTGCCGTCGGAAGCCGACCGACTCAACGACGTTGCCGGTTGCGTCTCTTCCATGTCGGTCAATATGGCCTTTCTAACGCCGACCGTCGCCAGAGTCATCGAGCCGGCCCACGTGCCGTCTCTGAAGACGATCATGCTGGGTGGTGAAAAGGCGACGCGCCAAGACTTCGCCCGCTGGGCCGACCAGGCCAATGTTGGACTCAACGGTTACGGTCCTGCAGAATGTGCAATTTGCTGCTGTGTAAATGAGATACAGTGGGAAAACATCCGACCGCATTGCGTCGGGACTGCAGTCGGCTCAGCTAGTTGGGTTGCAGCGCCAGGGAATGCCAATCAACTTGTACCCGTCGGTGTTATCGGAGAGCTTTTGGTCGAAGGACCAATACTCGCCCGCGGCTACTTCAAGAACCCCGAGCTCACAGCTGCAACGTTCATCGAAGCTCCGAACTGGCTCAGGGAAGGTTCTGTAGCTCGTCCGGGACGCACCGGAAGACTCTACAAGACAGGAGACCTCGTTCGCTACGATGAAAGTGGGAAGTTGATGTACATCGGCCGCAAAGACACGCAGATCAAGATCCGTGGGCAGCGGATGGAACTCGAGGAGATTGAGCTCCATCTTCGTCGGAGCCTAAATGTCTTTGGAAGTGAGGTGGCAGTGGAGGCGATCGTCCCTTATGATACTGATACTTCCAACGCGGTCCTCACTGCGTTCGTTTTCCTGAACGAGGCGAGTTTGGAACCGCATGGGAACTCGGGAGCGCATACAAACGGAGGCTCAGCTTCTCACAGCAGTGACTACAACCCTGGCCCAAAGGCGCATGGCATAAGGACAATCAACAGCCAGACAGACGAAACGAATCTTTCTGCGCTTACTAAATTGATAAAAATCCCAACATCGGCAGACCTTGAGCTGAAAAAGCACGTTCCGGCATACATGGTCCCCACTACCTATATCGCAGTGCCCTATGGATTGCCAAAGAACACTTCAGGAAAGCTGGACCGCAAGAAGCTCCGTGACATCGGTGCATCCTTTTCAGTACGGGACATCGCAGCTTTCGCTGGCTCGGATCAGGACACTAAGCAAGCTCCATCCAACGACTCCGAAAGGACGCTCCAGCACCTCTGGGCGAAGGTGCTTGGACTTCAACAGAGTGATGTTGGAGTCACTGACAACTTCTTCCGGCTTGGAGGAGACTCCATTTCAGCAATGAAGCTG
Organism: Colletotrichum incanum; assembly: GCA_001625285.1. Classification (NCBI taxonomy): domain Eukaryota; kingdom Fungi; phylum Ascomycota; class Sordariomycetes; order Glomerellales; family Glomerellaceae; genus Colletotrichum; species Colletotrichum incanum. The sequence continues at coordinate 168,667 of LFIW01002552.1, read as the reverse complement.
GTTGGAGAAGCCAGACGATCTGGGATCAGAGTTTCGGTGGCGGATGTCTTCCGCTGTCCGACGATCTCCCTGCTCGCGGAGATACCTCAGGTTCTTGCCCAGACCTCCGATGATTTCGCGCCATTTTCACTTCTTGGCAACAACTCGAGTGTTAAGAAGCACTGTGAAGAGATTTCCAGGGCCTACGACTTTAAACCCGACTCTATCGAGGACATTTACCCCTGCACACCCCTCCAGGAGGGCCTTATTGCCCTGACCTCAAAACAACGGGGAGACTACATCGCGCAAAACGTTGTAAGCATCAGCGATGATGTAGAATTGGGGCGCTTCCAAGATGCTTGGGAGACTGTGTTCCAACTGGTCCCCATCTTCCGAACGAGAATCGCGGAAGGCCCGAGTGGGTTGGTCCAGGTCGTTCTCAAAGAGAGCATCCGCTGGTCGACGGCAAATAACCTCTCTGAGTACCTTTGCCAGGATAAGGCGGAATCAATGGGCTTGGGCGAGCCATTGGTTCGATTTGCTTTGATCAACGAAGGAGCTAGGACCTCATTCGTACTCACTCTCCATCATGCTCTCTACGATGGCGGATCTTTCCCCAAGGTCCGAACCCTGGTGTACGAAGCCTATCACCAGAATCTTGGCACGCCTACTCTGCCTGGTTTCAGATTCTTTGTGAGGTACACAATGGAGCAGGAAGAGCAGACGATCAATGAGTACTGGAAGTTGGAATTCTCGGCCTTCGAGTCGCCGCCTTTCCCATCTCTTCCAACCGCAGTGCGACAGCCTGTGGCCGATGCGAGTCTCACTGAGCGCATCAGTCTGCCTTCATTTCGCAAAGATTCTGAAGCCACACTAGCAACATTTACAAGAGCTGCGTTGGCATTTGTAGTATCTCGGAACACAGGCTCCGACGACGTCGTGTTCGGGGCTACCGTCTCGGGCAGACAGGCACCGGTGCCGCGGATCGAGGAGATCATCGGGCCGACCTTGGCAACTATACCAGTGCGTGTTCGCATCAACCCCGAAGTCACTGTTTCCACTTTCATTCGTGACGTCCAGAACAAGGCTGCTAGTGCCATTCCGTACGAACAAGTTGGTCTGCAGCAGATCGCCAAAGTCAGCCCCGAAGCTCAACAAGCCTGCGAATTCCAGACCTTACTCATCATCCAGCCCGCGGAGGATGAGAGTTCCAGCCCGGACAACGGTCTTGGTGTGTGGCAGGAAGATATCGAGACTGCGTTATTCTCGACGTATGCACTGACTCTCACTTGCTACCTTGGCAACGAGATCAAGGTGGTCGCCAATTATGATTCGAGAGTCTTGCCCCCATGGCGGATGAAGAGTCTTCTTCAGCAGCTCAGTTTCACGCTGGTCCAAATGACGGAGGCATCGTCAGACCAAACTCTTGGACAGATGGGTGCTATTCCTCCATCAGATCTGCTGCAGTTTTGGGACTGGAATAAGGAAGTACCTCAAACAGTCGATCGATTTGTCCATGAGATCATCAAAGACCGGCTAAGAGCGCAGCCAGAGGCACTAGCCATAAGTTCTTGGGATGGAGAACTTACTTACGGCGAGCTTGATGGTTTAAGCAGTCAACTATCCCGCCATCTAGTGGATCAGTATGGCGTCGGCCCGGGTATGGTCCTACCGCTTTGTTTCGAGAAGTCCATGTGGACTGTCGTTGCCTTTCTCGCTGCTCTTGAAGCTGGAGCCGGGTTCATGTTGCTCGACCCGGCTTTGCCAGAGGCCCGCCTCCGGTTGATAGTATCCCAAGTCAACTTCTCAGTCTTGCTGTCGTCGCCCGCCACGCACGCCCTCGGCTGTCGGCTTTCCGACATCACCTTTGCCGTGGGACCCGACATGAACCTTTCCTGTTCACAATCACCTAGAGAAGCTGTCCCCACTGCCGACTTCGACACCACGTTTCCTATGTATGTTATTTTCACCTCTGGCAGCACTGGCGTCCCCAAAGGTGCAATCATACCCCATCGAAGTGTGGCTTCCGCCCTCCATCACCAGCTTCCCAGGCTGGGCTACAACTCCGATTCGAGACACTGCGATTTCTCCGCATACTCCTTCGATATCTCGATTCACAACGCCATCGGCATGCTTGTTACCGGAGGCACACTGCTTATCCCTTCGGATCAAGACCGTAAGAACAACGTTCGAAGCGCTCTTATCTCTATGCAGGCCACCAGCACGGTCCTCACACCCTCAGTAGCCAGACTCGTTCTCAAAGAGGGTATCCCGCCCACGCTCAGCGCCATTGGACTCGTGGGCGAGGCATTGACCACAGATGACGTCCAGGGATGGCTGGATGCTGGTCTCAAAGTCACTAATCTCTACGGCCCGTCAGAGTGTACCTCTTACAGCACCGTCACCCGCTCCGCCGTAGACGCTTGGTCTGCAACGGCGCTCGACACAGGCGCGGGGTGTGCAACATGGATTGTTGATCCCAAAGATCACAACATCTTGCTGCCACTCGGCGCCACCGGAGAATTGCTACTGGAAGGCCCTATTATTGGCACGGAGTACCTCCATGACCCAGAGAAGACGGCCGCGACATATATCAGAGACCCAGCCTTCCTTTCACAGGGTGCCCCGGGTCATCCTGGCCGTCGCGGTCGTCTTTACAAGACAGGTGACCTCGCTCACTATGGTGCCAGTGACGGGCGTCTTCAATTCGTGAGCCGAAAGGACACCCAGGTCAAAATCAGGGGCCAGCGCGTAGAACTTGGCGAAGTGGAGCATGGTCTACGAGAGTCCGTCTCCCATGCTCCCGAGCTAGCTGCCGAAGTTATCTCGCCTGCCACCGGTGATGACCAAGCACGATCCTTGCTCGCCGCCTTTTTGGTTCTGGAAGAGGGCCACAGCTTCAGATTCCAAGCGGAAGCTGCAGAAGACAAATCCGTGGATCTCGGTGTGGGGGGCGTCGTGCGAGTAGTAGCTCTTCCGAGCGACGCAGAAGACGCCCTGGTGGAACGCCTACCACTGTACATGGTACCAACGGTCTACTTCGTGCTCGAAAAATTACCCATTAACAACTCAGGCAAAACGGACAGAAGGAGACTTCGTCAAATTGGTGCTATGTTCTCGGCAGAGCAGCTCGCTCGCCTTGAAAACTCCGGCGAGAGACAGGAGCCGACTACCGAGACGGAGTTTGCCCTGCGGAAGCTGTGGTCAACCCTACTTCACATCAGCCCCGAGAAGATCGGCGTGGATGACAACTTCTTCCGTCTTGGCGGTGACTCCATTGCTGCCATCAAGCTGGTTGGCGAATCTCGCCGTGCTGGCTTAGGCGATCTGTCTGTCGCAGACATTTTTCAGCATCCAAAGCTTGGGGTTATGGCAAACTTGTGCTTGGGTGTTGATGGTAAGAGTCTAGCTCGCTTGTCGCCATTCTCTCTCCTAGGAGCCGACGCGAATGCAACCGAGTACCGTAAGCAGATTGCCGACACGTATGGGTTCGATGTCGATGCGATTGAAGACATTTACCCATGCACTCCTTTACAAGAGGGCATGGTTGCATTGACAGCAAAGACACACGGGCAATACATCCTGCAGCGGGTTATGGACGTGGCTGAAAACATGGATATGAGCCGGTTCCGGGCAGCTTGGAATGAGGTAGCAAGGCTGGCCCCTATTCTTCGGACGAGAATCGTACAGCACAGCCAGCATGGACTGTTGCAGCTTGTTCTCGCCGAGGACATTGCGTGGACAGAGACAAAAAAGAGCCTCGTTGGCTTCCTAGACGAGGACATGACAACCCCAATGGAGCTCGGCGAGCCACTGGTACGCTACGCCATTGTCAATCATCATGAGACCGCACAGAAGCAATTTGTTTGGACGATTCACCATGCCCTTTTCGATGCCAGGTCGGTTCCAATGCTAAGAGAGCTCGTGGTCAACGTCTACCAGCGACAAACAGCTCACTACGATCCATTACCCGGCTTCAACATCTTTGTCAAACATGTTGCCGAGCAGAACGGAGAGTTGGCAGATGACTACTGGCATTCTTCTCTTGCTGGGTACGATTCCGCACCTTTTCCTATGCTGCCAGTTTCAGTGCAGACACCCAATCCCGATGCAACTCTTGAGGCCTCATTTTCTCTGAGCCAGCCCAACGTTTCGTTCACAGCAGCTACCGTTATCCGGGCTGCGTGGGCTCTTTCGGTGGCCCCTGAAGGTTCCAGAGATGTCGTTTTCGGAGCAACAGTCTCGGGACGACAATCACCTGTTGCTGGTGTTGAGAGCATCATCGGGCCGACAATCGCCACGGTTCCTGTGCGGATTCAAGTCCCACATCGAGGCAGCATCTTTGATTATCTTGAAAGCATACAGAAGCAGTCGATTAAGATGATTTCATTTGAACAGACTGGCCTCCAGAGGATCGGCAAGGTTAGCAACAACGCTCAGCAAGCTTGCGAGTTCCAAACCTTGCTAGTCATCCAACCGCCCGAGGACCAGGACGATGACAACATTGATTCCGCCTTGGGGCAGTGGAGGGAGAGAGCCTACACAGACGTCTTCTCAACCTATGCGTTGACCCTTGTGTGCTATCTATCACGAGATAGCGTCAGAGTCGTTGCCAGCTTTGACTCTGACGTGCTCGAAGAGCGAAAGATGAAAAAACTCCTGCAGCAATTTGATCACTTCTTCCGGCAGCTGAACACTGCCGCATCGGATAGCAGCATACGAGAGCTTGATGTTGTGACGGATGATGATCTCAACCAACTGTGGGAATGGAATGCAGAGGTTCCTCCACCAGCGACCGACGTTTTCGTGCACAACCTCTTCGAAAAACAGGCTCTGTCTCAACCTGACCGACCGGCCATCCACGCCTGGGATGCTAAGCTGAGCTATAGCGAGCTTAATTCACTTTCCGATGAGCTTTCAAGCGATATCATGGCCCTCAACGTATCAAACACCTCTGTGCCGGTCTGCTTCGAAAAGTCGGCCTGGGCCGTGGTGTCGTTGCTTGCCGTCCTAAAGTCGGGCAACACCTTCATCCTACTAGACCCTTCTCAGCCAAAAAGCCGGCTTCGCTCCATCATCCACCAAACGGGCTCACAACTCCTGTTGTGCTCTGTCCAAAGTGCTCCTCTTTTCACAGACTTTGGCGATAGAACCTGGCAGATCAGTCACACCTACTTCAGTGACAGAACCGCCAGCCCTCCACATAACGCCCCGATCATCGACCCAGCTTCCAACATGTATATCGTCTTTACTTCAGGAAGTACCGGGGCTCCAAAGGGAGTAATGGTGCCTCACGAGAGCTTCGCATCAGCCAATACGCACCAGACACATTTATTCGGTTTCGGTCCCGAGTCTCGGCACTACGATTTCATGTCCTACTCCTTCGACGCCTCGATCTGGAACACCGTCGCCCCCCTGGTCGCTGGTGGATGCCTCTGTATCCCGTCAGAGCATGACAGACGCAACAACTTGGCCAACAGCATATCGGCGATGAAAGCCACGAGTGTCAGCTTGACCCCTTCGGTCGCGAGGCTCGTTTCGGATGATCTCCATGTTGATACCCTGATTTTCCTTGGCGAAGGCGTCTCTGTGGAGGATACAAAGATCTTTTGGGGAAGAACACGCATCATTAATGCATACGGCCCAGCCGAGTGCACACCGAACTCGGTGTTAAGTTACACATCCGAAAGCCCAGCGGCCGCCGCGCGAATTGGCAAAGGTGCTGGAGCTGTGACGTGGGTGACCAACCCAGACGATCATGATCAACTCGTGCCAATTGGGGCCGTCGGCGAGCTTTTGCTAGAGGGGCCTATTCTGGGCGCAGGGTATCTAGATGCGCATGACAAGACGGCCGAGGCCTTCATTCGAGATCCACCCTGGCTTCAACGGAGTAAATCTGGAAAGCCCGGACGTTCGGGAAGGCTCTACAAGACGGGTGACCTCGTCCGATACAACATGGAAGGCAGCCTTGAGTACCTTGGTCGCAAAGACACGCAAGTCAAGGTCCGCGGTCAACGAGTGGAACTCGACGAGGTCGCTCACGCTGTGCGAGATAACGTGCCGGATTGCCAACAAGTAGCTGTCGAGCTCATAACACCCAGCGGAGAGGGGGCGAATGCCATGCTTGCGGCATTCCTAGTTACTAGCGGCCTTGATGAAGGCTCTTTTCCAATCGACGCCAACTTTGAAGCGTCTTTGCTGGCCATGCCCATCGCCATCGAAGATACTATCGCCGAACGCCTACCAGCCTACATGGTTCCTTCGGTTTACTTCAAAGTCAAGCAAATTCCCATGAACAATTCGAGCAAGACGGACCGCAAACTCCTTCGTCAAGTCGGAGCTTCCATCTCGACCCAGCAGCTAGCCGATATGCGACGGGATGGTCAAGATAACAAGCGGACGCCATCTACGGAAGCCGAGCGTCAACTCCGGAAGCTATTTGCGCGCGTCCTCAAACTCGATGAGGATCATGTCGGGGTCGATGACAGCTTCTTCCGTCTAGGCGGTGATTCGGTCTCAGCGATGAAACTTGTCAGCGAAGCAAGGACAATTAACGGTCTCAGGTTCTCCGTTGCGGACATCTTCCGTCATCCAAAGTTGGAGACACTCGCGGCGCTGCAAACACCTCCCGTGGGCACACCGGCTACCGGGTATTTGCCGCCGTTTTCCTTACTCAGAGTACCCGAGTCGAATGTTTCCGACACCCTGGCGGAGATCAGTGAGATCTATGCTATCAATCCAGCAGATGTCGAAGACGCGTACCCCTGCACACCTCTTCAGGAAGGATTACTGGCCTTGATGTCTAAGTCTTCAGGGGACTACATCCTTCAGGCTCGCATGCAGCTTTCAGCTAGTACACTCTGTCATCTCGATAAGTTCAAGCATGCTTGGGAGCAAGCAGTGCGATCGATACCTATTCTTCGTACTAGAGTCGTCTGTCACAGTCGGTTGGGGTCGCTGCAAGTTGTCCTGAAGCCAACCAAGAGCCCCATCGAATGGCATACTTCAAGGAATATCGAAGAATACCTCTTGGAAGACAAAGCGAGACCAATGCCCCTAGGGAGCCCTTTCGTCCGTTTTGCCCTGGTCAGAGACAGCGCTTCCCGAACTACCTCGTTCGTGTGGACCATCAGCCATGCCTTGTATGATGGAGGATCGATCCCCATGATACGTGATCTCGTCAGCAAAGCCTACAATGGTGAGAAGCTTCAGATTGACGACAGTTTCAATACTTTCGTGGGTTATGTTGTCAACCAAAGCACCGAAGCTGCCGAATCCTACTGGAACGCAACCATGTTGGGCTACGAGCCAGCCCCATTCCCACAGCTACCGGCAACCATATCTAGCCCGAAACCCAATTCCGAAGTCGAAGTTTCCTGCTCTCTGCGCTTGTCGAAGAGACTCAACATGACTACAGCGAGTGTCCTACGCGCAGCCTGGGGACTTGTTGTCCACTTTAACTCGGCACTTGGACGAGACATCGTCTTCGGGGCGACGGTCTCGGGCCGAAACGCACCAGTCCCAGGCATCGAGAAAATGATTGGTCCAACCATTGCGACTGTACCAGTACGAATTCATGTAGATCCTGATGCGAACATATTGGAGTATCTGCAAGCTGTTCAGGACCAAGCGGTGGAGATGATTCCCTTCGAGCAGACAGGTCTTCAGAATATCGCCAAGAGTGGTAATCAAGACACCCAGGAAGCATGCAACTTTCAAACCCTCCTTGTGGTGCAGCCTCCAGTGGACTTCAGTGACTCTGATGCAGAGATCGGCACTTGGCAAGATATCCGGACCACCGAAGACTTTTATACTTATGCTCTCACCCTCACATGCCAGCTATACGACAACGACAGCGTCAAGCTGTCTGCCAGCTTTGATACTAGGGTCATCGAAAAGTGGAGGATGAAAGGGCTTCTGGATCAGTACAGCGACTTGATCCAGCAGATCACTAGCTCGCAGTTGGATCAGAGAGTTGGCGAGCTCCGATCCGTATCACAAACTGACTTGAGCCAAATATGGTCGTGGAACGCAGACCTCCCTCCGCCAGTTGACCGCTGTATCCACGAGTGCTTCAGAGAACACGTCCAAACTTTACCCTCTACCGCACATGCCGTGTGTGCCTGGGATGGCAATCTTAGCTTCACCGAGCTGGACCGACTCGCAGACTCTTTGGCAAGCCATTTGACAGGTCTTGGTGTGAAACCGGACTCTTTGGTTCCCATCTGCTTTGACCGGTCAAAATGGGCTGTAGTGGCGATTCTTGGCATCCTCAAAGCCGGCGGTGCTTTCGTCCCTCTTGACCCAGCACAGCCTTCGGCTCGAAGAGAAACAGTTCTGAGCCAGACAGAAGCGTCATTTATCTTGACCTCAGTTCGCCATTCCAACATGAACTTTGGCGGCCGCACTGCCATACCCGTCGGAGCTAACACCGAATCGATACAAGCTGACCCGGCGACCTTCGTACAGCCTGACGTGCCCGTCGATGCCGCCGCTTATATACTGTTCACGTCAGGTAGCACCGGCAACCCTAAGGGAGTTATCGTTCCTCACCGGGCCGCAAGCACTAGTTGCACATATTATGGCGACAGGATTGGTTTCGACGAGACGACTCGCATCTTGTTCTTCTCCTCATTCGTCTTCGACGCGCTTATATTAGAGGTCATCACACCCTTCATCCATGGTTCTTGCATTTGCATCCCTTCCGAAGATGCAAGACTTGATGATCTTACCGGCTGCATCAACGAACTCAAAGCGAATACCATATTCTTCACTCCCACAGTTGCCAGACTCATCAAGCCAGAGAAGGTCCCCTCTCTGCGTACAATTTTTATCGGCGGAGAGCCTTCAAGCCAGATCGATCTCGGCCGTTGGGGTCCAACGCAGACCGTCTTCCATGTGTACGGTCCTACGGAATGTGTAGTTTTCTGTGCGCTACAGAAGATCGATCCCTCGTCGATCCAGGAAAACTGCATCGGCAAATCTACAGGTTCAGCGAGCTGGATCGTTGCTCCCGATGACAGCAATATTTTGACACCCGTTGGATCTGTCGGCGAGCTGCTGGTCGAGGGTCCAATTCTGGCTCGAAGCTATCTCGACGCTCAGAATACGGCGAAAGCTTTTATCGAAAATCCTCCCTGGCTGATCCAAGGCTCGGACGGGCAGCCAGGCCGTCAAGGACGCCTCTACAAAACCGGTGACTTGGTGAGATACGATGAAGACGGCAACCTCTGCTACATCGCCCGTAAGGACAATCAGGTGAAGATCCGCGGACAGCGAATGGAGCTCGGCGAGATCGAGACGCACCTCCGCAACTACACCTTGGACACACTGGCCAGTCAAGTAGCAGCTGAAGTCTTCGTTCCTGCCGGGGACAATCCCAGCCCCGTCCTCGCAGCCTTCATGGTCCTCAAAGATGACAAAGAAGGCTCCGACGAAAATATTAGAGTCATTAATGTGCCTTCCGCGGTCGAGGATCATCTGGAGCAGCGCTTGCCCAGGTACATGCTGCCAACAGTTTATTTTGCCGTGCATAAACAACTTCCCCTGAACAGCTCGGGGAAGACCGACCGAAGGAGACTTCGCGCTCTTGCTGGCGCGTTCACGGCTCAACAGCTCGCCGACCTGCGCAGTGTTAGCAATACTGACGAACGCCCAGTTACGGATTCGGAAAACACACTCAGACGCCTCTGGGCTCGCGTTCTTGATATTGACGTTTGTACAATTAAGTTGGATGAGAGCTTCTTCCGCATAGGTGGTGATTCAATCGCCGCCCTTAAGCTGGTTGGTGAAGCGCGCAAAGTCGGCATTGCCTTGACGGTTGCCGACATTTTTAAGCATCCCAAGCTAAGTAGCATGGCGGAGCGCCAACACGTCACCGTGGGATTTGAGGAGGTCCGGACTGTTGCTCCGTTTTCGCTGCTTGAGTCTAACACCCCGCTCTCTCTGCTACTAGACCAAGTTGCCAGGCTCTGCAATCTGTCGGACACACAAACCATTGAAGATATCTACCGCTGTACGCCACTTCAAGAAGGCCTTCTTGCCTTGACCTCAAAGCAGCCCGGAGACTACATTATGCAGGCTGTCTTGGAGCTCTCAGATGGTATTGATTTAAGGCGCTTCAAGCAGGCCTGGGAGGATACAGTCCGAATGTGCCCTATTCTTCGCACAACAATCATTCAGCACGAGGAACTCGGCTTGCTCCAGGTCGTCCTCAAGCAAGGAATAGAATGGGCGGCTGTGCCAAACATCGACAGTGTCAAGCAGTATCTCGAACAAGATCGAAGATTCCTCATGGATATTGGTCAGACTTTAGCACGATACGCGATACTCCATACCAAATCTCGGACTCGGTTTGTTTGGACGATTCACCACGCCCTGTACGACGGAGGATCCATCCCTTTGATCAGAGATCTTGTCAGTCGCAACTACCACCACACTGGTCAGACCTCCAGCACACAATATCCAGAATTCAGGCTGTTCGTCAAGTACATCAAAGACAAGTCTAGTAGCAACTCTAGCACGGACTTCTGGAGATCAACGTTTGAGGGCTACCAGTCTACCCCGTACCTCTCAATTTCCTCGTCGGACACTCAGGAACCCAAAGCAAACTCCGTCCTTCGACAAAACTTCACGCGACCGCCAAGCGTTGAAACTGCTACTTTGGCAACACTCATTCGGGCAGCCTGGGCTCTCACTATCTACCGCGAGACGGGTGACAACGACGTAGTCTTCGGAACCACCACCTCGGGCCGCAACGCTGATGTCCCCGGCGTCGACAGAATCGTCGGCCCAACGATCGCGACCATCCCAGTCCGCATCCAGATTCCGTCACATGACATCCCGGTCTCGTCCTTCGTTCAGGATGTCCAGAGTTGGGCGACTGCGGTAATACCTTTTGAACAAACAGGGATACGGAACATCGCAAAAACGAGTGTCGAAGCCAGAGCCGCCTGCGCTTTTCAATCACTCCTCGTCGTTCAGCCTCCGGAAGCCGAAAGCAGCGTGGACTCCGATCTGGGCACATGGCACAACGACTCTGATCCAATCAACTTCTCCACCTATGCCCTTACCGTGACGTGCTCACTAGGCCAAGGAGACATAAGTGTTGTTGCCAGCTTTGACTCCAACATCGTCGAGCAGTGGCGAGCTGAGTATGTGGTTGGTCATTTTAGCACTATTCTTGAGGAGATTGCCAAGGAACCGCGGCGATTGCTGGGCGACATTAGCATCCTAACCGCGGAGGATGAAAAACGCATCTGGGAGATGAACCATTCTTTGCCCAAGCCAGTCGAGGAATGTTTCCATAAGCTCATCGGGGACAGGGTGTTGGCGCATCCAGACTCCACGGCCATATCAGCATGGGACGGCGAACTTTCGTATCGTGAACTGGATGATCAAGCAATGCGGTTTGCAAGCCGTCTCATGTCGCGCGGTGTCAGAGAAGGTACAATATTGCCACTGTATTTTGAGAAGTCGGTGTGGACAACAGTCGCAATGCTTGCTGTGCTTAAAGCCGGCTGTGCTTTTGTGGCCTTGGATCCGTCGCAGCCAACAAAACAGATGGAAAGCATCCTGGCACAAACGGGCGCCAGCATCATCATCACATCAACACACCTGGCTGATGTCAATTTTCCCGGAAGATTTACTCTCGTGTGCGGACTCGAAAGCACTGCTTCTGACCATGAGGGCTCAGAGCCCACTCCTATCAGCGTGAGACCCGACTCCATTGCCTATGTCGCCCTGACTTCTGGCAGCATTGGACATACCAAGGCCGTCTTGGTGTCCCACAGAGCGCTGAGCAGCAGTTGCCGCTCTCATGGATCTAGCCTTGAGTATAAAGACACTACTCGCATGCTTCAGTTCGCTTCCTACTCCTTCGACGCGTACATCATGGAGACACTGACAACCTTACTCTTTGGAGGCTGTGTGGTCGTTCCGTCGGACGCAGAGCGTATGAGTATTGATAGTTTAGTTACCGTCATTGGGTCCAAGGGAGTCAACACAGCACTTCTGACACCTCCGATTGCACGACTGATCGACCCCGCTCAGGTGCCGTCTTTACAAACACTCATACTCGGTGGCGAAAGTCCTTCCGATGATGACTACAAGAAATGGCAAGGCTTGCCAAGTCTCCGCAATGCCTATGGCGCAGCTGAATGTGCCGCCTGCTGCTCCGTAAATAGCGTTGATCTTTCTCGATCCACTGATGTACCGCACTGCATTGGTACCTTGACAGGCTCCGTGGGCTGGATCGTGGATCATCGCGACCATGAGAGGCTTGTGCCGTTTGGAGCTGTTGGGGAGCTACTTGTAGAAGGCGCAGTCATAGCTGAAGGCTACCTTGGCGATGATGAAACGACATACAGCAACTTCCCCAAAGATCCTAGTTGGCTCCTTCGCGGGCTGCCCGGTCTGTACAATGGCAGAGCAGGGAGGCTCTACAAGACCGGAGATTTGGTCCGATACACCGAGTCCGGCAAGGTGGTCTATGTCGGACGCAAGGGCACTCAAATCGACATCGGGGGCCAGAAAGTCAAGCCAGAGGCTGTTCAGTCACATCTTCTTGCGGTATCCTCATCCAGTCAAGTCATTGTAGAGACCATCAAACCGGCCGGCGAGCAGTCTGACCCGGTTCTCGCAGCTTACCTGATATTTGGCAATCATGTCTCTACAATATTCAACAAAGCCCACTCGCAAAATCCGCCGTCAATCCGACAAATCTCCCTCTCCAGCGCTGCCGAAGAGGCGCTAGCTGACCGACTACCTTCTTTCATGACCCCCACTATTTTTTTCTCTATCGACCAGTTGCCCTTGAGGGTATCCGGAAAGACTGATCGCGAGAAGCTTCAGCAGCTCGGTGCTTCCTTTCTACGGACAAGCTCAACGAATAGGGCCAAGGCCAACGCAGCTGACAAGCGGGCCCCTACAACGGCGCCTGAAGTGGCTCTCCAGTCCATATGGTCCTCCGTATTGAACCTCGACAAGAACAAGATCGGCCTCGATGACAGTTTCTTCAGCCTGGGTGGCGACTCCATCACAGCCATGCAAGTATCTTCGGCCGCGCGGTCACAGGGACTTCTTGTTTCCACTGCCAATATCCTCCAGAAGAAGTCCATTGCTCGTGTTGTTGCGGGACTCTCGTCAAACAGTGAGATGCCGACTCAAACAGTTTTGGCCAAGGAACAACCCGGCGAACTCTTTGATTTGACTCCCGTCCAACAGCTCTTCTTTGCCATACAACCTGACCCGTTCGTGTGCTTCGATCAAACCTTCCTTCTCACACTGCGGCAGCCGATCGCCTTCGATGTTGTAAAGACCGCTCTGACGGCTCTAGTTGCAAGACACGAAATGCTTCGCGCGCGATTCGTAAAGTCCGGAGGCATCTGGAAGCAATTGATATCATCCGATGCAATGGGTTCGTTCCATCTCCACCGCGTGCATAGCCCTGCTATCAGTTTGGGCCAAGACATTGCGCAATATCGTGAAGAGCTAGACATCGAACGCGGGCCTCTGGTTGTGGCAGCTCTGCTTGATGACGACACTCAACTTTTCCTTTCCGTTCATCATCTCATTGTCGATCTTGTCTCCTGGCGCGTTTTGCTTCAAGAGCTCGAAGAACTCCTAACCGTGGGCAACATCACTGCCCCATCTCCAACCACATTCCGAACATGGCGCGCTTTGCAGGCGGAACATGCCATCGAGAATTCTATCAGGCAGTCATCGCTTCCATCCAAGATCGAGAAACCCCTTTATTCCTATTGGGGCATTGATCCCGCAAAAAATCTAGCCAGCAGTACCGTCAAGAGCACGTTCAGCCTGGACGAAGCCACTAGCGCTGCGATTCTCGGCGACTGCAACATTGCCTTTCGAACACGACCAGTCGAGCTCATGATCTCTGCTCTCGTACACTCCTTCGAGCTTGCGTTCCCTGATCGACCCGTCCCTACAGTGTTTACCGAGGGCCATGGCCGCGAAGCCTGGGACGAGAGCATCGACATCTCACGCACCGTAGGATGGTTCACCACAATATTCCCAGTTCAGGTCTCCGGAAGCGAAAACAATGATTTACTCCACACCGTTAAAAAGACCAAGGATTATCTCCGCAGTTTGGGCAACAACGGCTGGTCCTACTTCATTTCCCAGTTCTCCGACAAGCGCAGAGCGGAGGAGTTTGCGTCAATGTTCCCGGTTGAGATCCAGTTCAACTACTCTGGCGCTTACCAGCAGCTGGAACGCAGCGAGTCTCTCTTCGAGCTGGTACAGCCGCCTGAGAACGGCGAACCGCAGTCCGCAGCCAGACTCGCCAGATTCGCCGTCTTTGATGTCTTTCTTGGGGTGGACAAAGGTCAGATTTCAGCTACGATAATATACCACAAGGACATCCTACATCAACAGAAGATTGCGTCGTGGACCAAGCAGTTTGAAGCAAGTCTCTTGGGCTTGGCTCAAGCACTGCCAAACCTTGAGTCTGAAGCCACATTGGCTGATTTCCCTGGCGCTTTAAAATCATACGGCGACGTCAAACTTTTCCAACAGTCAGTTATGCCAAGGCTCGGAATTCATGACAGTGAGGAGATTGAGGACATCTTTCCCTGTACCGCCATGCAAGAGGGTATTCTCATTAGCCAAGCAAAGGCGCCAGAAACATACAGACTCCGCGCCGAATTCATCGCCCGTCCAGGTCGTGCGATTGAAAGCCTCGATCTTGCTAAGCTTGCTAGAAGTTGGGAGGCCGTGGTCCGTCGGCATGCACTACTTCGTACGGTTCTTATCGAAGACTTTCCCGGAAACAACCGGGTTATGCATGTCGTTCTGAAGGATGCTAAGCCCAACTTCAAGATCTTCGAATACCCGCAGCTTGAAAGGCGCCCGAAGGCCGTCAGTTACTCCAAAGACGGCCTTCAGCATCATATATCTATCTGTCCAGCCAATGACGGAGAGTTTCTGCTCGTCCTGGAAGCCAATCATGCCATAATTGATGGCTTCTCAATGGGGATTCTCCTGAAAGACCTCGCTTCCGCCTACGACGGCACCCTCCATCACTTCTCTAATTCGTTCAAGAACTTTGTCTCCTACGTAGATCAGCAGTCTCCCGAAGAGGACCGCGAGTTCTGGACAAATCGTCTTGTGGACGTTGAGCCCTGTCTCTTCCCCTCGCTATACGAGAACAATTTTGACACCGTCGGCAACATCAAAGTGGATGTTCCAGGGCTTGACACAGAACAAATCAGAGCATTTTGTGCAGAGTGGGAAGTCACCCCAGCGGCTATCGTTCAAACTGCATGGGCATTGGTTCTTGGCCAGTATACCGGATCCAGCACTGTTTGCTTTGGCATCCTCTCGTCGGGCCGCGACATGGACATCAGCTGCATCGATGAAATCTTTGGCCCTCTCATTGGCATGGTCACCTGTAAAGTAGCACTTGAGAACGATACCGTGCTGGAGACTGTGAGGGCCGTTCAGGCAGACTACCTCGATAGCCTACCTCATCAAGCTTTCCCGTTGGCTGCTCTGCACCGATCACTCAACCTGGGCGCCTCGCCTCTTTTCAACACTGGGTTGTCGTTCCAGAAGGGCAGGGATCCAGGTCCCAGTGACTCCCCGAGCCTCGTTTTGGACTATGTTGATGGCCAAGATGTCACTGAGGTGAGAAGAAGGAGATATCGACTTTATGCAGGGCAGCTGAGCTAACATTTTGACAGTATAGCATTTCAGTCCGCGCCACCGACACTTCCTCCGAACTCAAAATCGAGTTGGACTGTCGTTCCGAGTGTCTGGGACAAATACAAACGGAGCATGTTGCCAGATGTTTAGGCTCAGCTATGGCCAGCATCTTGACAAATCCCGACAAAATGATTCAAGATGCGAGCCTCATGAGCGACGCTGACAAGACTTTGATCCACGCCTGGAATCGTATCGTGCCCAAGCCTGTCGGATGTTGTCTGCATGATCTGATATCAGAACGTGCCCTCTCCCGCCAAAATGCACCCGCAATATGCGCGTGGGATGGTGATTTCACGTACAACCAGCTTGAAGATGAAGCAACTCAGCTTTCACGGCGCCTCTGGCACGCCGGTGTTGGACCAAATACCAAGGTTCCACTTTGCTTCGAAAAGTCAAAGTGGACTGTCGTTGCGATGCTCGCCGTTTTGAAAGCAGGCGCGGCATTCGTTCCTCTGGATCCATCTCAAGCTTCGAACCGACGCGAACGCATGCTCGCTCGAATTGGAGCGCAAGTTGTGCTCGTCTCGGAGCAACACTCGAACCTAGATATTGGAGACAGCCGTCGCATCGTTGTTGTTGGCTCTGAGAGCCAGCATCAACGGGACGAATTTCTTCGTAGAGAGCACCATGAGCCAAAGAAGCCCCTTCAGCAAGATCCAGGCTCGACTGCGTACGTCCTTTTCACGTCAGGCAGCACAGGACAGCCCAAAGGTGTCGTCGTCCCGCACCGGGCCATCAGCAGTAGTTGCTACCACCACGGCCTCCGGATAGGCAACGGGCCCGAAACCCGTATGCTCCAATTCGCGTCGTATACTTTTGATGCTTGCTGTCAGGAGATCTTCACGACACTGGTCTGGGGCGGAGTGGTCATTGTGCCATCTGACGACCAGAGGCTCGGCCAACTCAGCAACATAATGAGCAAAATGAAAGTAAACACGGCTGTTCTGACGGCCTCTGTGTCCAGGCTGATCGAGCCAAGTCAAATCCCGTCGCTCCACACGCTGATGTTGGCTGGTGAGGTCCCCACGAAGACGGACTTCACCAGATGGAGGCACCTCAGTCGGGTCATGAACGTCTTTGGTCCTACAGAGACTGCCGTCGTTTGCACAGTCTACGACCTCGATTTCTCAAAACCCGATGCCTGTTGTATCGGCACCGGAGTTGGCTCTGTAACTTGGGTGGCAGACCCCAGAAACCATAAGAGACTCGCACCTATCGGGGCAATCGGCGAGCTCCTCATAGAGGGGCCAATTCTGGCACAGGGTTACTTCAATGACCCCGAGAGAACCGCCGCCGCATTCATCAAGAATCCACCATGGCTGCTTGAGGCCGGCCGACGTGGCGTGGTGTACAAGACGGGAGACCTTGTGAGGTGTAATCCCGACGGGACGCTGACGTACATGGGTCGCAAGGACACGCAGGCCAAGATTCGAGGGCAGAGAGTGGAGATGGGGGAGGCGGAGCACCATCTTCGGGAATGTCTTCCACAGGTATGGGAGGTTGCTGCAGAAGTCATTGTGCCTGAAGGAGGCGCACCGATGTTGGCGGCTTTTGTGGCCTCTGTCAAAGCACAAGGCAACCCGCAGAATGACGAGAGTGGTGTTGCGGTCTACGAGATCTCCGCGAAAGCCGCATACGACTTGTCACAGCGCCTCCCAGCATACATGATCCCGACAGTCTACTTTAGACTTAACTGTTTGCCTACAAATGCCTCTTTCAAGACGGACCGCAAGAAGCTGCGGGATATTGGCGCCTCCTTTTCTGCTCGGCAGCTAGCAGATCTCCGCGGTCGCGCGGCCCGAAGAGGTCAACGCGCGCCGTCAAACGAAACTGAGCGCGAACTCCAGAGACTCTGTGCTGAGATCTTAGAGATCAAGGAAGCCTCATCCATTGGCATCGATGAAAACTTCTTCCGTCTTGGTGGCGACTCGATCAGTGTTATGAGGCTTGTCGGCGAAGCTCACAAGTCTGGCATCGCGCTTTCCATCGCGGACGTGTTCAAAAACCCTACCATTGTCGGTCTCGGGTCTCTACCGCACATTCGACAGACCAATACCTCAATTTTCACGGCGCGCCCGGCTCACTTTTCGCTCGCAGAAGAATCCATCGTTGGCCAGATCCGGGACAATCTACACAAAGATCTCGGTATTGCCGGCGGAGACGTCGAGGATATCCTGCCCGTCACTCTTTTTCAGCAGGAGGTTCTCGATCGTGCCGTTCGCATCCAAGAGCAGACATTCAACTATTTCTTCCTCGACCTCGGAACCAAGGTGAACATTGACGCGCTCCAACAAGGCTGCCAGCTGCTTACACGCCATCTACCCATCCTGCGAGCCTTGTTCATCCCCCTAGATGGTGTTTACTGGCAGATCGTTCTCACACAGCTCGACCCCGTGTTCGAAGTCGTCAACATCGACGGCGACATCGACGACGCCTCACGAGAGCAGTCCACCAAATCAACGCAACGGGGCGTCAGACCTGGCGATCCCCTCACGTCATTCACCCTCATCCGCCACGACTCCGGTGCGCACCGCCTAATGATCCGTCTATCCCACGCACAGTACGACGGAGTCTGCTTCTCGTCCATCGTCACATCTCTGGTCGATGCTTACCAGAGCCGCCCACTGGCTCCCTTCGTTGACTTCTCAGTCTACCTTGCCCACAGCCGCAGGCAAGAATCTCAAAGCATCGCCTACTGGCGCAATATCCTCCACGGCTCGAATCCCACCAGCCTAGGCCGAACTCTCCGGCCCGAATCTTCATCAGGCATGAAAGCATCCAAGATTGAAGCCAGCCGTGTCATTAATACACCCCAACTACCCACTGGACTAACACTAGCATCTCTTCTCACCTCCTCGTGGGCCGCAATCCTCGCCCTCCTGACTGACCACCAAGAAGTCATCTTCGGTCGCCTTGTCGCAGGTCGCAACGCCAACATTCCAGGCGTCCAGGACATAATAGGGCCCTGCATCAACACCGTCCCCGTCAGGGTCGCCGTCCCCTATTCCCCCTCACCCAGCAGCACCACAACCACCGTGGAAACCTATCTCAAAGAGGTACAAGACCAACACGTCGCCATGGGTGAAGCAGATTCTCTGGGCCTCGCGGACATCATCACTCATTGCACGACCTGGACCCCCGACTCAGCTGTGCACTTGGACTCCGTTGTCGAGCATTCCAGCCTTGATACCCGTCCGATCTTCGACTTTGACGGAGGCGAGACGGTCTCGAGATTGCACTGGTTTGAACCGGATGCCGTGCCTGAGCGGCTGGTGGTCACTTCAGCCCCTGAGGGAGAGGGGATCTTGAGGGTGAGGGTCGCGGGCAACAGTCACGTTGTCTCGCATGGGATGGCTGAAGTCGTCGTAGAGAGGTTGGTAAGGGTCATGGAGGGTATCGCTGGGCATCCTCACAAGCCACTTTCAGAAGTCTTGGGTTCGGTGCCGGCTTTCGTTTGAGGTTCGAATCATCGTTAGATTGGCGACGAACAACAAGGCTGTCTACCCCTGGTTTCATTTATATGTATCGAACACTTCACGGCATTAGGATTACCTTCTGAAAAGGGCCGATCGGCTTAGACGTTTCCATCGAGCAGTGCTGAGCACGAAGACACTCCTTGTACTCTATCTTCAGCCTATATTCTGCACAAGCACTTTTGACTCTGAGGCCAATATCAACAGCTCAGGACATTGGTCTAAGAGACGAGCGAGCCGACATACGGAGACGTCGGGCTATACTACAGCTCATTCGCCCATTCGGGGCTCACTGATGTCCATTACCGTCCAAAACAGACTTCTAGGCTTAGTCAAACGGACATCACACTGCAATCTGAAAAATTAGATGGTAACTAAATTAGAGTTTAATCATCTCAAAAGTACCAATTCATTAAAACAAACACTGGCGAGTCTTGACAAACACGGCGTCCCTAGCAAGCGAAGCTGCAAGAGTCTATTGGCTTCATCCCAAAGCTCAAGCATCCTCATTGTTCACGGCTACAATCCTCAGGAAGGATCCTCGATCTCTTTGCCAGACTTCTGGGTCCCCCGATCCCCAGAAACGGCACCCCGGACGAGCTGTCACGGCGCCGACGTCATGTTTGCCTACGATGGACATCATAAACATCACAAACACCACAGATTGGCAATCGCGGAGTCCACCCTGTCGTCAACGCTCAAGCATCCTGAGTCAGTGAGGTCGCGCTGAGAAGGACCGGGAGAGAGCAGTGGAAAGGAAAGAAAAATCCCATTGTTTGATCTCGATTAATCGAGCGATCCCGTGTCAGCCTTCCTAGAGCGGAAGATGAGCAGCCCTCCGGATACGTCATGGCGTATCTCAGAGTCGGGGGCCCCTCCGAAACAGAAATGTGATGGAACATGGAGATCTGCTCGCTCGCTCTCTCGGCCGGCGCGACGGGTGTCGGGGTAGGATGCGCCAGCCAGGGGGGGCTCCTTTTGGAGGTGGTTTACGTCTCCGCGGGGAAGCTGCTTGGAGTAAGCCTGGGCGCGCTTCCGTCTCACGCACACGCCGCATTCCTTCCCTTTTCCCGCACTGGCGATCACGAAAATCCCCCTTGAACGTCACGGAACGCTTGGGAACGCAGAGGTAAGGTACGGACGGATAAGAATACTGCTGGGTAACGGGCTGGGCAGGAAGATCGCCCAGCGACGCGCACAGGTTAGGCGAGGGAAGTAGTTCGTTCGTTGCACGGATCGACGGCGAACCACCACCACCGTCCATCCTACTTTGACGTGCAACGTTTGGGAACGAGCGTCGTCGTCGTCGCCCGTCGTGGTTGTAGGCCGTTCTTGGTCGTGTGTCGCATCGTCGCCGTCCGGCTATCCGTGACAACCTGCCACCTTTAGCAACGTCTCCTGTCTCTCAATTCCCCCATTCGGAGCCTCTTCCGGGGAGATTGACGGATGAACTCCCTGGTGATTCTCGTGTTGCCTATCCCTATGCGATAACGCTTCCTATGCTTTGTGGACGGCAGCAATCCCCGGCCGGGATAGGGTGGCATAGCAAAAGAAAGCAAAGCGTCCGTGGGCATCAAAAAATTGGTATGTCACTAGGCGGTGAACAGGCCGACGAGGGATGCTGGGCTGCGACGTCACATGCCGAACGCCCTGCATGCGCCAACGGTGGTCGATGGCCAGCAGTCAGCCAGGCGCTTGCCAGCCGTGACGCGCTTTGCCAGACCCGGCATCGGGGCATTCTGCCCGCACACCCCAGATTTTGTGCCTGAGGCGATAGTGCGTCACTAACTGGGAAGCGCAGGGCCAATCAGCGGCCGACGATAACGGCGCAGACCAGACAGCCAATGAGCGACGAAGACCCTGCATCGATTAATTAAGAGCAGGGGTTGTGAAGCATGGCATGGCATGTAACAGGGGTACCCAATGCGGGCAAGCGCGTCCGTGCTGTTCTTGCAAGAAGAAAGAGTGGAGTGTTATCTCGATTCGCTCAAGGCTCCTCAGCGTGCATCCCCAGGTTGACGATGCTTCCCCCCTTCCCAGCAAAACGGATTGCTGGGGTGCTTTCTCTTGTTTCGCCTCTCGTTGATTTGCTTGGTCTTTTCGTCGCTCCAAATTCCCGGACGACCAGAAAAGGCCTTACATTTCATCTCTGTTTAGAGATGTGTTCCTCGCCTGGCTGTTCCGGCCGCCATTTTGGGGGCGAGGATCACTGCCGATGCGACCCCTCCAATCCAACACTCACCGACAATCCCGCATCTGCGCACCATGCCACCATCTCCGTCCCGTTCCCTCGGAACGGCATAGGGCGTCCTGGGCGTGTCGTCCCTCTCACCTGATTCTCTTATCGCTGAAACCAGCTCTCCTACAGACCACTCGACCATCTCCGGGTCGAGCACCTGCTTTACCCCTTGCTTTTTCTCGCCCATTATCTTGAAATGAGGCTCGTTAAACGATACCATGTCTCATTTGGGGCCAATCCGGGGAAGACCATGTTCGCTTGCACGTTCGCACGCGAGGAGGATAAGCCGCTGTAGGGATGATGGCGGCGAAACCGTCGTCCTGACCTGGGATCCTGGACTGTCGACTTGCCTGCCAACCACGCCGTTGGCAAGGGGCGGTAGGTGGCAGGTAACAGCAGCCTCCTCAAACTGGGCAACAATTCTCTTGGAGCATTGTGCTTCCCAATTACCCCAACAGTCCAAGGCCGTTCTTGTTTGCGTTGCAGCCGAAAGAGTACGGTATCCACCGTCCTCTTGCAAAAGGAAGAAAAAAACCTGTCAAAGCTTGCTTGCAGTTGCCGGCCGAGAACGAGAGAGAAGAAAAGTTGGCAATGGACCGACTCAGGCGCCCAATCATCTTACAGGGATAGCAGGTACACGCTTGACTGACACGACGATGGAAATGTCGGTGTCCTCTTTGGAAACTCGGTTGTCGGGCGTGCGCCGCGTGCATCGACATCGTGCAGAGGGAAACCGGTGGCGCAGGTCCTCTTGAGCAAGAGGGAGAGCCACACTTTGGTCTTTGTCGTCCTGCGCGTATGTCTCATCGCATCGTCCGCTCGGCTCCGTCAGCGATGCAACCGCGGCTTCTTCTTTGTGTGTTTCGCCTCTGCCTCTCCGTCAAAGCCGCGCCTGCCTCGTCTGTCCCGGGCGCCGGGCATCGAGCCTCGGCCGGACGTTGTTGTCAAGAACAGGTCGTCCACCGAAGCCAACAGACGGGAATGGGATGGGAACGAGTGGAGTCGGCCAGATTCCGGGGATTCTTCACGGTCTCAAGATGCGCTACTTGCGTAAAGTCCTAGCGCTCGGCGACAGCGAACGAACAGACTGCCGTCGCGAGGCTGTGGCGAAAAGGGGGGGACAGCAGCCCGCATTGGCTTCCCCCGTCCGTCATCAATGCCGCGCAGCGGCTTTGCCTGCTTGTTGGGATCCCCGCCACAGCACATACCGCGGCCTTATCCACTGGGAGCCACAGCTCGGGCAAGGCGGCAGGACGACCAGCGGCCAGCCTGTTGTCTTGATGGCAATTATCTCTCAAAGTGCCAAAGTGCCACCGAGGCTTTGACCATACGCGCCGTCGCGGGCGGGCCTCCGAGCAACCTATTTGCAAATGCCAAGTCAAAGCGACCCTCATCTCCAGGCTTCTGGACGTGTTCTGGAGCGGTGGGCCGTGGGAGTGGAAGTGGACAGGTTTCCACCCTGGCGGCTCTCTTGCTTGAAGTTTCTGGATCTCTTCCTGCACGATGTTCTCAATCTGGTCCAGTTGCCCATCTAGCCTCTGCGATTCTTTGCAGCTTCGCTTCGCGTTGTTGCTCTCGGGATCCTTGAGGGCCCTCTTGGCTCCTCATTATCCATCGGACCCTCGACAACCGCAGAACAGGAGCCGTAGTGGGGGTGTCGACGTCGACCTCTTGACTCTCGCTCTTTTGTCAAGTTTTTTGAGGCAGATCTTTCGTCTATGGCTGGATTGGCTTTTGCTGTTCCAGGCATGGATAGACATTGACCGAAATCACTGAGCGTTGCGCGTCGCACGACCTGCGTCATGTTCAGTGGTTGGACTGACTCGAGGGAGTTGGAGATTCCTTCTCCACGGACCTTTCCCCTTCTACTGCTACAGTACAACCTCGGTGTCTTTGCGAATCTCAAAGATCAGTCTAAAACAAAAGGGGAACCAATGACACAGATTCCCGTCCCTCTCTCGTTCGGCCGACACGGCCAGATCGGCCTCAATTGGCCACTGGGAGTCCGAACGATAGCTGAGTTGACGTATTGATGGAGTTGAACAGTGGCCCCGGAGAATCGGCGCTGCTGATGACAGCCCACTGAGAAGCAATGCGCACAGGAGCTAGAGCAAGTCATCGCGGCACTTGTCGACAACCGGTTTCCATGTGTGGGCAAAAGGGGCATACGACCTGCCGCTCATTCCCCCAGCGGGCTGCCGCCGACAACGGGAGGCTTTGTAGGCCGCCACGAGGTGAGCGACCTGCAGCGACACCGCAAAACCCTCAGACATTGCCATGTGGTTTTGCCGTAGCCTCTATACTGCTGTGGCACATCGTAAATAGTACGCGGCGACGCTGTGCCACCCACTCCGCAGCGCAGGACCCCCGTCCTGTAGACAACTGATTGGTACGCTTGCGACGGTTGTCGACGATGCGAATACAATGAACGACGACCCCGTCTGCAGCCTGGCAACAGTTATGTGGTCCCAACATGGAGCTGAATTGAGGATATCGGCTGAGCGTCGAGGGGCTGGAAGACGAAGCCACGCGCACCTGCCCACTGTCCAGATGATGGTCATTGCCAACCAGGCGGGCCACAAGCAACAAGCAACAAGCAACAAGCCTCGACTGGGGAGGTTGGAGCTCGGAGAAGACACACAGCGAGTCAAGGCGATTGGAAATGAACAGCGTTCGTCTGGTTCAGCTGGGCCAGTGATGAAGAGAGGATGAAATTCCCACAATGTGGAGAGACAAGACCCCCGCCTGGACGCCCCCAATACAGCAATTGAGCAGCTGGGCGGTGGGCCTTTTCGCAGGAGCCTTCTTTTTTCTGTGGTTCAGAAGTTCTCCCTTTCACAGCCGGGCCCCTCCACGCCTGAAGGGGCAACCTCCAGGCGTTACGCTACGCAGCGGTCTGGCATTTCGGACAGGGTCGAGTAATTCCAACGCCTTTGCTGCAGCTGGACTGGATGAGGATTAGCGACGACTGTGTGTTTTGTATGCCGCGTGAAAGCCGGGTTGATTCGAGAGACTCGCTTCCGGAAGTCCTCCAAGTTGTACAGATATGCGAGAGAGCATGGCATTTTGCTGGGACTGGGCCTCTCCTCCTGGGTCCCGGCCAACTACATGCAGCAAATCTGACCTGTCTGTCATCACCAAGAGGGGCACTCAGACCAGGCGTTCCGACGTCGCACAGGACGATTGGATCCCGCCTATCGCGGTGCAGGCGCGTGAGGTATCCTGCAGGCTGAATGGATACGCACACACGCATCCACGCATCGGGAGGGGGAGCGGGATCAACCATCAGAATTGAGAGAGTGCCGTCGACGGGATCAGCCTTGACAGGACATGACACCCAGCACCCATCCGCGCGTTGCAACTGCCACCAAGGCCATAAACAAAGATATCAAGGCGAGCCACAGCAACGACAAAGCGACAGACGACACAATCAAATTACAAACGAAAGCAAACAGGAAAACTTGTCCGGACAGAAACCAATACACTACACCAAGAACAGGCGGCTCAGCATTTCTCATACGTACAAACAATCAAAGCTCGGCGGCGCTTTGCATGTCACCCATGTCGAGGTGTGCCGGTTCGTTCCCACCCCTGCCGGGACCCATCCTGTGGAAGAAGTGGAGGATGGATCCCCGAATCCCGATATGCCTCGACGAGGGCCGCCTGGTCCATGCGTGCCGTCCGGATGCGATACGAGCGGCAGCCAGCAAAAATAACACACACAAGCACCAAGCAAAGCAGAGTCCAGATCGGTCGCTGTCCGACGAGCCCCTCCCCTGGTAATTATTTTTGGGCTGGCGGTGACGATGCAGCAGCCGCAGGTGAAGAAGAGGAGCCGAGTCGGCTTGCGGAAACAACCACGATGAAAGACGATCTTTCAGCAGCACAGCACCAAGAAAGACTGCCATTACGTTTGAAGAATTCGGGCTGCCTCGCGTGGCCATCGTCACCCAATGTCAATAATGAGACCGAGGGCCAAGGCGATATTGCGGTCTTTCTCCGGAGTGCCAAAAATGGCTGGAGACTGGAGTTCGTGCTAAAAGTGACGAGGCGGGAGAGAGAGGCGTGAAGTGGGTTCTGAAGGACCTTCTGTCTCAAAGGTTAACCCCGACAGCTTCCTCTCGTCCACCGCTAATTTGCGGCCATAGGCGTTACATGGGGCAATATTGCTTTTTTTCCCCAGTCTTTTTCGTTCCCTTCTGCCTTCGTCTCCTTCCTTCTCTGCGAGACCCTTTGGCCGGCTGTCGCCGGGTAAAGAAGTCGGGGACCCTGAGCCAAAGGGACACCATGGTGACCTGACCTCGAGTTCTGGAAGCTCTATGATCCCTCCCAAAAGTCTTGGACACTAATCCGTAGAGGAAGGTACAGAAAATAAGTCGTACCTTAAGGGCAGGCGAGGTATCCTAGGCGACCCAGGAGGATGTTTAGCGGCGGCTCGACTACGGCAAGAAGAAGGAGAAATGACGGTTGAAAGGGTAGCAGGACACGCGAGCAGCGGCCCCGTTGTGTCAGAGAAGGAGATTCCCAGCGATCTTCATTCAACGACGTGGAACTAGCGCCTGAGCATATGGGACCCGACCACCGCCTTACGTAGTTTATTCATTTCAGGGTCCTTTTTGAGAGCAGCGCCGGTCCTTGTTCTCAACTGGGCTTGGTGAAAAGACGAGACGAGACAATGGGCATGCACGGAACATGAGCGAGAGGGGAGACAATGCGGGAGGAGAGGAGAGGAGAGGAGAGGAGCGCCATTTCCGTGGGGAGGCTTCATGGGTTCCTTTCGAAGGGGGTTGAGCCACTGTGGAAACGGCTTTCTCACTTACAGTACACCGTAGACTACGTACTTGGAGGGCAAGTTCCGAACTGGTCGTCTCTGCGCAGCGTGGTGGCAGTTAGGACGAGGAATGGGGGGAGGACACTTGGGGGAACTTGGCCTGGTGGCCGGGGGTTCGGGTCGTCGTCCTGAGTTTGACAAGGGTTCGGACCTCTCGACGACCAACCACGAGGGCGGATAGAAGGCCGCTCGCCAGCCAGCGAATAGGGAAGAACACAGGCCCAGGGTGGCTAAACCGCTTCCAGGCCTGGGGAGGTGCTGGAGGCTCGGGGAGGTGGAGATCATCAGCGTGCGGAATCTTGGACTGGTTGGCTGTTGGAGCGAAATGGAGATGGGAGTGGACGGACGGGGATTCCTTGCAGGGCGAAAGGGCGGTCGCCGCCGCCTCCAGCATCATCGTGGCCGCCGCCTTACCCTCTCTCGCTGTGACCGCGCAGCGTACCCTTTCGCCTCTGGCTGGGCTTCTCCGGACCGCGCTCCTCGCCTCAGGGTGTCCCGGAGCTGAAGCTCAGGTGCCTGCCTCACGGTAGCCTGCAAGATTGGCATTGAACTTGGGGGCTTCGAGGTTCCTATCTAGCATGACGTTGGTTCAAGGGAGAGCTGGAACCGTTGATCCAGTGAAGGTCTCCGGGCGTGAGGGTGTGTGAGTTGGAGCGAATGCATCCCGAGGGGCGGGCCAAAGCAAAGAGAGTGACGAGGATTTGGATGGTGGTGAAGGCTGTGGGTGTGGATGGCATATTGGAGTGGAGGAGAGGAGGGCGTGTCATGTCTACCGCTTCCAACTCGTGCTGAGAGCGAGGTGAGGGTGAAGTGAGTGAGGTGTTTGGGGGTGAAAGCACACTCCCCCTCCCTCATTCTCACTCTCAGTCTCTCTCTCTCTTTCTCCGTTTCCCACTCCCCACTGACTCTCTGTCGGGCACCTACCATCGTACTCTCCTCCGCCAATTGCCGCAGCATTAAATCTAATAGGGAACCCGCTTCCGCAGCGCAGCTCCCCCCTTCCACTGAATCGCCTGCTTCCCACTCCCACCCCCCAGAGACCCAAATGCCCACGCCCCCGTTCCGCGCCCCGAATCTCGTCCCATCCATTTAGACCCCAAGCATCCCGCCCAAGTACTTCACCAATCCGCTCCCCTCCATTGCACGCACGCATTTCTGTCTTGCTGCGATTGCTTCCTCCACCACCACAACATCAACGCTTAAATATCATATTCACCACTCCAACCTCGGGTGGCCTAGCACATCTTCACCACTTGAACCAACACGAACCAACAACCTACACCACGTCGTCTTCGGCACGCTCGCTTCGACTACCACGGTCTGCAACCTGGATTAGCCCGGAGCATTTCCGATAACCACGACACCATCTCAGCACGCTTGACGCCTCTTCCTCACCTTATAATTACACCAACCCGTCGCGACACCCGCCCGTCGCTTGTCCTCACCACCCTCTCACGACAGAGTCGCATCCCTCACCACGCGCCTTTTCGCACTTTGATTAGCGGCATCGTCCACACTCGGACGCGCTTTGTTCTTATTCTCAGCCTCACTTACACCAACAAACACCTGCCCAGTATCCTCACCTCGAGTCCGACACAATGGCAACGGACCTCATAATGCCTACCCTCGCCGAGCAGCGCGGCCCCTTCTACGCCCAAGACCGCCCTCACTTTTCCCACGGCAGATCCCACTCCTTCCAGACTGTGCCCCAGCCCCAGCCCTTCCGCAACCGCACCTCGCCTCTGAGCACGCCTCACGATGGGTCTCCCACTTCGCCCAAGTCGTGCCTGACCGAGTCGGTGCGCCCCGTCTATGTCCCAGCCGTCCTCCGTCCCAACAAGCACCACTCCAAGAAGCCTCGTACCCCCAAGGCCGAGGACTTGGACGGAGAAGACCTGCTCTGCCTGCGCCGCTCCAACAGCAGCTTCATCAGCCTGCCGGGCTTCAGCGTCCTCGGTCAGAAGCTGTCGCGCCGCTCCACCGGCGATAGCGGTAAGGTCATCGACCTCGAGCTGGACGCCGACCTCTTCCCTCAGGTTACCGGCGAGCCCACCCGCAAGCACTGGAAGGTATGTCCGATGCGCTATCCGTCCTCGTTTGCACCAGGAAACTAACGAGACCGCCGCAGCCCGACACCGAGTCTGTCATGTGCGACGACCCGACTTGCAAGCGCAAGTTCACCCCTCTGAACCGCAGGCATCACTGCCGCCGCTGTGGCAACATCTTTTGCCACATGCACTCTAACGAAGTCATCCCTCTCGACGAGGACTGCAACTACAACCCCCGAGGCACCCTCGCCCGCGCCTGCTTCCACTGCTTCACCGAGTTTAAGGTATGGAAGAGCCGTAACGGCAGCCGCAGCGGCAGCGACCAGAGCTCCGACTCCTCCGACACCCCGTCGAGCCCCATTGTCGCGAGCCCCGTCGTCCCGATGATGCCTGGCATGCTGCCGCCTACCAAGGGCCCCGAGGTGGCTGCCAGCGTCCCTCGCGACTGGAACTGGAGCACCTTCTAGAGAATGTAAGAAGTCCAGGAGCGGGAGAGACCGACGGAAGGGTTTCGGAACTCCCACGAAACGAAAACCACCAGGCGCGATACCTAGCGGATCACGATTCACGGCCTTAATGAAGAGCGAACAAACAATAGAATCATAGACACCACACACACCTCACACGGCGGCGGAAGGTTCTCACCGACCACCCACCCCGACGATACCAGACACCAAACACAGGGAACGCCCGAATCATCATCATCATCAACACAACACACCAATACCCCCATTAATGGACTGCACATAACGCGCCACCCATTACCTTGATCCGCATATAGAACGCCTCCTCGGTTTCGATATCCGACCCGATTTGGCATGGGCACTTGTTTTGCATTTAAGCGTGGCGTTGGTTCGGAACACTCGAGATGAGGGTATGGCTTGTCCTCCCTTGTCGGTCAGAGCAAGGATTTACGGAAAGATTACAATTGAGCTTTTAATGTTTACCGCTCCCCAAGAGTACGGAGTTTCTTTTAGCGGCGTTACCCCTCTGAAGGTTTATACCCCAGATGTGACGGCTGGATGATTTGTTTCGCGCGCCGAACCATTCAGGGTGTTCCTTGGGCCACCTCTGTGATGGGGAAGAGGGCGAGATGCGGACCAGGTCGGCCGAACACCTTCATGGACCGGCGTTTGTGTGTAATTTAGAGTTGCTGCCACAGCATTGGTTGATGGGGTTTGTGCCGGCAGGTGAAGAGGGGAAGGGTAAGGACCTGGACGGGGTTGCAACGCAACCTTGTTTGCGCCAGCGGCCTGGCCCAAGCCTCTATCTTCCACTGCTTGATACAGTTCTCAAAGCAAGAAAATGAAATACCATCTATTGCCATCAACAAACCTTGAAGTCTACAAACCTTGCCTTATTAGTGACTGGCGTTGTGACCGATGACTGCATCGTGACGGTGCCTCGTAAGCAATCCCGTCCATCGGGCCGTGATACTTTTGACGGGGGGGGGGGGCGTTTTTTTGTTGCGAAGGGCCTCGCGATGTTTCACAGGCACACAAGCGGCGGAACCTGAACGTTGACTTCAATGATGACCACGCCGACGTCTCGCTTTCGCCCACGCCCCGGAAATGAGATGTCGCCGCTCGCCGGACCGCGCAGCCCATGGTCATAGTCAGTCATAGTGTCACGTCGCCGAGGCGTCTAGGTTGGGGAGAAAGGGTCCCCCCCCCCCTTGGCCCCTCTTGGCCTCACCGACGTCTTGCTTTTCTACCCTGACGGATTGTCAGATAAGGCGGGCCCTCCGCGCGAGTCTGTTCTAGATGTCTCATGGGGGAGTGATGATCGGTCGCCTTGGAGAAGCCCTGACTGGAGGGACGTCTTTGCTTTTTCTGTAGCCCGGACGCTCGATTCACGTGGGGGAGGGGGAGAAGAAAAGAAAAGCAAAAAAGGAAAAAGGAAAAAATAAAATTAATTCGCTGTGTTCCAGTCATACTGTCGTGTTGTCGCGGCTTTTTGTGTCGTGCGGTGTAAGTCCCGCCGGCGAGTAGGACTACTACCTGCGCGTCTGTCTGGGTTGTGTAAGTGAGGCTCTACAACGGAGGGGGAAGGGGGGAAGTTGGTCATCATTCCCGTCGTGGTTCACCTGCCGCTTATGCCGAGGCTACCCTAGCGTCGCGCCGTGGGCTCTTTGCCTTTTTTCCTTCCCCATGGGAGGGGGACCAACCGCCATTCACTGTCGTCTCATATTGCGATCGTGTCGTATTGCCCGTCTTACGCTCACCACGCGCGCTCTGCGCCGGGTGCCTTTTCCCCTCCCGCGTCCCGCGTCCCGCCTCTTGAGTGCTACTGGCATGCAGGCCCTAGCTGCTGTTTGGTTGAAGGGGGGGGGAAGCATGTGGTGGAGTTGTCCGAGTGCATCATCGCTCGCTGCACGCTGCGGTAAGTATGGCGGAACATTCTGTCCTACCCCAGGTTCTTCAATCTCCAAGGGCCAGGCGGAGGTCGGGCGTGGGTCGATCGGTTTTTTTGGTGAAGGATGGTGGCCGCGGAGGGGAGGCAAAGGAAGGTTATGGGGCTGGACTTGCGTGGTGAGAGGTGAGAGCTAAGGTGAGACGGGTGGGCGAGGAGGTGAGCGGCATCACCCTGGGTGGTGCGGTTCGATTTAGCTCGTGAGCGTAGGACAGACGCCGAAGACGGTAGGCGATCGTGAGGGCGTGTGCGCGTGCGAGAGAGGGGTGTGAATCATCGCCGTCGCCCCCCTCCTCTCTCTGCCGTTTGTCCTTCCCTTCTTCGTATGACTCTGGGTTGCAGACGGGTGAGGGCCCTGGCTATGGCGGCAAATCTATCCTGATGCTAGGCAGGTCCAGACTTTTGGACTACACACTCCGCCTCGCGACCTCATGCCCCCCGTCTCCCTTCACGTGAGGAGCTGGTTCAGCACATCATCGCTCCGGCGGTCATACAAGCATGCGGCACAGAGACGTGCGTCGGATTCCAGAGTCGGGAGCGGCGCACACGAACTCGGCAGCCACGACACGACGAACGCAGACGTCGATGAGGCGGCCCAGGGTGAGACCAGTACATCCACCTTTCACACCCCGCGCATCCACAATCTACAACAGGTATCCAAGACACCATGCGTGGGCACGTTCAAAAAGAAAATGAAAAAAAAAAACGGGCACATGCGGGCGTCGACACATGTCCCCCTCAAATACACTCGCCGGCTCCATCGTTATCTGCCTGGCCGAGTGTCTTGCCACGGCGTACAAACCACGCCCAGCGGCATCCCAGATGGCCAAATGGGCGTCAACACAAGCTTCCGCCATCCGTCGCAAGAGCAAAGACCCTCCCCATCCGCTTCACCTCTCCCGTCACCAATGACGAACGAGAAAGAAGGGAAGGGGGGGAAGCAGCCAGAGGCCAAAGGCCAATATCAGAGTGAGAACCGGCGGAGGCGGCGACAGTGGCGTGGACGTATCGCGTTACACGTCCCTCAAGGTCGAAAAGTAGGAGAACACAAATCCGCCAGGGTCCCAAGGTGATTCAGCAGTCGCGTGACGTGGCTTTGAGACTCTGGGCGATCAGGAGTGAGTCACTGTCAGACGAGACCGACCAGAAAGTCAAGCTCGAACCAGACCGAGGGGCCGAACAGACGCCAAGTGCGACCAAAGGTGTGTTAGTCCGCCCGGAGTGCGCTCCGGAGCCCTCCCGCAACCGCAAAGATGGTGGATTGCGGAGAAGATGCTCCGGGGTTCGGAACCAGGATTTCGGGTCCGTTCCCCACAATTGCCGCGGCCCCGTTACGCCGCTACTTCCGGGAGTGTCTGACTTGGCACGGCCACAGTTGTCCGGTGTAGCAGCCTTTAACCCTGCGGAGCTGTAGGCAATCAGCGCAAAGCATCCGTGAACATCACACTGCAATGTCGCCGCGGACCAATGGGTAACAATAACCTGACTTTGATCACTATTTGTATACTGGTGCCGGCTCATGCCCGGCTTGCCTATTTACCCTGCGCGCGCAATGCAAGACAGTAGACGACTACGACAAGATAACGAGCGCTCCGGGTGATGCAAATGCTTACCCCAATGTTTTCCCAGCTCAGAACGCCGTTGAAACGAAAACCATGCCGCCTCCCCGAGAACCCCTTCCGGGCTCCTCTTCCGTTCGTGTTCCATTTCCCATTACCTCCGTCACCTCGTTCAAACCCTACACTCCAAACATCTAGTACTTGGCCTTGCCGTTGGAGACGCGCTTGGGGCTGCCCTCGACGTTGTACGAGGCAGAGCCGTTGTAGATCTCGCGGTTGACCTCACGGGCGGCATCCCAGCCAGCCTTCTCGGCCAGGGTGACGTTGCTCTCACGGCGAGCCTTGCCCTTGCCCTTGGAGGACTCGGCACTGCTGCGGCGGATGTAGCTGCGGATGAAGAACATGACAAACAGGTAGGTGAGAGGCGCAAGGTAGAGGACGTTGAGCCAGATGGCAAAGGTCTCGCCGCTGGTGGTGACGCAGGGCTGCGTGACGTAAACGGTCTCGGAGACGAAACCTTCCTGGGGGGCCGCAGCGGCGACGGAGGCGGAAGCGGTAGCAGCCCCCTCGGCGACCTTGGAGGAAGCGCCGAAGACCATGTTCTTGAGGGTCTCAAAGGCACCAGCCGCGACCGTGGCAGCGGTCTCGGCGGCGGTGCTGGTGGCGGTCTGGGTGACAGCCTCGCCGCCCTTGTTGAGGGTGTAGATGGTCACAGGAACGGTGTATGAGACGAACGAGTGCGCCATGGCGTACGTGGCCCCGACGAGGAACTGGGTGATCTGGAGGGTGGTGAGGGTTCGCTTGATGGCCATGGGGACGCGGATGTTGAAGGCGGTGATGGTGTAGTAGGTGTACTGGACGGCTGTTAGTATTCCGATTGCCGGGGGCAGAACGCGCGCAATAACTTACCATCATGGCGTGGATGAAGGAGTTGACTAGGACAAACATCCAGATGGGGGCAGACATGTAGCGCATACCAGCCCACATGCACATCATGGCGCCGGCGTGGTGGTAGGTCTGGAGGGTGGAGCTGAGCTTGCCCTTGGCGAGGATGATGAAGGTGTCGAGGACCTCGTAGAACTTGCTCAGGTAGAAGATCCAGCCGTAGAAGGCGAGGCCCTCGTTCCAGATTCTACCGGTGGCAGTGCGGCTCGGGCGTCCGTCGAAGCCGAGGGCAGAGTTGCCGGTCAAGCTCGACCAGTAGCCGACGGTCTCGTTGTAAACGGTGGCGGCGCCGAAACCGCCGTTGCCGTTGAGCTGGCAGAAGCTGTCGGCGGTGGCAGCCAGGCCGTTGGGACCGAAGGGGCTCACGACGCTCCTGCGCATGCCACCCAGCATGCCCCAGAAGGTCCAGGCCGAGTACACGGCGAGGAAAACATTGTGCAGAACGACAAAGGCGAAGAAGGGCTTCGTCTTGCTGATTCCCCACGGCCTGTTCTTGGTCGACTTGTTGTACTTGTTCAACAGCTTGACGGTGACGGCGTAGAGGGCGGCGATGGTGATGGGCACCCGAGGGTCGAGGGCGCCAGAGAAGATGTGGTCGGGGATCTCGACGGGGGGCGCGGCGGCGATGGAACCGGGGAGAGGCGGGGGGATAGCCATATGCGCGCCGTTGGGCGGGAAGGTGAAGAGAGAGGCGGGCGGAAGCTCGCCGAGCACGGTGACGCCGGCCATGGTGGGGGAGAATTGGCCAATGAAGACGGGCGTCGGTTCGAAAGAGGCAATGTGCGGTCTCGCTGCTTTCTCGGGCGTTGGGGTTTTGCTGGGTCGCGGGTGCGTTGCGGTAGTAGCAGCAAATGAGACAGGGAGCTCTTTTGCGAGAGAATGGTATCTCAGCACGCGACAGTTGCAGTGCTCAACACACAGGTATGTCTGGTGTTGTAGACTGACGTCGGTTCGACCGTCGCAGGACGGGTGTGCGGGATAGGCCGAAGAGGTTGAGGGAGAAGGCTACACGGAGAGAGTTGGCGCAAGAGAAGGTTCAAGTCAACGTTCCTTTCCACAGACGGCTTGTCGAGGAAGAGAAGAGGAGCAGCACTGAAAGAGCTGGAAGAGGAAAAGGGAATAAAGAAGGAAGGGACAAAAGAGGTGACAAGGTCAATGCGAGGGGATCCTCGAGGCCTTAATATGGGGAAGGGAAGGGTTGAATTTCTGGATGGGAGAAGGAGTGGATAATGCTGCTGAGGACTAAGACCAGCGGCTCCTCCCCTCCCCCCCCCAATGTCTATGTACCCATCCACAGTACTGTCCCCTTCACATCCCCCTCCACCCTGGCACAGACAAGCATGCAAGCATACAAGGTACCAAGTATATGTAGCTCAGGTTGAACCATGGGATTCGGCGGGGAGAGTGTCATGGGAGAAGTTTGTCTTTGCTCGGGCTTTAGTCATAAATGATGCTGAGGCCAAGGCGCAACGTAACGGATGAGCGGCGAGGAGACGAGACGAGTTGAGGTGAGGCAAGACAGACAGCAAGCAAGGCACATCAGAACTGGGAGGTGACAAGCGCGGTACAGGCAACGGCAACGGGAACGGCAAGGCGAGGCCAAGGTTCAGCAACGGCCTGCGCTAAGTCGCTTCTCTCAGTCTCGAGCTATCTGGTTACCTTTGTGAGGGAGATGGAGAACATTGAGTTGCAGGCCACCACGGGAGGTAAAGTCATGTGTCTAGCTACCTTGCTTGTGTCCCCGTCTCGTCTTTCTGTCTTTCCCCTACGCACTAGCCTCTCAATGCTATGCAAGGTAAAGCACGTACAATTCATGTACCTCGGAACTACGTACCTCGAAAAAAAAAAACTCGAAAAGAAAAGGTGTGGGCAATCATCGGCGGAAGCGGGAGCTTGGAGCTCTGCTCCTTCCTTAATTACCTCCCACAATCGACGGAGCGAATCCCCCAGAAACCAAATACAAGAGGGAGAGGAGGAGAAAAGTGCATGCGCACATGGGCTTTTGCCGAAGGCGCAAGCGTCCACGAGGCACTTGCCCGTCTCGCCCATCTCGCCCGTCTTGTCGGGTGGCCGCGGCAGGTCCTACTCTATGTGGATTCCACCACTGAGAAATCCATCCTCCCATTCGATGCAACTGGTCTCGCCAAGCAAACAGGGCACATCACCTTTCCGTGCTTCCTCGCCAGTGACGAGCTATCTGGAGAAAAGACCGGGGCGGATGGATGGATGCCTATACTTGCTGGGTACTTTCTCCTTGAACATTGTTGAGAGGCACATGAAGAACGGCTCGAAGCTTGACACCGGACGAAAGGCGCTGCAAACCATCGACGGTTCATGCTAAGGCAATGCCACGACTGGACCTCCTAGGTGGGTGGGTTCCGCCAAGCCAGGCCCAACTCGTTGGAAACCCGGTCAGAAAGCTCTTGATTTTTTTTAATCTTTTTTTTTTCTTTTTTTCTTTTTGCCTCGGCTTCTTCGATAACATCCTGGCTGCCTTCTTTACGCCTACCCTGGCACCCCAGGCCTGGGGTGGGAATCGCAGAATGAATGGGCCTAAGCAACGAACGCGCCAAAGGTAGCAACCCGCGAAGGACGGGGGGACAGAACCAACAAATTCGTTTTTGGCAAAAGAGGTACGACTGACGAAACGGCACAGGACACAGCCGAGACGCATCTTGGCGACAGATACAGGCCCGGAGCAACCCCGACGCTGGCCAGCGAGTGACATACCCATCACGTTGAATCGATTGTCTTTGCGCGGCTGCTGCTCATCGGCTGCAGTCTGAGGTTCGACTGGGGACGGTTTGAAACGGTTGAAAAGCTGCGACATGGATGCTTCTTTGGAGGTTTGCCGAGCAAGCCATTGCCCAGCCCAGAGTCCCAGACATGTCTTTCCGACAACGGCCAAGGGGGCCGCATTGGGGAGCTTTGGACACCTGCTCCCAACTCTATTTTCGGGATCCCATTTGTCGACATCTTCAAGCTCGCCGTGGCACTGACCTGACTTGCGCCCAGTCAGTGCTCTCCGGTCACGCTGCCTGCGACATTATGCGACGGGCTGAGAGATCGCGATGGGATCAATGTCAAGAACGACTCTGACAAACTGTCGTCGGAGGCTCCGGGCTGTTCCATGCCTCATGAGTTGGACCAGTCATAAGTCAAGTGAAGTCGTTGCAACGCAGCTCACATTTTGGAGAAGCGCCGCCGCGCTCGCAAGGGCCCATGGTCGTCGTCGACGTCCTTCTGGAAGCCCAAGCTGAGCTCCTTGCCCCTGGTTCCTGGTGGGCATCTGGTGGGGGGGAAGGTCGGGTAGCTTGTACGGGCTAGGTGATACTGACAACACCGGCCAAAGGTGGTGGCTGCTAACGCGCATGAAGTAGTCCACGTCACGAGCCATCAACTGTCCATCCGCCGTGGGCCCCCGCTACCCGACCTTCGTTCTTTTTGTTGGGGGAGCGCTAGGCCCGATTTCGTCAATCCTCTTGCCTTTGCATCAGAGATTTTTTTTTTTTCAGTCTCTCTTTCCTTGAGATTGCCGTCTTGTTGAAGGAGATGGACCCTCTTATCTAATCATCATGAAGTCAGAAGTCGACAAGTCGATAAGCATGTGAGCGACAAGGGGGGCCGCCTACATCCTTTGCGCGGCTTCGACGTGCCTCTCTATACGCGGTACGCGATCAGGATCCCGTCATCCATCAATCATTATTGACACGTCACGGCCGGCGCTGAAGGACAATTCGGCCGGAGCGAACAAAGATGGCAATCCTGAACCGAAGCTCTCCCCATCTTTTGCTGGCATCAGGACCGTACAGAGGACCTCAACCTGTTGCGCTCTCAACCACCTCAGACGGGACAGACATGACATAACGCATGGTCACACACAACAGTCGTCGTGTACCTGCAACAATCACTTACAAGCCCCAACCCCCGATGTCGTAGCCAGAGGAAACAGGGCAACCAGGAAGGAGCTTGCTTGCTGGCCGGATTACGCGCCTGCTCGCCGCCGGTCAACAATTCTTCGTAGATCGACTCTCACATGCATTTTTTTCCATTCGTTCTCGTTTTCTTTCCCCCAACAAATTCGGCTTCAAAGGCAAACCCCGGCCCCAACTTCCCCTTTGAACCCTCTTGGCCGCCAGACCGCCCATCGCAAGATGACACCCAGCCTGCCAGCCCCCCCTGGCGCGGATGGACAGACCCGCCATTGGACCCTGAAAAATATCCACGTCTGGTTTAGCCAGAGCCTGTAGCTGCAGCTTTGAGGGGGTGCCAATCTTGCATTTGGCCACCTTGGCCACCCGTCCATGTCGCCTGTCCGCTCCTGGTTCGGGCTCGCAGACCCCTCGTTGAGATGGCGGAGCTGCTTGACGGCAACTCCATGCGCTACTGGCTGCCAGCCCGGAGTTCCAGGTAGCGGGCAGTCCCGAGCTCTTTAGTGCCGGCCCGGGACCAGGCGTATCAGCGCCCATTTCTTTCGTCTTCGCAGCTTGTCACGGCGCCGGTAGCTCGGGAGGTGGCTCTGAAAACCGTCAGCTACGGAAGGTAATGACATATCCGGGGAACGGGGAAGCGCCGTGCCGCCGTCAAGCGCGGACCGGAGACGGCCAGAGTGCGACGAGGAGACGGACTCGGGCCTAGACGCTGCACGGGGTTGTGGAGCTTCTCCTTCGTCTGACTCGCATTCCATAGGACGTAGAATTTCGATAATGTCCCTCCATCATTTGAGTAAGCTTACAACAGACGAGTCCATGGCGATGGCGGACGTGGATCATAATGACTGTCTTCCCCGTTTCCTGGTGTCCATGCGAACCGAGGTTCAAGTCTCCCCGGCCGAGTCAATAAGCTACATCATCGATTTGCCCCACATTTCAAGAATCTCACCAAGCCACAGGAACGTACGATCTGCAGGAACATTCGGCCTGGCATCTTCCTGCCGGACAGTGCCTCATACTCCTCATCTTGCGATTTGGTCTGACGATTTGCCCAGGGTCTGGAGTCACCATTGCTGAAAGCTCGAATGTCACCCCAGACATCTGCAGTGACGAACAAGTGGCGGCGCGGCTGTTGCACGTGTATTGTGATATGTCCCGTTCTCAATGCATGGCTGCATCGGGCGTCTTGTCGATTTCATTTCAGTACCTCTCATGCAGCGGACCACCTCGACACTCGATCGAGCTTCTGAGGGTGGCTGTGTTTGGTTAGGAAACCGTCGGGCACCGTCAACCACCCGTGGCAAACAACCTTGTTCCCCGCATGATCAGCTCAACTCAGTTTCCGTCCGCACACTAAACCACGTCGTGCCTGGATTGAGGTTGCATGCGCCCAAGTGCCGTGCAACAGTTCTGCACCCCGCCAATGCGAAGCTGCATATATGTGTTGACACTTCTGTTGCCCGACTCCGGTAGGAGATTTTATAGCTCCGGCTCCTCGCTGAATATTGAACCCAACAGAAGGAGCCTCGGGTTATATCGATCCCGTTGTGTAGCCGCAACAGCTGGGCTAATGGCGAACTCTTTGACCAGCTCTTGAAGCACGCCGGATCGGGGATAGGTTGTCGGAGAAGGCGGAGAGATATCCATTGCGATGCTTCGTCGCACAGACCCCGCATCCATGGCAAACACGAACCCCTGCAGCACCACCACCATGCGAGCAGCAGGGGCAAGCTAACGTCGACTCTTTTCCCTTTTGCACACAGTCAAACATCAGTCGAGCATGAGCTTCCGAGGTGTTTTCGTTCGCTCGTGTCAACTGAGACTATACCTTATCCCAAGTTTCCCCCTCACCTGACCTTTGCGTAACTTTGTTACTTCCATACTGCTTGTTGACAGTTCCTTCGACATTGTATGTTCACGTATCACCACACGTATCCAGCTTCGTCCGTCTCGTCGCATCAACGCTCATAGTCTGCTTCGCCATGGCTACTCTGCCGAAAACTGTCCCTGGAACTGCGGTTCAGCTCCAGCTGCCGGCGTTGCCGACTTCAGACTTCTGGAACGAGACACAATGGGCCGTTCTGATATCCCTGCTCGAGGCGGTCCTCCCGTCCATCTCACGGCCGGCGACTCTCTCGGACACGACGAACCAGGTCCGTGTGTCCGAAGCCGAGTATGCGGCAGCGCTCCAGCTCGTCCAGAACACGATGAAGAAGCCCCCCTCGGAGGAAAAGTTCCAGGAGTACCTCGCACACAACCCCGCAAAGGAACCCAGATTCGTCGAAAGCATCACGAGGACGCTGGCCGCACTGCCCGCGGGCGCTCAGCGCCAGCTGGGTGGTGCCATGGGCGCGCTGGCGTATGTTGCCTCCCTCCACCGACGGCACTGACAAACCGTCATGGCTGACCTGATTCGACAGCACTCGTACTGGCACGTTGTTCCTGACTGGCTACTGGACCCCGGTTCACCTGCAACCGGTGGAGGTTCGTGAGAAGATTCTCAAGGCGTGGCAGACCTCGCGGATCCCTACGATTCGGGTCCTGTCAAAGTCGATATGTCTATTGGCCCAGAAGAGCGCCGTGCAGACCAGTCCTCTGTTCAGAGAGTTGACCGACTACACTGACATGCCTGAATTCCAGAAGCATGGCGAGGGTTTCGACTTCAAATTCATGCAATTCGAAGCATCCGGCACGCCAGCCGTCGTGGAGACCGACGTTGTCATTGTCGGATCCGGTTGCGGAGGTGCGGTGGCTGCCAAAGTGC
The DNA here is from genome assembly GCA_001625285.1 of Colletotrichum incanum. Taxonomy (NCBI): domain Eukaryota; kingdom Fungi; phylum Ascomycota; class Sordariomycetes; order Glomerellales; family Glomerellaceae; genus Colletotrichum; species Colletotrichum incanum. Next base: position 128,759 of record LFIW01002552.1, on the reverse strand, counting down.
TTGCCGAACAAGGCCACAAAGTCCTTGTCGTCGACAAGTCGTACTACTACCCTCCGACCCAGCTACCCATGACCCAGGACACCGGATGCCAGTTTCTGTATGAGAACGGCGGCTTTATCACCAGCGACGACAACTCCCTCAACATGGTTGCTGGAAGCTGCTGGGGCGGCGGCGGGACCGTCAACTGGAGCGTCAGTCTCCAGACGCAGGGGTTCGTGCGCGAGGAATGGTCGGAGCAGCGCGGGCTGCCCTTCTTCACGTCGCCTCAGTTCCAGAACTGCCTGGACAAGGTGTGCGACTTCATGGGCGTGAGCGCCGATGGCGTGCGCCACAACCACCGTAACAAGGTGCTGCTGGACGGCGCCCGGAAGCTTGGGTGGCATGCCGCGACGGCCCCGCAAAACACGGGCGGCTCGGAGCACTATTGCGGTCAGTGCCATCTCGGCTGCGGGTCGACGGAGAAGCAAGGTCCCACCGTGAGCTGGCTCCCGGCGGCGGCGGCGTCTGGGGCCAAGTTTATGGAGGGGTTTGAGGTCGAGAAGGTGATGTTTGATGAATCTAGCGGCTCTAGGCGTGCCACGGGTGTTGTTGGAAAGTGGGTGTCGAGGGACGCCAACGGCAGCACCAGCGCGCCCTTGGATCAGCGGACCACGCGGGAGGTTATTGTCAAGGCGAAAAAGGTCATCCTGTCCGCGGGCTCAGTCTCGAGTCCCCTGGTGCTGTTGAGGAGTGGTTTGACCGTAAGTTGAGTCGTTACCCACTGATGTTCGGCCCCCCTGACGTGTAGCAGAACCGCCACATCGGATGCAACCTCTATGTCCATCCCTGCAACTTTGTAGGCGGCTACTGGAAGGAAGACTGCAAGCCTTGGGAGGGTAGGTCTACAATGACGAGCTCGCATGTGCTCTCACTTACATTGCGGAACAGGTGGGATCATCACCAGCTACTGCTCCTCATTCGAGGACCTCGATAAGGCCGGCCACGGCGTCAAGCTAGAGCCCACATGCATGATTGTACGTCCCCCTCTCACTCATTACGATTACCCCGCTCACACCACGCAGCCCTACGCGATTCTCTCCAGTATGCCCTGGCACTCGGGCTTCCAGGCCAAGCTCTCGGAGCTCCGCTTCCGCCACTTCGGCGCCTTCATTTCCCTCACCCGCGACCGCGACACGGGCCGAGTCTACCCAGACCCGATCTCGGGCCGCCCGCGGGTCGACTACGTCGTCTCGGACTTCGACCGCGCCAACACCCTCGAGGGTGTCATCGCGCTGTGCAAGATCTGCTACGTTGAGGGCGCCACCGAGATCCACGCCGGCATCCCCGGGCTCGAGCCGTTCGTCCGGGAAGACCACGCCGAGCCGCCCGAGAAGACTGCTTCGGCTGCCTCGGGCTCGCTGGGCTCGGAGAGTGGGGATGAGGCGATCCTTGACGGGGTGAACGACCCCCGCTTCGTCGCGTGGCTGGATAAGCTGCGCAAGGTTGGCAACGCGCCTCCCGTGGCCATCTTCTCGTCGGCGCACCAGATGGGCACGTGTCGGATGGCGCCGAACGAGGACGAGGGCGTCGTCGGGCCCAAGGGGCATGTGTGGGGTACGGAGGGGTTGTTTGTGGCGGACGCAAGTGTCTTCCCGAGCGCGAGCGGCGTAAACCCGATGATTACAAACATGGCGATCGCGGATTGGATTGCGATGAATGTTGGCAAGGAGATCAAGGCTGAATTTGAGTAGACTGAGATGAGACAGAGTGAGGGTACAGATGGAGGGGACAGCCCTGGAGGGTCTATGAAGAGCATAAGGTTGTAAAGATTGAGTATTGGCGTTGTTTTATCTATACCCGGATCATTGTAACTTCCACATCTTGATCTTGAGGCAGGTGGACAAGGTGTTGACCAGCCAGTGAGTGTCTAGAGTGTCGGCCATGGCACCAGTCGTTCTGCTATACATTGCCAGCATTTTAGCTTTGTGGTGGCCCCCGAAAAAAATAAACGGCGTTCTTGACCTTGGCTTCCGCCATATTCAACGGACCGGACGTCGACCCTGTCCAACGAGAGGAGCTGAGTCTGCCGTCCAGACGTATACCTTCAATGCACGGCCCGAGTTTCCTTGACTAGGCTTGTATTACCGTGTTTTCCTGGGGACTTTTCCCAATGGGTGTGTGGCTCAATACCCATACCCTCTTATTCTCGGTGCCCTGACTACACATACAAAGCAATTTATGTTAACAGAACACTGTGAGCCCATCACTTCTGGCCTGTGACGCGGTGATTTCGATTAAAACCTCTTGCTTGTGTGCTTCGAAAAGTGGGATGTCTATGCCTCGTTGCTCTCTTAAGTTTGAGACTGCGGGTAATGTCCAGCCGCCACACTGTTCGCTTCTCTAATAAGGTGCACTTTCATTTATCCTCTCTCCTTTCGATGGACCGACACTACTGAACGGCATCCTCTTCATCCTGACATCGAGCCAGTCAGCAGCACTGTACACTCATACGAAGACATGGAGGGAATATGCAAGCCGAGCAGCAGAACACCAGGCCGGCCGTCGCTTGGCGCCCTACGTCCACGGACCATTACGGCATCTCCCACCGCCCGCTCTTCCCCCCGTCCTTCAAGACGACCCTCAGCCCACCAACGACCATCCCCTTATCAACCGCCTTGCACATGTCATACACGGTCAGCGCCGCCGCGCCCGCCGCCGTCATGGCCTCCATCTCGACCCCCGTCTTGCCCTCGCACTCGACCGTCGCCTCGACGTTCAGCACCGTCTCCTCTTCGGAGCCGCTCGCCGGCTCGACCTCGACCCCGACGTGCGAGAGCAGGATCGGGTGGCACAGCGGGATCAGGTCGGGCGTGCGCTTGGCCGCCATGATGCCCGCGATCCGCGCCGTGCCGAGGACGTCGCCCTTCTTCATCTGCGAGGCGCGGATGAGCCGGATCGCGAGCGGGGAGGAGAAGGTCACGGTGCACGCGGCCTTTGCGACGCGGGAGGTGGGCGTCTTGGAGGCGATGGAGACCATGTGGGCCGAGCCCGTCGGGGAGACGTGGGTGAGGGCCGGTTTGGGAGGCTTGTCCTTCTCTTCGCCGCTGGCGAGTCGGCGAGCAGTCGAGGAGAAGAGGCGGACGTGGCGGTGGGAGGCCGTCGCGGCGAGGAGATGGGTGGGGATCCCTGAGATGCCCGAGAGCCGCCGCCGCGGCGAAGGGGTTGTTGGGCTGAGGTTGATGGGCAAGTTCAGAGACATCGGCTTCGGCACTTGAGGGGCACGTGGCAGGCGAGACGATTGAAGCGGCTGAGCATCTAAATAGACCAGGTATTCAGTCTTCCGTCATATACATGTATTCATATCGTGAGAAAAACCCTTTCCCCCGAACATGCCAACCAACCACCCTTGGTATTTCCAACGCCGTCTTTAATGCAAGAAAACGAAAAAAGGGCAAACCCCTCCCCCCGCCGAAGCTCGAGAGTGGGAGAAAGGACCGTTACCCACCTATCAAGATCATCGGCCTGTTCTTCATGTGCTCCAGCTCGCCGATGCCCGCGTGCTTCTCCTTCTTCCGCTTGACGGCCATGCCAATGACATCGAGCAGCTCCGCCTCGTTGAGCGCCGCGCCGAGCGGCTTCCCCGAGTCGGCCAGCCCCTGCCGGCGGTCCATCTCGATCTGCTTCATCGCCTCGAACGCCTTCTCGTCAATGGGGTCGCCGTTGTTGGACTTGCGCAGGATGTCGCGGAGCGACACCTCCGTGTTGCCAAACAGACACACCTTGAGGTTGCCGTCGCTCGTGATGCGCAGCCGGTTGCACGTGCCGCAGAAGTTGTGCGTCATGCTCGTGATGAAGCCGATCCGGCCCGCGAACCCGGGGACGTGCCACGTCTTGCTCGTGTCGTTCTTGTGGTCCTGGACCTTGGCCAGGGAAGGGTACTTTGCGCGGATGACGTCGAGCATCTCGGCGTAGCCCAGCATCTTGCCCTTGTTCCACTTGTTGCCGTCGAAGGGCATGTACTCGATGAAGCGCACCTCGACGTCCTTTTCGCGCGTCATCTCGACAAAGGGCGCGATCTCGGCGTCGTTGCGGCCGCGCATGACGACGCAGTTGATCTTGAACTTGATGCCCGCGCCGTGGCGGTTGAGCTCGAAGATGCGGTCGATGCTCTTCTTGACGGCGTCGAAGCCGTTGCGCCGCGTCATGATCTGGAACATGTGCGGGTCCAGAGTGTCGAGGCTCAGGTTGACGCCCGTGAGGCCGGCCTCGACCATGCTGTCGAGCTTCCGGTGGAGGGAGAGGCCGTTGGTCGTCAGGCACAGCTCCCGCAGGCCGTGGGGCCGGAGGGCGCCGATCTGGTGCATGAGCGGCACAATGTCGCGGCGCACCGTCGGCTCGCCGCCGGTCAGGCGGATCTTGGTGACGCCCTGGGACACGAAGACGGAGGACAGGAGCACGATCTCGGGTGTCGTCAAGAGCTCGCTCGTCGGCGACAGCGGCACGCCCTCTTCAGGCATGCAGTACACGCAGCGGAGGTTACACCGTTCGGTGACGGATATGCGGAGGTAGTCGTGTTGGCGGTGGAAGGTGTCGGTGAGGAAGTCGGAGAAGGGCTTCGCATCCTTGACGAGACGGCGGCGGGTGAGTGGTTGTTGTTGCTGTTCGGAGTCGGGTGTGACGTGGGCTGCGGCGGCCGCATTGAGACACCGCGTCTGCGTCTGCGACTGTGGTGTGCGCACCACCCGAGATCCCCATCGCCGTGATAGCTGCCCGCTGGTGCGCAAGACAACGCGAGGCCATGTACTGTGCCTCATGGTCGGTTTAATGTGAGGTTGAGGTGACAGGAAGGGACGGCAGGGATGAGAGTGAGCGCGAGAGGATCAAGTGAGAGAAAAAGAGAGACGTTCACACACTGCTCATTCCCATCACTAATTTGGCACGGAAACAACGGCGAGGGGAAAGGAAAAAGAGCAGAGATTTCAAGTTGGTGAGACGGGATTTGAGCTAGGGTTAAGAGCAGTCATGCTATCACGATGATGAGATAGCCATCTCCGTCGATTTCCAATTGAGAGATGTGACACTGTGAGTCAGCAAAAGCGTGGCGATTACTTGTGTGCGCTCCAGTAGGCCTCGTCGACGCACTAAAAGGAGGGGGAGACAGCCGCTGAAGCAGGAAAGGACCAGCGCACAGGTCACCGGGTCTCGCGGGGCTGGGCGAAGCTTTAGCGGGCTACTGGCGGGGTGCCGCGGCCTCTTCCATCGCCGCCTGTCCTGCATGACGGGTCAGTCAGCCCAGCATCTGTTACGCTGGCGAAATACCGCCGCGTTGATTGGCCCTGGCAGAAGCGCTGGGTCGTCCCTTCTCTTCGTCGTCCGGCCGGCAACTTCCATGGAGCCGGAGACAGCCCGGAGACCAGAGACAAGAGACAAGAGCCCCACACTAGTCCCAAATAGGAAGCAAGGTAAACAACGATGCACCGGTGCGCTTTCCGTGCCTTCTTCAGGTTTCATTGCGACAACGGCTTTTCTTCAAGACTCCACCGAGAGACCGAGAAAACGCTTGCCGAATTCATCTGTTACAGCGAAAGAAGCAAGCATTGCTTCCCTGGCCGCAATCGTGCTTTACCTCGACTTTTGGCCTTCGACTTGGGAGCCAGCTACAACTGTCTCATACTTTCCCCGAATAGGTCAACTTTTGGACCAAACTCTGCATCGGGCACTCACCCGCTCCTCACCCGCGAACTGCCATCCATGCATCATGCACTTCTCAAGGATCTTTAAATGTGAGATAGCCACACTGCAACAACACCAAACCCAACAACCTACGGAAAATCTGACCTTTGCCAGCATCGCCGCACTGCGCGTCGAGTCCCGATGGCAACCTGATTGCAACCTTGTCCCCAACCAATATCAGCGTGCGATCTGTCGAAACGTTGGAAACCATTCATAGCATCAAGCTGCGCTCCAAACTTGGGCCAGCCTACGCCCTGCGATGGTCACCCTCTTCACGGCGGATCCTTGCCTGCTTTGCTGAGGAGATTCACATCTACTCAGCTTCGGCACCGGGCTACCATGCCGTCATCAGGAACCCGGCGACCCCCAACCTGAAGCCTACCTTTGTTCAGTTCGGCTCGTCAGACAACGAAGTCTTCATGTGCTCTTCCTATGGACTTAAATTCTCCATCTTTGACCTTTCAACCTCGAAAACGGTTGAGATCAGCAATCCAAAGTTTCACCAAGCTGCGGCTGCCTCACGTGGTTTTGTGCTGAGGCCTGGGTCAGCCCACTTGGCCATCCTTACCAGAGTGACTGGCAAAGACATCGTCAGCATCCACCACCCCAGGACGAGGGAGGTCCTTCGATCCTGGCAGCCCGACACTACGGATGCTCAAGGCCTGACCTGGACCCCTGATGGCCGCTGGCTCGTCATGTGGGAATCTGCAGCCCAGGGGCACAAGATTCTGTTTTACACGTCTGACGGCCACCTCTTCAAGACGTGGTCTGGTCCCTCTTCCGTGGAGGCGGAGGACAAGCATTACGAACTCGGGGCCGGCGTGAAGGTCTGCCAACCCAGCCCTGATGGTGTCCGCATTGCCGTGTGCGACCACAGCCGCAGCGTGCGCGTGCTGGACACCAAGGCTGCCACCGAATCGATGAGACTCGACCATCCCGCAGCTATCACTCCGAGGGAGACCGTTCAGGTTAGTGACACAGCTTGCTCTGGCGAGACAGCTTTCCATACTGATACGAGAACAGATCTGGCAAGAACAAATCGGTACTGGCCAGCCGGGTCCGCAGCATTCATTTTCGAGAGCGACCCAGGCCGTGTCCGCCCCCACCCGGACGAGCAACGGAAATGCTGATACAAAGCCAGCCCGTACGCTATCCTTGTTCGATGCGTCTTCGAGCCTCCTAGCTACGACGTTAGAAGACTGGCCAAGCACTCTTTGGGTCTGGGATCTGGCATCATCCGAACTCCGAGCAGTCCTGATCTTCCACGGCAACGTGTCTGCCTTCTCCTGGCACCCGACTCATCGAGAGGTGCTCATGGTGACGTGTGAAGGAGACAGCTACGCTGGCTTAGTTTTCGTCTGGGACCCGCTGTCCGATGGTCCGAGGACGGTAGATTTTGGCGGACAGCTACCCGAGACAAGGGTCTTGGGAAAACCGCAGGTCTCATGGCTTGATTGGACCGGAGACGCCGCTGTCCTCCTGTTGGGAGACAACAAGTACCACCTGATGGCATCCCTTGCGGAATCTGAGGACTCGGGGGCACCCTGGCAGGATGCGCAACGCGGTGATCTGACCATGACCACGGGGAGAGACGAGACTCAACTATCCGTCCCTGCACTAGACGACTTCGATGAGGACCTGTCTGGTCTAGACATCTCAGAAGTGGACGATACCTTCTCGTTCAAAAAAGTATGATGGATCGCAGTGCCGACACTCCGGTGTTGGAATGGCCGAAGCACGCAAACTCCCCTAACCAGGCAATGGATACGCCAATTCCAGCTTGTTGGCTACCAGCGACTGTCGTTCGGGCTCTCACCTGCCCGCGGGAAAGTGCTAGACGTGTTCGTTGAGCATCGTCAAGGCCCTCTGCTGGTCAGCGAACAACCGGCTGACACTACGCCCTTGGTTGTTGCCATGGATGACGCTTGTCGTCCCCACTCCGGGCCTTGGACAAGTCAAGCAGCACGGCCTCAGCGAATGCTAATACGAAAGTCAATGGTTGATGCCGCCCCGTAGCCTTCATTACAGCCCCCCAGACTAAATCGACGGCAGATGGTCACATCAGGCGATAAGACCATGGCCTGTTTCATCCGGCCAACAACCGTGGAGCGCCTATGAGCAGGAAGTGATAGTGAAAACAAAGTCGCATCAAACAGGTCCAACGACACGAGTTGTATGCCGAGCATGGCAGGCAGAATGGGAGTACGATGACATACTGCATGGTGTGGAATGCAATCGTCTCTTGGTATCTGGTTTCGAATGCAAGATGGGTACTCGGTAGAAGATTGATCACGGCCCATGCCAGCTTGCTCGGCCGGTTGAAGTCCGGAGACGATACAAATGACCCTGAACCGCATGACTTCAATTCAAGTACGCATCTGAGGAGCCATCCACCGGCGAGAACATGTCCAGGTCGGATCGTGGGGTGGTTCGGGTCGTAACAGAGGGTCCCCTTTGTTAAAGAAAATACCTCGGTGGCTCACTAGTTTGGCGAAACAGCCATGGAATGTGTTGGGTTATGCCAGAAAAACTGAAAATGAGAAAACAACCACAACATTAGACATTCATTGCATTGTTCATCCATGAGACCCCCATGCATGACTTTCTCACTCTCTTTGAGCGCACAGAGTCGAGACACTGTGGCCTAACGCTAGATCGTGTCACTCCAGAGATCCTAACTTTAAGCAGTTCTCATACCATTCTGCCAAATCGGGAGACAGGATTGTTCCATGTTCCTGTACGCAACGTTTGTGTTACCGGCTTCGCCGCTTGTGACTTTTTTCTGTGGGAGTCTAGCTTCCAACGGACTTTTCGTTACATGAGAGACTAGAGCGGAGTCTGCGATCTCCCGAGAGACCACGATGGCAGTACAACAGCACGCAACCTTTGCACAATACAATAGGAACCACGGGAGCCGAAAAGCCCAGGTCTGAGCTTTCCTTGAATCTAGCGACGTGGCCCGTCAAGTGCACCTATTAACCGCTCGGTGGGCGATGCGAGCCTCAGGGGGGCCGTTGCATCTAACACGAGGTGATTGGAAACACAACTCATCTTCAAAACAGTTGCGGGGGATATCAAGCTCCAATCCGAATCTAAGCAACTACAACTTTTCCGGTCACACTGACTCTGAACCGAGGATGGAACGGCCACGTCACTGGTCGAAAGATGCCACCAGTCCTCCAAACCTCCCACGCTGATGTGAAAGACGATTCTCACTCCATGGTCGGCACAAACAGATGAACAGAACTTTTTCCGTCTTGCAATGTCTACTTCTTCCAACAACCACTCTCGTATGGAGAGATATACGAACGTCTAGTGCCAACCCCCTCAACGCCACATGCCCGCCCCCCCCATCATGATCCTCCTCTTTTGGTATCCATCCCTTCTTTTCTGGTCGTCATAAACTTGGTCACGTCTTCACCCCCCAAAGTCCATCTTCAACGCGATGCTCGGCTGGCCCGACGTCCCGGCCGCGGTCTGCTCCGCCGGCCCCTGCTGCCTGCCCCACCGGATCACCTCCTCGAGGAACGCCCTCTGCCCTTCGTTGAGCCCGGCGACGATGGTGCGGAACGCGTTCTGGTCAATCGCCGCGAGCTCCAGCAGCCTCGCCGACGTGTCCCTGTAGCAGTCCTCGCCCTCCGAGGACGCGCGCGCCAAGAAGGTGGGCAGCACGAGCGCCATGGCGACGGGGACGCGGTCCCGCGGCACGGCGCCCACGTACTGGCTGAGCGAGTGTGCGATCATCGAGCGGGCGTTCTCGGGGTCCTCCGATGCCGTATTGGTGACGAAGGCGACGAGGCGTGGGAGGAGGTAGCGCGCGATGGTGTGGTCTGCCGATGTCGGGTTGGCTTGCAGTAGCAGGGACCTGATGCAGTTTGCTGCGATTTTGGCGGTCTGTTCCAACGTTAGTCACGAAGCGCAATCTCACAAACCCCTAACAGGTACATACCATACGATCTGTGAGGCAATCGACCACCTCGTCGAGGTATCTCGCCACCAGAGGATCGTTCGCCGCCAGGTGGTTCGTGCCGCCCGTGAATAGGATGGTGCTCGCCAGCAGACAGTTCTTGACACAGATGAGGGACGTCGGTACCTCGCGCTTCTGGGCGTTGAGGTAGATGGAGAGGAATCGGCGCAGGCAGCCCTGCAGCTGGACATCCGTGGGCGACGGGCCGTTGCCGTCCGCACCGCCGCCGCCCGCTCTGCGGGATTTCGTCATGCTCGCAACAAAGCGCTTGAGCGTGGGCAGGGACTGCGGAACGATCACCTCCTGGCACCCCGGGGTCGCGAGGATAGTGGCCAGGATGTGGATGATGCAGGCGTGGAGGTCCGTCTTGATGATGGAGGGGAAGACCTCGGCGGCATCGACGAGCGCGTTTAGGGACGAGCGGATGAGGAGTACGGCCTCTTCCGTCATCTGGTGGCGGACGGGCTGGTTTGCTTCGGTCAGGTTGGGCAGGAGGCCCGAGAGGACGAGCACGATGATGCGCGTGAGTTCGAATAACTGGTCAATGTCGTCAGAAAGGTCGCCGTCGTCGCCAGAGTCCTTCTTGCGCGCGGACGGATGGGAGACGCAAAGCGCCCTCGCAATCTCGACAATGACGCCCTGCACGTCGAGACCCTCCGTCAACACCAGTCGGTCGAGCAGATCCATAGTCTCTGAGAAGATCGCTTCTCTGTAGATAGCATGACCAGACACGCTGGGGTGGAGGATCTTCTTGAGGGCCTGCAAAATAGCGAGGTTCTGTTCCTGGGTGGCCAGCGAGTCGCTCTGGCCGGGACGCGTGGCCAAGGCCTCGAACGCAATGCCAAATAGGACGAAGAAGAATGCGACGGGCTCATCGCGGTAGTTGATGTCGGGTCCCTTGGTGTGACCATTGGTGGTCAATCCCTCGGACTCCTTGCCGTCCAAAGCATCAAAGACGAACTCGCTGTCCTGCTCGATCAAGCTGGCGATGGCGTCGACGAGCTTGAGCCACGACTCTTGGTAGAACTTGAGCAGAGTCTCTCGGTTCAGCGCCGCGTAGATAGTGTCGAGGCTACCAGACAGCGACGGAGGTCCCAGCGTCATCGAGATGTCAGGCTCGAAGCGCAGGCGGGCAAACTCTCGCAGAGACTCGAGCCACAGCGGCGTCAGTGTTCCAATGTGCGGCTTCAACACGTCTAGCAGGTACTTCTGCTCGGAGCTGGCAACCTGCAGCTCCGCCCAGGCCGAGAACACCGACATCTTGACCATGACTTGGGCGTTGGAGCTGAGACCCTTGAGATCACCGATGCCGGCGTTCTCGTGTTCTTTGGAGAAGTTCTCAAGCGCGGAAACCAGGGTCTTGAGGATACGGCCCATTCTGTCGACATCCGTGACGATACCTGTCGAGATGAAGCCAGCGCAGACGTTGACCGCCTCGGAGGCCAACTCGGGGGATGAATCCGCAGCAAAGGCGGGCGTGAGCGCCGAACTGATTTGAGCCTGGTACTGCTCCAGAAGCATGGCTTCGTCAAAGTCCGGGTCCGGAGTCCTTCCAAACATCTTGAGGACTGCTCCGATGATCTTGAGGCCCCACACACGCAGCTCCAGGACACTAGACGTGGATGCGGAGAAGGCCATGCGGACAACATCGCCAATCTTGTTCTGGAGCGCCAGCTGAGCGGCAGACTCGCCGTTCGTCATCACATCCTTCGCAATCAGGACGAACATGTCGTTGATGCAGCTGATCGCAAAGGTCGTCACCTGCCATCGAAGAGGCTCGACTTCGGATGCGGCCTTGTTGTCTTGGTCATCCTTGGCAGTACCCGCGAAGCCAGCGACTTCTTCGTCCTGCAGATCAGGCATTCCGCCCGACTTCTTGGTTCCGGCATCTGATTCCTCCTTCGCCTTGGCCCTAGTCATTTTCAGAACGTTTTGAAACCTTAGAAGCCATAGGGCTGTGTCGGTAAGGCACGTCTGGCGCATCCAGTTCCTGATGATGTTTCTGATGCCGTCGTGTGTCGGTGCAGTGTCCAGGACCAGCCATAAATGGTCCTCGAGGCCCTTCTCCGCGGCATTGATCACGTCATTGGGATCTCTCTTCATGATATTATACAAGCCGTCAACAGCAACGTCACGCAAAATGGGGGACTCTGACCTGAGGTACTTCTGGAGCAGCCTGACGTACTCCTCGAAGTTCATATAGCCAGGCGCGTACAAAGACAGGTGCTCGAGACAACTCAGAGTGGCCCGTTGCACCAACAAGTCATCCTCTTCCTGGAGCTGGTTGACCAGGTTGAGGATAAGCTCTCGTGACTTGGTAGAATCTTGCAAGTCAGGGCCAAGCACGTTGATAAGGGAGTCGACGCATCGAGTAATGGCTGCTGGAGTTGACAACTCCATCTCGAGGTTCATCGTGATCGCAGACGAGATCTCCGGATGGTGCGTGTCGGAGACGTACAGCTGGGCCAGCATTCCGAGCGTGCTAGGCACGTACCCAGCGAAACTCAATCCAGCAGCATCCGATGCCAAAGCCAGTGCCTCCAACGCCCAGAAGTGAACGGTAGGATGAGGATCGTTGCACAGAGACATGAGGATGCCGAGGATCGTCTTTAAATGGTATCCCGCTGCCATGCCACCAACCTTGGTTTGGATGGAACCGAGTGCCATGGCGCAACCCGCGCGAGCGCTCGGCTCGCGGTTGCTGACGATGGTGTCGACGAGATACTTGATTTCGTGGTTTGTGAAGGCATTGCCGCAAGCGTTGCAGAGCCTTGCCACTGCAGCATAACCCACACTCCGGACATACTGATCCCCGTCAATGACGAAGTCCCTGAGCATGTCCTGGAGAAGCCTCTCCACGGCGAGGTTTGTGACATTGCCTGGAGATGACTGAGTCTCCTTGACGGCCACGCGCAACGTCGATAGGACTGCGACCGAGACGTTGACGTTGATGGCTGCCTTCCTTCCGGGATCTCTCAGCAGGGTGCCGGCCGACATAAACGTCCTGACCTGCTCCAGAACGCTCTCTTGGACCTTGGGAGGTGTGAGCGGGAAGACAAAGGCAAACAACTGGATGGCCATGTTGATGACCTCGGTGGCCGGCGGATCGGGGTTCGTCGGCTCCGAGGTGGTGTCACCGACGTACAGTAGAGACGCATCGTGTTCCAGGGTGCCGCACACTGGCGACAACAGCAGTCTGTCAATCGCCTCTTCAGGACTGTCTGTTTCCACCGGCGTTCCTTCTATCAAATTGTCCTGCTGCCCTGGCAGGCCCTTGATCTTGAAACCAGAAATCAGACCGGTGATGCCAAAACCCGAGTTGTCACCAACGTCCCAGACCGTCTCGAACGTGGCTGCGGCATTCGCAATGGATGCGCTGAGGGAGTTGGCCGAGTAGTTTTCCGGATCCGCGAAAAGTGATATGGCGATCGTGAGAAGGTTGGACTGAAGCAGGGCCTCACTGCCGCCGGCTGGACTGAGGTTGACCAGCTTGATGTAACACTGGAGAACTCGGCGCTGGACCATCATGTCGAGATCGTGCAGCTGCAGCGCTGGCGTCAGCCTTTGCGCTACGTCATCAGTGATCTTCTTCGAGGGCAGCGTCTTCAAAAAGGCCGACGTGTTCTGGAGCATCGTAGCTATGCGTTTGGAAACGTCAACCGTCAAAAGTCGGTTGTTGAACTGCAGGAATGACAGTATGGATCCCAGAGCGCATTCCCTGACATGCGTCAGGAACGAAGCCTCCAGGAAGCTCCGGTGCGCAGTGTTGTCTTTCGACAGCGGCTTCGGTAGCGCATTTTTCCAGAGCAGAAGTAACTGTGAAAGATGAATCTTGACAAAGTTTGGCCCAAGAGACATCAAGCCTCCGATCAAGATCCACGCAACCTGGATCTGGGTGCTCGAGACTCTCAGCTCAGACTGCCCACTCGACTTCAGCAGGTTCGTAGCCATGGTCAAAACACGGCTGTTGATGTCAACCGATCCGTGTAAAGGCCGCGCGGGACTGGCACTCAGCGTCGCCGCCAGACCATGGGCAAATCCTATGCATCGTCGCGGGGAGTTCCGCCCGCTCGTGAGCAGCGACAGCTCACGACTCAGGCTGTTCATACACACGGACAGGCATGGCAGGAGCTGCTGTGGGCAGGCCAAGACGAAAGCCTTCATACATGCCGAAGCATGGACCTGAACCGAATAGCTGGGGTGCTGGAGCACCTGGAGAAGACCGTCTCTACATGACTCTGCAAAGTTGTTCGCCGCGGAACCTAGGTTGTTGATGAGCGACGACACCGCGCCGAGGGCCGCAATAAGGGTGTGCTTCGATGGCTCCGGGCGCTCGGTCAGAGCTTGAGGGTAGTTCTTAAGTATGTCGTTGATGATCGACTTGGCCGCTGCCGTCTGGCCCGACTCGCCCAGGATCTTCTGGCCAACGATTTCCTGGAGGATCGTATCGACAATGCGCCTCGAAATGAGAAGACGGTAGCGGTTATTGAAAATGTTGGGCTGTCCCAACAAGTCGACGGTCAAATTCTCGATAATCCTGAGGTAGTTGGTCTCGATCGTCTTCTCCCCGAGCTTCCTGAGGACCTTGCCGTAGCAGACACCAATGGCAGCCCTCGCCTTGTTGGATGTCGGCATCTTGGTATACTGCGTGGACAGAACCTTGAGGATCTCCGTGAGCGTGAGCGCAAGGTCCTGCGTCCTCTTTCCGCCTGGCGCGGGGCTACCGGGCCGCGACGTGGGCAGATCGTCCTCGTCCGCGACCATGCTAGCCTGTGTCCCTGTACGCTTGGGGGGTTTCTTTGAGAATCTCTTCGACGCCTTGGACGACACAGGAGCGCCCTCCGCGACGCCCGTCTCAGAGTATCCCCGCACCATGGCCTCGGCGAGCGCTTCTGCAGCGGCATGCCTCACCTGCGACGAGTTCGAGTCAATGACCTTGAATATCGCGGCCTGCAGCTTCTCAAAGTCGCTCGAGTTCTCAAAGTAGGCCGTGTGCCGAACCAGCGCCCTCAGGCACCGGCACGCCGACACGACGACAAGCGAGCCCTTGTCGCTCGTGGCGAAGCTGCGCGACTGCTTAAAGATGTCCCTGGCGACGTTCTCGTCTACACTCCCCTCCACCATTTTGACGATCTTGCCCAGGGACCCAAAGACGGCGGCACGGAGGCCGGCGTTGTTGGACGACGACTTGAGCAGCTTGATGAGCGTGGCGCAGACCAACTGGTGCAGGCCGATGGCGCTGTCGCCGGCGGAGGAGTACACATCGCCCAGACACACGACGGCGGCGTGCTTCGTGCGGGGGCCGACATCGGTCTTGGACTTAGCGCCCGAGATGATGGCAACAAGGTCGTTGATGGTCTCGAAGAGAAGTTTCCTGTCGCCGTGACCAAAGATGTGGGCGAGGCACTTGCCGAGGTTGTTCCTGACGACGCGGCTCGGCTGCGGCGAGGGGAGGTTGATGATCTGGAAGATCTCCTTCTTGAGGTAGAACTGCTGGGCGGTACAGTCGTCGGCGGGGAGGCTAAGGACGTGCTTGCACAGGGTCGAGACGAAGGTCAGGAGGAAGAGCTCCTGCTGTTCGGCGGGGAGGGATTGAAGCTTGGGGACGTCGAGCTCGGGTGTTGACGTCGCTGCCGAGTCCGCGGCGGCAGAGGGGGAAGCTGTTGCTGGTGGTGGTTGCGATGGCGGCGGCCCAGATGCAGCTGTCGATGGCCTGGGTGAGGCTGCTGCTGCTGTTGCTGCTTGCGCTGGGTCCCCGTTGGAGCCATTGGGGGCTCCCGTCGACGACATGGGGACGACGTAGGTGTGTGTGATTACGCCGTCGAGCGCACGCACGGGGTGGTTGCGTTGTTGGTCAGTGGGGTTTGTCCCTTTCGTCGGATGTGTTGTTAAAGGGTGGGATGTGATATTGGGACAGGTTGACAGGCATGCGGTCAGGTACGGGTGGTCTAAGGTAAGCCCAGGCAATTAGGGGCGGCTACCCCCCGGCGGGCCAGCCCATGACATATCACTCGTGGCTCAATCCTGGTGTGCCAGGTGTGTTCAACGAGACAGCCGGGTCTGGCCACACAATGAGCCACACGTCAGCCACTTCCGGTGGTCCCACTTAAATCTGAAGCTCCGAGCTCCCAGTCGCGGCCCTCCGTGTTGCAGAAGTGTCCCGGCAGAACCATGACATGAACCAGACGAGGCCGTGAAGCTCTAACCCCGTCGCCGCCGAATCCCGGACACACTTCCCGCTCCCGGCCCCCCGAGTTGCACCCTCAATCCCATCGTCACCATGCGCCCGCTCGCATCCTTCTCCGTGCGGAGCATCGCATCGCGCATCATCGCCGCCCCCGTACCTCGAGCTCAGCCCACCTTCTGTCACCAATGCCTCCGCCGGCTGTCGACGACGCCCGCCGCGCCGAGCGGACACAACAAGTGGTCCAAGATCAAGCACAAGAAGGGCGCCGCGGACGCGCAGAAGAATAGCATGCGCAGCCAGCACTCCAAGACGATTGCCCTTTACTCACGACGTATGGCTCTCCTCTAGTCTGGTGCCATCGGGACGAGCGCATTCGAAGACTGACGCTCTCTCTTTCTTTAGTATATGGGACCACCGATAACCCCCAACTAGCTACAGCAGTTGCGAATGCAAAGAAATGTACCTGAACTTCCAACAACCGAACCCCATCGAGAAAAAAAGACACGAGCAACTAACCGGAATCGCCCCGACTACCAGACGGCGTTCCCAAGAACGTAATCGATTCCGCCATAGCCCGTGGGCAGGGCCGCACCACGTCGGGTGCCTCCCTCGAGCCCCTGACCCTTGAGGCCATCCTGCCCCCCGGCGTCGCCCTCATCATCGAGGCTGAAACGGAGAGCAAGGCCCGCAGCCTGCAGGACCTCAAGGTGCTGATCAAGAAGCACAAGGGCACGGCTAACACTGCGACCTTCTTCTTCACGCGCCTCGGCAGGGTGGTCTTCGAGGCCAAGGAGGGCGGGCCGGGCGTCGACGATATCATGGACGACGCCATCGAGGCGGGCGCCGAGGACCTCGAGGCCGACGAGGAGGGCAACCTCGTCGTCTGGACGCAGCCCAACATGACCAACGCCGTCGCCAGCGGCGTAGGTCCCAAGTTCGGCCTGAAGCTGCTCAGTTCCGATATCATCTGGTCCGCCAACGAGGACACAAAGGTCAAGCTCGACGAGGGGCTCGAGGCGTCGACCCTTGGCGAGCTGCTGGCCGCGCTGCAGGAGTTCCCCGAGGTGCAGGCCGTGTACGGGAACCCCGCCAAGGGGGATATCCCCGAGGAGGAGTGGGCCAAGATCGAGGAGAACCTGGACTCTTGAGGGGTCAAGTGCCACTCGAGTCGGATATGATGAGACGTTGGACGTTAGATGTGCAATATCGTCGGGGTTTCCCTTTTTTCTTTTCTTTTTTTTTGTACAACATGTAGAAACACATAAATAATACAACCGCACAATGGCAGTTCTGAGGGGCGATGTCTGGGTTCAGCCGGGGACCCGAAGAAACCCCCCTTGAAAGTAAGGGTCCCTCTGCCCAAACGCCGCGTCCATCGCATGACAATTTCCCAAAGCCAAATGATGTTTTTGACCGCCAAACGCCCAATATGATACAGCGCACCTCCCCTGGCCCTCCCCGCATGAGTTCCTCTCGATCGCCTCTTTCAGTCCGGAGGTCGCAGACCAACGGCATCGCAAATTTTCGGTCGGCCGCCTGGTCTCGTATCGCTCCTCTCAATCGGCCCCTTCCGCGTCCGGCCAATGCTGTCCTCATGACTGCTCCTCGTTCGAAGGCGGGTTCTGCGCCGCCTGCGCTGCCTCCCTCTCCCTCCGCATCTCCTCCACGGCCCGCTGCCGCCTCGCCAGCCGCACGTACTCGGACTTGATCTCATCGCGGTCGAACGGGATCTTGTGCGAGTGCTCCGCCTTGGGCCAGAATTCGGGCACCGCGAAGCGGTTGTCGAGGTTGGTGCCAAAGTAGTACATTACGCCGATCGGAAACATGACATACATGCCGAACTGCGCCGGAGCTTAAACGTCAGTCCATGATGCCAATTGAAAGTTCGCTGCAGGTGGGAATTGCACTGCGAAGGAAACCCCCCGTACCTTGAAGACTTCCAGGTTAAGACCGCCCATCTTGGATGTATTGCGCTGTCTCGTTGTGGGTGATGGTTGCTGTTGTGCTTCGTTGAATCAATGACGATGGAGATGCGTCGGACGATTTGCAGGGTCGATGGGATGGGGGAGCTCTTCGCCCACTGCACCACTCGAGAATCACCTACCGCGGGATTGGACGCGCCCGGGGTGGCCCAGTCCCATTGGGCGGGTGGCCCGGAGACTCGGCGCAGGATTTTTCCACGTGCTCCGTCCGGGCTTTGGTGTGGGGTCCCAGCCCGAGCTGACAGAGCCCGATGGGACAGGCGACGGCGGTTCATCAGTGTGTATGCTTTGACGACATCCGCACTTGGCCATCACAATGCTGAGAACTCATCATCTCTCTTTTTCTCTCAATGACCAGTAGGCCGTTGGCTTCGTTATTTTAGAAATAAACTACTATGATGCCGGTATGCCATGTACGAATAATGCTTTCCATCACCAACCGAGACCTTTCAAACCGTACCGCCCAAAGCCTCAGCATACCATACCGCCCAGTTACCCAGCCATAATGCCTCTAAACGCCGAAGCATGGTCTATGTACAGACTTCTGGACCTCTACCGTTGGCCCATACCCGTATGATACACATAAGTTTAATTGTTTACGCTGCGATACGCCGCATGTCAGTGTGGTCGCTGCGCTGCCGTCCGTCTCTGGCTCTGTGCCTCCTCCATCATCATTCGTTCTGTCAAGCTGCGAGGGGTCCCGGAGAACAGCGACTGACCAACGCTGGCACGGTAGCTGTTCAGGTCTCCGTCGTCGACACCGCTGCGCCCGTCCAACCCGCCGATAAAGCTGCTGACATCACCAAGCGAGGCCGCTTGCTGGTAGACGTCGGGGTTCTTAACAACGGGCATCGTAACAGGACGGCCTCTGAATGAACCCACCGAGCCTGAGATTAGATGCGCAGGGATTGCTGGCTCTGGCGCCCTGGGGATCGATACAGCGGGCGAGGTCGAATACAACGTTTGTTTCGCCGGCTCGTTTGCCTGGTTTTCGTCCTCCTCATCCTCCTCTTCCTCCTCCTCTTCTTGAATCGGCGCTGGCCGGAACCGAGGCTTCGGGGGCGCACTGAGTCCCTCAAAGTGGAACAGGTCGTCGTCGTCCTCATCTTCGTCGGCGTCCCTTGGCTCTGAAAGGGACGTGCGTTCATTGTGTGACCCTGTCTTGTCCTGCGTTGGGCTGTACGGAACGGACGCTGTTCTTGTTGGTGAGCGTGACAGAGGTGAAAGAATGGCTTTCTTGTTGGCGAAGGACTTTGGCTTTGCCATGGCCAGGAACCCGTCATCAGAGGAGCTGTCATCATCATCGTCGTCGTCCCTCTGCCTATCCACTGCCACTGGAGAGGCGGGGCTCGAAGGCTCTAGGGTCGGGTCGCGGTCTGATGCAGTGATTTCCGGGTAGGCCTGCAGCTTTTGGGCCGACTTTGGGGCATCGTTCGTTTGCAGCGAGGTCTCGGAATCTGACGTCGTCATGCCACCGTTCTCCCTCTCCAGAGCTTCAGGGTTTACGACTGTCCATACAGTGTTTGCATCCAGGGGGGCGCGGGAAAGAGCACGGAGGGCTTGGGAGGAGGACACTTTCTTCGGCGGCGGCCCGCTGTCCTCGTCGGGACCCAATATAGACTCGACACTCATTGAATCATCTTCTGGTGGAGGGGGTGACCTCGAATTGGCGAGCGTGTGCGACAGCACCAGTGACGGCTCTGAGGACTGGGGCGAGGCTGTAGGCAGCACCTCCCCTCCCTCGAACTCGAAGCGCACCCGCCTGGGGCTGGCCGGGGGCTTGGATCCGCTCGAGGCCCTGCGCAAGGCGCTGCGACGCACCTTGAAGTCACTTTGCTCCGAGGATGTCGTGTCGTCGGTCGCACGGCGTTCGTGGTTCGGTCGCTCGGGCGTCTGGGTCGCAGCAGCGGATACCTGGATCGCAGGCTGCTCCCCTGAGTGTCCGGACTTGCGCCGACCCATATCGTCGTCAGTAGCAGGCTTGGGTGTCGGCGGGAGGGTTGGCGAGGGGTTTGCTGGTGCTGGCGACGCGTGTGAGCTGTCGAGCAGCGGCAGGTAGCTCGGGGTGAAGAGACCGTGGAAGTCCCTATCCCTTTCCCGGTCGTAGGCGGTGTCGGGAGAGGTTAGGGCAGCAGTACCGGCATGGAGAACGACGGATGGAGGCGTGGACTTGGGGGACGGCGGCGGAGAAGGACGGCGGGGATCGCCGGGGTGGCTATGGGTTTCGGTGAGCTTTCCGGCGTCGTCGGTAGTGGGCGGCGGTGGCGGTGAGTCAGGCAGGTCTCGTGGTGGAACGAGGGCGGGACGCAGCGCGGGATAGTTGTCGAAGGAAGCGGCGACAGCGCGGTCGACCTCGGCTGATATGTCTTGTGGGATGTTTTGGAGTAGTTGGCGCGAGTACCTATGGAACTCGGTTGCCATGTCTTGGCGGTAGACTGCAACCTTGTGGTCGAGGTCGGCTAGCTTCTGATGCAGGTCTCCGATGAGCCTCGTCGCATCGTCCATGTCCACCATGGTCTGTCGCTCAAGGGCGGCGGCAGAGGCAGCGGTAGCGGTAGCGGCGACTAGGGGAGAAGGGCGGGCGAGGGTTTGGGAATCGGGGCGAGGAGGTGGTGGGCCAATGGGTTCCTGGGCGTGGGCATGACGCAAGGCGTCCGAGTGAAAGGGAGCCCGTCGCGGCGAAATGGTCGGCGGCGTCCAATGTTTGTTCGGGATGGGCGAGTTACGGTTGCGGCCAGACCAGAGGCACAGGCAAGGTACAGGCGTACGGTACAGGGTTGGGTTTGACAGAGACACACGGGGGTGGGCGGCTGTGCGGCGGGAAGAAAAAGAGAGGTTCGGATTGCAGCCAAGCGCGTGAATTGGGGGTGGGATATTTCTCAGACTGCCTATCTCCCCTCAATTTCCCTCTGTTTCCCCCGCGGATGGATGATCAGGTCGGGGTGCCGGGGGGGGTGGATGGATGTCCTCGAACCAGACCGTACCTGGAGGTTAATAAAAAAAAAGGTCCAGGAGTGGACGAGACACGACTTGAACAGGACAAGGTCCAGGTAGATCAAGACAGGTCAGGTCGATCCAAGCAAGGCCGGAAAGGTAAGACAAGATGGAGAAAAAAAGAGAGACTGCGGGAGTTTGTGCAGACTGGACTCGGTGGGAGAGAGAGAATGTGTGTGTGTGTGTGGTCGGTCGAAGGTGGCCGATGTGCGATGTGGGTTTAATTTTCGGCGGTGCAGGACGACGTGGACGGGCAGGTATCTCTACGCCTTGCGCACCGCCGTTGTGTACCTGAGAGATACGACGCGGCCGGTACCTGGGATGCAGTAGGAGGGGAGGCCTAGAACACCCTAAAGATGGTGTCCCCGATCCCCACTGTCTGGACTTTGGGTCGGGTGCGTGGTTCACCATCGAAGACTGGCTGCGACTCCAATGGAATATTTTTTGGGGGGCGCACGCGGGCTGCCGATTCTTGGAATCTCGGGGTGGGCGCGGTAGGGTAGGTAGGTGCGTATTGGGCTTGCCAAGGAGGCAGGGGTGGCCCCTCCTCTTCCCCTCCCCCCTCTCTTCCTGCCTCCTTCCCCCTCTCCCTCCTCCCTTCCCAGAGTGAGATGAGAGTCAAGACCGGAGGGCAGGGCTTTTCAGAAAGTGAGGGCTGTGCGAGGCCCGTGTTTTCGGTGCTTCTCAGCCGGCGCATCCTGGGCGATCACGGCGATGCCCTTCCATGCCCACCCACCCAGCATGCGATTGCCAGGTGCATCATTTGCTGGCATCTCTTGTCTCTATGGGGGTCATCACGGCACGGACTACCTACTAATTGGACTACCACTCTAATTGATGGGCCTCTCACCACCCGGCCATGCCTTGAATGCATCGCCGCGCCGCGCCGCGCCTGGTTTCAATGCAGCAGCATATCTAACCGAATTTCACAGCAAGAAAGAGAGCCTGCCGTCGTTCCCATGCATCTCGCGAGGGTCACGTCCTTCGGGTATCCACGGCGGCTGTACTCACCGAACGACACATCGAATTGCTTCTTGGAGACGGCACGTGGCCATCTTCCTGCAGAACATGTCTAATTGCCTCACTCCCGTCGTCTTTCTTTTCTCTTCCTTGAAACAGCGAAACTTTGGAAATGGATCCTGACTGGTGGGTCACACGTTGGATATGGGTTGGTTTTTACTTGGACCCAAACTCCATCAACTCCTTTCGGCCTGGCCGTCCGTTATCGCTGCCCCTTTCCCTGAGACTCACATGTAATGTGTGAATCTCTGCATCTGCTCCTGCGTCAAGTTGCTGCCTTCGGCTGTCTCTCACTGGCTCACCCGGCGCGGCGTCTTCGCTGCGTGCGGCTGCGCATCATCTTCGTTTGTGCTATCCACATGCTTCCAGAGCCCCCTACCGTCCGCAGACCCCTGTTCAGTATCATACCAGCAACACTGTGAACCGACCAAGGAAACCCAAAAGAAGAGTCAAACCCCCGGCCGGTCGTGTTCGCAGTCGTTGTCGCCGCGACGATTGCTGCGACCCCCGAGCTGTCAGGCGATCTCGGCACCCGGCAACGCGCCTTGGTTTGGCAGACACACGTGTTGTAACTGGCCATTATTATCCCATGGGCTGAGCTGAGCCCATTGCATGACACTTACAGTACAGCACATACCATGACAGCCTCCGACTTGGCGGACCGACGACATCGACTGCAGTTACCGAGCTGCTTCCGCCAACCTGGTCCGCTTTGCCTTTGAAGGACCAGGCACTTTAGGCTTTTTACCTTTCGCTGATAACGCGGGGTCATGTTTTGGATGAAGAAACGAGTTTAACTCATTTCTTCGGATCAAAAGCCGCGCAACCCTCCTTCGTGGAATAGGTAGTAGAGACGAGCAAGGTTAAGGCTCTGGAAATAAGCACTGACAGTGACGAGTTTGCAACATCCGCCAACGTCAAAACTCGTCTTCCAGTGATATTCATCGACATTTGACTTCCAGACATGCTTTCCGAGACCCTCCGCCCGTCGTTCCAAGACTTGACGAGGTGGGATGTCGCCCCGGCAGCCCTGGCGGTTTGTTGGTTGGCAAACAAGTGTTGTCAAGTGCGCGCCTTGGCTCCCCCGCCATGCGGGACATTGGCTTTTTCGCACCCTCTTCCCTTCGCAATCCCCTGTCCGAGTCCGGCTTTTTTTTTTTTTTTTTTTTTTTTTTTGGGGGGGGGGGGAGGTTGTCACGCGGCCGTCGTCGGCGGCGCATGACTGGCCGCCCCCTCTCACCGGTCCCGGAACCCCGTGAACCCCGTGACCTTTTTCTCAAAACACCCATGTTTTTTTTTTCCTTTTCTCTCCTAAGAAAAACCCATGACAGAGGCTCCGCATGGGGGTCACGGGAACGCAGGAGCTGAAAGCAAAAATCTTGTTGCTTGAATTATTGGGGGTTTGTTGATGACTCGCATTTGGTGACTTCCACCATCCCCCCCCCGGAGATTTAATCTAAAATGCTTACGAGGCGCCCCGGCCGATGATGCAATGCGTTCTCTTACCAGCGTTGCATTCTTTTCCCAATCATGCATCCTGCATTGCGCACCTTAGGGGGGCGGGTGCCGAGGCGGAAGAGATGAACAATTCCATGGCTGACCGAGATGCCCATGGGCATCCGAGTACAACGCCGCAGTGGCGCCCGCTGGGGAGGCCGCAACAGCGGTGTTGGGAAGGACAAGGAAAGCAAGCACGCCAATAAAAAGCAAAGGACTAAAGACTCCGAAAGGATCAAACATCCATGGACCTGCCAACTCGTCGACGCAGTAACGTACTTCTGCCTGCCTGCCTGCCATGGCCCAAAGGAGGTCTAGAACGGTGGGTTTCCTGACGGGATGCCGCTCTCCCGCTGTCACCGCTGCACGTTGCGGTCATACTGACGGGCCCGTTCGCCTCGCCTTACCCTGCCGTTACGGTATGTGTACGCAGTAGATATGTGTGTGCGGTGCGTACCGCCGTGCCACGTCTTGGCTGCAAGGGTTATCCGGGCACAACCTTCCGGCTGCCGGTGCTCGGAGCGGGTTGGCGGCGGTCGCATTTCTGTCTTGGCTGCCGGGGGCGCTAGTGTTGTATTGGCCCGGATAACGCACACTTGGAAAGCCGAGGAACGGGAGATGTTGTGAAAACAATGCCTTTGCTGGACCATCATAGGTGTGCTGTCATAGTTGGTGCGCAGAGGAAGATTGCATATGAGATAGATGGCAGGTTACCGCGCGTTCAAGTCCCGTACCGGCCAGGCTCTGAGGCGAAACGTCTTTTACTGGTGAACTAACTGACAAGGAAAAAAGGTGACGGGTGACAAGACATGGCGGAGTGAGACCTGCAGAATCGTTGCAGACGCCTGCGCGTGTAAGTGGCTACACCGAAACGTGACGCAACGGCGATGCAGAGGCTGGCTCCAACTGACGAACTGTTGATCAATGTGCCGGACGTTTGTTCAATGAGGCTCGCAAATTGACATACGCTACCCAGAACCTGGGAAAAATCCCTGGGGTGGTCTCAGCCCCCCCAGCAGCCCGTTGCCGTGCTTTGTCTCTGTGTCGTTGGAGACTTGGTGACAGCTTGATCCTCGTGTAATACCCACTCAGTCGCGAACATGCATTCACTTCAGCATGGTTACAATAGGCTCACTGCCACGAAAGCGCGCTAAATTGCCTATTCAGCCCGTATCTAACCCTCCAGTCTGACAGTGATGCACTCTATGTCCGCCTTGCCAATCAAGGACATTGTCGTAGAAAAGAAAAGCAAGCAAGTAGTTGAAGAAGCCACCTCAAGTAGACTTGATTCAATCCCACAGATTCCATAATCCATTCTTCAATCGCTCTCGTCAGCGTCCGGTCGGTACTCGTCATCGCTCGCCTCTCCCATGATCTCAATGTTGTTTGCCTCAGGATCGGCCTCGTCCTCAGGAACGGGGGTCAAAGCAACGTCGAGCTTTTTGTAGAACTCTCTGAGCACAGGGCCCAGAGCCTTTCTGGCGCGGTTGTCAGCTTCAGTGGCTACCTCTCCGATAAGACCGACGTAGTCCTCCTGCATGGCGTTGATCACGCCATTGGCGTCATTCCTGATCGTCTTTTCCAGGCTTCTAAGCATGTCGATAATGGCTTCCTCGACATCCCTGGCGGCATTCTTGAACATCGAATTCTTGATGGACTCAACGTGCGTATTCATGATCTCTTTCATGATAATGAAGGAGCCGTTGCCTGTATGCCCGGTTAGTTGCGTGCGGCTACGGTATTACAGTGTTTCGCTTGTCTTACCGTGCTGCTCAACGCAATCATTGTAAGCCTGCAACATAGCCCGTTGGATGACAGGTCCGAACAGGCGATTTGCCTCCTTGCCTGCGTCCTGCACCAGTTTCTGCTGTTCGTTGCCAATATGGACGAACCTCTCCTTTTGGGCAGCCAGAAGCTTCAGAAGAATGTCGTTGACGATGTCGTTGTTCTCGACAAGAAAACGGCGATCTTTCATCCGGTCATGAAAGGCATCGATTAGATGTTTCATGGAGGCTGCGAGGTTCGTCAACTTCTCGGGAAGGCGGTTGCGGAACGTAAAGTCCCAGTCATGGGCGGTGTGGTTCTTCAGCGGCTTCAGCAAATCTGTATGAGTGTTAGCGACATTCGGTTCGTTGTCTGACGAATGGATGTGCTTGCCTTCGTTGAAGTCACGAGGTCCGGCTGAACCCTTGAAGACTCCTCTATAACCAATTAGCCTCACTTTCTGTTTTGTCGTATGTATTGCGTGTCGACACTCACAAACGGCGACAGGTTGCCTTATAGGTCATGTAGCGGAGACCGCCAGCATCGTACTTGGCACCCCAGCCCTCAGCGGTGGACAAGGCCTTCTCAGAAGCCTTTGAGGCGCCCCTGCCGGTTTTCTTGAGTACGTTTTTCCTTACGGTTTCATTGCATTCCGCCATGCATCGAGTAACTACCTCGCCCAGTGCCTGAGATATTGTCAGTTGCTGTCCCAGTGTTCGCGATCGCGGTTATCTACGCACCTTTCCCAACTTAGACAGTGACTTCTCGAGGTTCACGGTCTCCTGCTCCTTGTCCTTGTCTGAAAGCTTAAGGTTAGCAATGTCACCAGCAACGAAGAGGTCCAAAGCTCCTAGCAGACGACAAATCTCGCTGAGATGGTGTCGAAAATGGCTGGCTTGAATGCTCGCGGCTAATTCCAGGGTGTGATTACGGAGGCCCGGGACTTCTGTATCGCTGAGCGAGGTAAAACCGACAACCCGGTGGTCCTTCTTCATGCGGTTTCTCAACTGCTGGTAGCCACGGCTACTGATACAGAAGACCGGAAGGTCTTTTCCGATCTGCTCATAGTCGGGGGTCTCCCCTTCGGCTTGTTGCGTGCCATCCTGCTGCTGCTCTGCA
This sequence comes from Colletotrichum incanum, assembly GCA_001625285.1. NCBI lineage: Eukaryota > Fungi > Ascomycota > Sordariomycetes > Glomerellales > Glomerellaceae > Colletotrichum > Colletotrichum incanum. The sequence continues at coordinate 102,517 of LFIW01002552.1, read as the reverse complement.
AGGAGTTCCTCGTCAAACCTAAATGCATTCTGGTTAGATTCCGGTCTCAAGTCATCATGGTCTTGATGGTACGTACTCCTTGAGACCAAAGGCGAAGTCTTGCTTGATGGCATCTCGAGAGTACACGTTGCGTCCTTGAATACACTCCCTGTACATGTTGATCTTGACAGCTGCGCGCTGCTTGTTGAGATTTTTTATTTCGTCCTTGAGCTGTGACATGCGTTCAAACAGATCGCGCTTCTCCTGCTTCACAACTTTCTTGGCCGCTTTGAGTTCATCTAGTTTCTTCCGCGTCCCCTCAAGAGTCAGAGGCTCAGGCTGGTCATCTCCGTCATTTTCATCACCGTCATCAAGGTCCGACTCATCGGTGGTGTCATCTGTGTCGCTAGAAGCAACCTCTTTCTTCACCTTCTTGGTTGTCGTAGCTTCCTTCACGGTTTGGAGCTGGGAACGCTTTCGCTTTTGCGGGGACGCCATGGGGGCGAAAGATTTCTGTCCCTTGGCAACCTGCTTGCGCAGTCCTTGCCAGGTGTTGACGTCCCTGCTGACATTGCCGTATCTCTCCAGGATGCTCGGCTTCTGGAGCTCCAGGGCGGCCAATGTCTGCTTCTTTTCTTCAATCTGCGTCTCCGTTTGGGTCTTCCTTTCTTGCTCGTTGGTAATAAATTCCTCAATGCCGAGACTTGGCGCTGCCTCGTCGAGGGAGATGTCGTCCGCCTTGGTGCAAATGAAGGTGATGTTGTTGTAAGCGCCGTCATACTTGAGCTGCTGCTTGAAGTGATCTCCAAGTAGAGTCTTGGCCGTCTTGTCATCCACGGCTCGGGTGATGGGCGCAACAACCCAGAGCCTTGAGCATTCCTTGACGTACTTCGCGGCAACTGCTGCTCGGGTGGCATTGGAGTCGCGGCCTCCAGGCTTGGCAGATGTTAGTAAGTTCGTCCGAAAGACAACCGCTCCGGGAAACGTACCAAATCCACAAGAACGACGCCAGTAGACACGACCTCTGACTTCAAGTACAACCGAACGACTTTGATGAGAGGCCAGAAAGCCATCGTTTGCTCCTGAGACGCGGTGTTGGCAGTATCCGTACCATTCTTGCTGCGCTTCTCCTCCGAGTCTACGAATGACTGAATCTTCGAATAGAACGACCCACACTGTGCCTCTTCCACAACTTGCGTCTTACCAATCACCTCTCGCACCTTGGAGAAATTTGCATGTACGGCAGGATCCGTGTCTCTGAGCTGTCTGTCGGTGTGCTTGGGGTAGACTGCTTTCAGGACAGCATAGGCAATGCCGGCGTCGCTATCCGCATTTCGGATGTCCGAAGAAAGGTTCCCTCTGAGGTCTAAGATATCGCGGTGGAGAGCAATCACCTCGGTCGTCCACTCGGCCTGAGTGATGAACTCGATCTCGGCGCGATACTTCTTAGTGGAATCCTCAGACGGATTCCATGAGATCTCAGTAATCACTGCAGTGCAGGCTCGCATGCAGTTGGTCGGAACGACTCGCTCTTCGTCCAAGACAGCGTTGATAAGTGAGCTTTTGCCTGATCCGGTATCACCCAGAACTCCTATGACGAATCGTGGCATTCTGTACTCGCCCTGGAGCTTCTCGATCGACTCCCGCCAAGTCTGGGCGCGCTTCAATCCGGAAATGTTGGCAAGCGCTACCTGAATGTCGCCTAGCAGGTTGGTTGTCTTGGCATTCACATCTCTGAGCTTCGTTGCGTCCGTGTCATTTTTGGCCGACTCTAGCTTCTGAAGAGCCAGAAGGCTCATAGAGCTCTCATCCTGGGCGTTTTCCATGTCCGCTACAGCTCGAATTTCAGGATTTGCGTTTCTCTAAACGTCTGGCGTTTGAAGTCAGTTAGTTCCATCGGTTGTAGTGGAATACGTTGGCAAAGCAAACGCCACGAAGAATGTGCTCGAAAGTATATTGGAGATTCTTGTCTTGAAGGAGGGATGCGAGACTGATGGAAACCCGTCGCGGTCTTTGAGTGAACCAATGTTTTGGGTACAGATACGAGGGTTTCAATCGGAGGGAAGGAGCGACCCGGACGAGGGCAGAAATGTTGATGATACTTCCACCGAAAGTGCAAGAAATGAGGGTCTGAAAGGGTTTGGAGAAGAGGATGAGGATAAAAGGGGAAGAAAAAGTAAACAGCAGAAGGATATTCCTTCGAGAGCTAATCCTTGATCGCTGCGTTTTGTCGAAACGATGTAGGCAACTTACCAGAGCAGAGTGGTAGCTTAGGCCCAATGCCAAATACCAAGAACGATATTTGCGGGTGATGAAAAGTTGATGTATCCCCGTGACCAACTTCGTAGAATAAAAGAATATACCTGTTGAGAACCAAATCAGGAGCGGGTGGTTGTCCCAGTGTCTGATAGGATCGCCGACTTTGGTGTCGGGGAGGGTTTGTTTTGAGTTGTAACTTGTTGAGGGTGAGAGATTGATGAGATTGAAGTGAATCTTAACGAGCGTACCTTCCTCTAGGATATGGTGGTTGGGACAGGTGCTCCTGCCTCGTCGAAGGCAACGATTCTCATGCGGGTCTTTTGAGTAGAATGTCCATTGAGTCGTTAGGCTGGCTGCCACGTCAACTTCTGCATACAATATATTTGTCCTACAAGAGTCCCAGTCAACAATCAATAGAAGTGAAAAGATTTATAATCCTTTCTGTCAGCAACGCACCATCCTGCCTGAATACCTCTGGACAAAGGACATTTGTCAAAAGGAGTTGAGCCGGCTGTCTTGCTTTCCGAACAGCAAATATCCAATAATCAAATTTCATGGCATGTTGCTGTACCTCCCAATGAAAATTGTCATTCTTTGCATGGTGAAATGGATTCTCGAACCAACCAATCTGCCAATGTCTTTTTATTTCGTGCAGCTAGCTAGATCTTGAATTGTTGAAAATATTAAACCTGACAGCAGTAAAAACTCAAAGGAGGATTTGAAATAAAACGAGCTTACGTTTTTGATTCGAATGAGCACAATTCTAAAGGTCTGTACTCAACACACAATTCAGAAGACGGATTGGCAAGGCACGCAACACGTTTTACAGACGAACCGAGTTTGGTAGAGGTTGAAAGCTAGAGGCTCCTTCACATGAGCGCGCATACTCGTTGTTATAAAACTGTGTTTTTACATCACAACTCGCGTTTTCCGAATAAAGTCATCTATTGTTTTCTTCGAGTATGTGTCAGAACTGGACAGTTGAGCAACGATCCAAGCAAAGCTCAAAAACTGATGTAGTAAGCTGGTTGAGAAGAACAGCCTCCAGAGAATGGTAAATTGCAGGGTTTTGACCAAATTTCGGCAGCATTCTCATTCTATATATTATCAGGAGCGGAGCGGATGTGAGTAGGTACTCTTGTTCCTGAAAGGATTCTAGAGAAGTTGGGATGTCGTCAATCTAAAGCGTCGTTCGCGGCTCACCTCGGTGAGGATGGCAGGAGAGTGGGGCCGGTGGCCAGGGTCCAAGTCTCACCGCCTTCCCAGTTTGCCCCTGACCTCCTGGTGAATCGTGGAGCTTCGACACCTCCGTGTCTGAGCTCCCCCAGCCCTCTGCAACACGCGCCTTTCGCAACCCGACTAGGTCCCCAGCAGCACAATCCCATTCGCAATCTCGCAACCACATTACAGCGGAAGCAGGCAGCAACAATGTCGACGATTACTACCACGGCGCTGCAATCGGGCCACGCGCCCATCATTCCCCTCGCCTTCAACTCGAACCAGCCGGAGACGATCCGCCTCTACCCGCTCTCCAACTACACCTTCGGCGTCAAGGAGACGCAGCCCGAGGAGGACCCCTCGGTGATCGCCCGCCTGAAGCGCCTTGAGGAGCACTACTCCCAGCACGGCATGCGACGCACCTGCGAGGGCATCCTCGTCTGTCACGAGCACAACCACCCGCACATTCTGATGCTGCAGATCGCCAACGCCTTTTTCAAGCTGCCTGGCGATTACCTCCGCCCCGAAGATGACGAGATCGAGGGATTCAAGTCGCGCCTGGACGAGAGGCTCGCCCCTGTCGGGCGCATCGGCGAGGGTGAAGAGCCCGCCGACTGGCAGGTCGGCGACTGCCTGGCGCAGTGGTGGAGGCCCAACTTCGAGACCTTCATGTACCCCTTCGTACCAGCGCACGTCACTAGACCGAAGGAATGCAAGAAGCTTTACTTCATTCAGTTGCCCAAGAGCAGTACGTATTACCATCACAGCGCGCGCCGCGGCTGGCCAGAGCGTTTGGGATCAGACCCGCTAACCTTCCATCCCCCAACAACAGAAGTACTCAGCGTGCCGAAGAACATGAAGCTCCTCGCGGTCCCTCTATTCGAGCTCTACGACAACACCGCTAGATACGGTCCGCAGCTTTCGGCGATTCCCCACCTCCTCAGCAGATACAACTTCGAATTCGTTGACGACAACGGTAACATCGTCGCTGCCACTCCCGGCTCCAGCGCGCCGGAGGGCTACGTGCCGAGGACGAAGGTTCTGGCCAGCGGCGACGACACGGATATGCAGGAGGCCAAGGAGGACGAGAACGGCGAGCAGTAGAGTTGCGGTTGTGGATAGGGAGGGGGCATCTCACGGAAAGGGTTGGGCGAGGCGTTCGGCGTAGGTCAAAAAGTGCCATAGAGGACCGGTGTCTGTACAATAGGTTTGCCTATATACCACACAGATTGGTATTCTCATTTGAAGCGGAACAGGTGGTTGTCATTCTAACTGTGCATCTGTCTGTTGGTACCTACGCCTTGGGCTCTCCCTGGATGGTAGCCACAAGCCGGCGCTGGTGCTTGCTGGCTCTGAACTCCAGGTACCAGATTCCTTGCCAGGTTCCAGTGGCCTGTGACATGAGTGAGCCGCATTGTTGTTTTCAGGATACTTTTCTGACTTACCAGCTTGCCATCCTTGATCGGGATGGTAACACTTGCGCCGATAAGAGCGCTCTTGATGTGAGCCTACGTCATGTTAGCCGCCACGGCTATACTGAGCCAAAAGAGACAAAAACTACTCACCGGCATGTCGTCGGGGCCCTCGGCGCTGTGGCGGTACAGCTCCTGGCCCTTGGGACCTGCCTCCGGCGCGATGCGGTCCAGCGCATCGCTCATGTCGGCCCGGACGTCATCGTCCCAGTTCTCGTTGAGGCTGAGGGCGCAGCTCGTATGCTGCACAAACAGGTGCAGGATGCCCACCTTGTAGTTCTTGAGCTCAGGGAGCGCGCCGACGACCTCGTCGGTGATGAGGTACGAGCCGCGCGAGCGAGCGGGCAGGGTGAACTGCTTCTGGAACCAGGAGCCCGTCATGGTTGCTGAGTGTGAATTTGGTGGGGGGTTATGACGTGGGGTCGTCGTGGAAGCGCTGTCTGGGCTGGAGAATGCGTAGCCTAGGAGCGTGAGGGGCAGATGCCAGAGGAAATTGAACAAGTTTGGAAAGAGGCAGATGATTATGAAGCCGAGAATGAGGAGGGTTGTCGTCTGCGAGGTTTGTTGGCGGTTGTGTGGTGTTGTCGGAGGCATGTTTGCTGGGGTGCTGGTAGATGAAAATGATGCGGGCGGTCCAATCTGGTGGGGCAGGTTCGATGGGTAAAGTGAGGTCAGATGAATTGCGAAAGCAAGGCAGTTTTGAGCACGCTGAGCAATTGAGCGTGCCGCAACTTTGAATATACGAGGCATTGCCATACGGGTTTTCGAGACATGTTATTGAGCGCAACTTCCCTGCTGTCCGATCTGCGTGCAATGTCACGAAGAACCAACATTGATTGAAGCCCAACTGTGTATCACCCGACCAAGATTTGGAGCCGCCTACAGCGTCCAGCACCATGGTCAAAATCCAGCAAGTCAACGTACCAAAATCTGGCCCAGCCAAACCGAACTTTCGATGCCATGGAAAATTGCGTCATTTGACGGTTCTGAATAATCTATAGCCAGATCATACGGTGAGGTTGTCACCGCGAACTGCACCCAATTAGAACAGTAGATTCCGCAAACATGGGCTTTCGAACTGTTGCAGCAGGCAATTCGTGATACAACGTGGAGATCAGCTCCTGGGGGACGAGCCATGAGATCATTGGTCATATCGGTGCGCCAGTATCATTGTGGTTCTCATCGTGTTGAAATGTAGAAATGGTTATCCGAAGCACTGATCCTGCTATATATACACAACATCGCCAGCCCGCTGTACAGCATAGGGTGATGCTCTCTTTTGCCCCGACGCTGCCACCACCAAACCCCGTGCACCGGCACAGCTGGCTCCTTATGCCAGAGGGTAAGAAGTCTGGGGAAGGGATTCGAGGTGCTTGCGGTGGTGCTCGTTGGCCTGGTCGATCAATCAGCTCGTGCTCAGCAAGGTGGCATTTTCGTGTCTGCGAATGGTGCAAACCCGAGCCTGTGAAGTGCAGAAAACATACAAAGGGTAGACCGCAGTAGTTGCAGGTGCAGATCTCCGGCTTGTCCGTGTTGATGAAGATTCTCGGGTGGCCGGCAGGACCGCCGCCGCCGTCGCATGCGACGACGCGGTTGTGAGTCCACCGCACCGGCTCCTCGTGAATGAGCTCGATCGCCGCGTACGGTTGGGGCTGCAATCCATGACGGTCAGTCCCAAATCGCCTCGCAATCTCGTCGTCAAGTGCCTCATGGCGGTCTCACCTGGAGGGAGAAGTCGGTCTGCTCGAATCGGGGGCCGGTCATGGCTTCAGCGCGGGGCTTCTGGCTGCGCGACCAGACCAGGGCTCGGTTGGGCGCCTGGCCGACCTTCTCGGGGACGGTGTTGTCGGCCACCTGGGGGGTCGCCGCCTCGTTCTTCTCGACGACGGCGGGTCTCTCGGTGGTGCGGACCGTCGTCGACACGGAAAAGGGTCTCGAGGCAACGCGGAGCTGCCGCGACAAGGCGCTCGTCGCTCGTCTGGATGCCGACAACATGGTGCTGGCTCAATTGGGGTTCGTTCGAAGGGGGATTCGTCTGGCTCGCCAGATAGGTCGGTTCTGGGGAAGCTTGGAGTTCCTGAAGCAATTGATTACACCTGCTGTCATTCGCCGGGAAGAACTGATGCCCCGTCGGCCGAACTTGGTACCCACTACGTACGTGCACGGGCCCAAAGGTAACGGCATTCAGCGCACTAATACAGCGGCTCTGAATATCTTCACCTGCTTATTGTGGTTGCATAGATGAAGTCGAAACTCTTCAATTATAAGCAACACATATGGAAACAGTCATAAATCATGAATGCACTCTTGAAACCCTCAGAGGTGACTTGTAGCCAACCACGTTTACAAGACCCCGCCGACGTCCCCCACCTGAGCGTGCACTACTGCTTGCTTGTGTTATCAGCCCAATAGTGATGTAGTTAGTACTGCGTACTTAAGGCTCACGATGGACAGCGTTATCTGTCTATTATCATGGATTGTTTGATTGGCAGCTCGTTTAAGCAAGCGGTCGCCCAGTCGGATTGTCCGCTTGAAGTAATAGTTTCAAACCGTTCCGCATGGTCACTTGACGGTCTGTACAAGAACTTCCGGGGTATGCTCAATTTTGCTCCAAATGATGTTTACGAAGCAAGCCTTCTATTTTGTCTACGCTGTCTATTCTACCATCTTAGCATCGGAATTTCAGACCTCCGGTACTATCGCAGTCGACTTCACTTTCCGGTCGACGGAATCACGGGCAACCTCCTCTGCCGGTTCGTCGTGATCTTTCACCACCGCTTCGATGATCGTAACTCTGTATTGCTCCCGCTTCGGTCTGTACGGATGGTCAGCAGATAGCTCTTGTACCACGAGCCGATGAAGGCAACATACTCCAAGTACTTGGCATCAATATAACGAAGTACACAGGTCATGATGATGACGAGGACGCCGATGGCAATGGCCGACTGCCACGCGTATTTGTCTGTATACAGTCAGATTTTGGGCGTATGGAAACCCGTCGGTACCGGAAACTCACAATACGGTGCCTGGGTCGCTGGCCAAACCAAAACCTGCGACCAAGCTGAGATGGCGTAGTAGCCTGCAATGGACACACCGACAATCAATGTCCTCGCTTCGGGGTCATGCGGCAAGATGTCAGCCAACCATGCAAAGATCAAAGGAGCCGTCCCCATCGCTGTAAAGGTGATGAAGTTGGCTGCGTATGCCAGGGCGAGAGGCGTCGTGGTGGGATGTGCGGTCCAGACGCTCATGGCGATGCAGACGGCGAGACCGATCACAGCTGTTGCAGGAATTAGGTAAATCGTTCTCGGCTGATGTGGGCTGAGGTTTGCTTACCCTGGGCGACGATCAGAGTCCATCGCGTCATGAAGAGATCAGAAAGAATGGCCCAGATCCAGACTATCAATGATTGTCAGTTTGCTTGTTGGACCAGTTTGCTGACCGTGACAGGCTTACCAAAGACTACATTGATCGCACTTCCGCCGATGGGGATAGCGTTGACCTCCGAAGTCGTCCATCTGGGGCTTCCATCGGGATTCTTCAAGCTTTTCAAAAACAGGTTGAAGTAGTTGTTGCCGTAGGTCTCGAGTACGGTGGCGATGTACAAGATGGGAATGAAGTAGATGACCCAACTGCTGAATGCGCGCCTGTTGCCAGTCAGTCCTCATGTCTCCGTCATGGATTGGGTCTTCGTACTTCGCAGCAGCCCAGGTCATCTTCTTTGGCTCCGCCTTGCCGTGACGTTCCAGTCGCTCCATGGCAAGCTGGGCGTGTCCCTCCTTGAACCAGAATGCTCGCGGATTGGGGTTGTTGGGAGTATCGGGCAACAACACAAAGCCCAAAGCACCGACGACAACCGTCATTATGGCGTTGACGATGAACAACCAGCGCCAGCCGGCCATTCCTTGAATTTCACAGTCAGCCACAACTGCACGCCGACCCTTGGCCTAAAGGAGCTGTGTTCATACCGTGTAACCCATGCATGGAGCTCCGGATAGCAACCTGCAACGCGCCCGACATCATCGACCCGACAGCTTGGCACGAGTGGTAGAAACCCATACGCTTAGCGAGCTCTGAAGGGGTGTACCAGTGCATCAATAGCGTCATCATACCCGGCCAGGCGCTGCTCTCGCAGAGACCGAGGAGGACGCGGAGCGCGTACACCTGTTGCGCATTCTTGACGAGGGCGAACATGCCCGTGATGATGCCCCAGCAGACTTCGAGGCCAGAAAGCCAGTAGCTCGGACGTACATAGGTCAGAATGATTTGAGAGGGGATGAGCATGATGCAGTATGCAACGTTGAAATACGTCGTGAAGCTGGAAAGAGGAGCTTAGTGTTGGAAATCCCACGGGTTTGCTGTAGGGTTTAACGGACTAGTTCAGCTCATTTCCATAGAGGTTGAGATCCTCTTTCATGCCGGAGACGTAGGCATTGCTAATGTTCGTTTGATCGAGGTCTTGGCGGTTCTGTCAATCGACTGGGCTCTTCCTCCCATTTGCGATATTACTTACACTTAATAACTACAGACTGGTTTAGCCCAGTGCCAGCCGCAAGTCCATGATAAAGACTTACCCTGAGATATACAACCAAATGTCATCAAGAAGATGTCCAACCTTAACGGCGTTAGAATGACACTCAGTCTTACATTGATTGCATCGAGAGAAGCTAACCTTCGTACAAGTTTTTTCTCCTCTGGCGTCCGCTCATGCCGTGCCGCGAAAGCAAGATTGCCAAGATTCATGTCGTCTTATGCCTCTTTGAGGATTCCAAGTGCCTAGTAACTACCGCGAAGAGGACCGTTCTACGCGGGGGCGCAGACGAAGTTGCCGACGCAGATCTATATACAATATGCGTTCATCACATATCAGGTCCGGAACGTGTTTTCCAGATAAGACATACCCGGCCCGGGATCCTCATACTCCATGTTAACCGGGATCGTCTGCCTATCTTCTAATCCCGGCTCAATCTGCAAAAGTTCCGTTATCACCTGACGGCGAGTTGCAGCGTTGTTGGGGACCTGGAGATAGTGCCCGGAAAAGAGCGGGTTGCCGATACACAAACGCGGGCCGAGTTCTCATTGGAGCGGGCTTGGCCGCCCGACGAGCGGCATGCCCTCCGGCGACGGAGCGACGCAGTGACTGACTGGCGAGTTGACAAGGTCACATTGGGCTCTGTGCTTGTGTTGCAGGGGATATCGGGCATGTGCGCGCGGACTCTCTACAGTGTAAATTTCAAACGTTATCTATGACTCAGTGTGAGGCAGAGAAGATTGGGACAAAGGGGCTGGGGAACCCCATGGTCTCATGAATGCGGGAGCGGAGTGGTCTCCGCGGCGTGGATAGGTTGCCGGCTTCTTCCCGCCAGCGGCGGCGACTAAGCGGTGCCCTCCCGCTCCCAAAAAGATACCGAGACATTATTCCAATGGTCTTTGATCTGATTAACTAGCGTACCTTCCGTTTTTGACCTGCGAAGCCGGAGCATGGCCCATTATTTGATGCTCGAAATGTGTCGTCCGCATTCTGATTGGAGTCGACTCTTCAAGACGTGGAGTACGCGACCAGCTGCTGCTAGTTCCAAAACGAAACGTATAAAAATTGATTACTCACTCAATCATAGTATTATGTGTTGTTATCTGTTTCGTTCTGGTGGTAGACGATAAGATTATCCTCTAGCCACGACCGGAAAACCTGAGTTGGGAGTCAGTGGACTGCAATACTGCCAGATCAGGAGCTTCTGGCATATCGGCAGCACGAGCAGGCCATGGGCGAACTTCCATGGGCGCCAGCTCTTGCAAGGTACAGCATATCCTACCAGGTGTGGTCCGTGGATTCACGCCATTCCAAGTTGATCTTTTGAAAGAAACAGGTCCTCAAGAGTATCGCTAATGACTTAGCCACTTGTCGCATCACTGTGTCCTGTGTCAGGGAAAGGGGGCAAGTGGTGTTAAGCGACTTCGCTCTGTTGATCACCCTCATTGTTCGCTCGAGCCAGTAGTTCGCTAGCCACAATATCAAGAAGACTACGTATTATGTGGGGGCGTGCAACACACGTGATGAGACATGGTTAGGTTGACTGCTACTTGACCTTTCTTGTTAGGAAAGTCGGCGGTTTCCTAGAGCAGTAGAGACCAGAGTCTGCCGGGCTCGGCGGATGATGAGTTGAATGAAGATACCCAAGGTATGGTCCTGATGCGATAGGCTTCTCGGCAAGTCGCTTCCAAATGTACCTTGGGTCTTTAGCTGCGCGCCAAGCCTTGCGTCGATGACGATTGGAGGATCTTGTCGACAGATCAGGTTGGATAAGTGCTCCGAGGTGACAACGGAGAGGCTCGAGGGGTCATAAGTGAGCAGGCAGAAACAAGCTCAAAAATACGAATGCAGTCGCAACGAAAAATGATCTCGGTTGAGAAGAACTGATAGTTCCAGGCCATGGAAGCTTTAGGTCTCCATGCTGAAGTCAGTCGAAGCCAGTGATGTCTCTTGACTCTTTCAGGGAAGGTGTTGGTTGTGCAGAGTACCTGGATAATAATAATGTTGACGCACAAGGGTTATTTTCCGGAAAACGGGTTCCAGACTGTACCTGCCCAACTATACTGTATGAGGTACGTACTTGCCTGCCTGCCGACGACTGCCCCAACCGCGATTCTGTCACTGTGCACGGACCATACTGCTAGCCTGAGCGGTGACCACGCGCACCTGCATCTTCAACGGCAGAATTCCAGAATTTTGGCTGCTCTCACATTTCTCCCCTGACCCTTCTCACCTCTGACGTAGCTCGAATACGCGCTCTTCTGAACTCCTGCACATCTATATCGTCCACGAGTGATAGCCGAAGTCTGGAAAATCGACCCAAAAATCACTGACACCACTTAGCTTGGACCAAGGCTGTAATTGTTACGATGCCGCCAGCCACCAACATGGCTCCCGAGACCCCTCCCAGCAAGGGCATTTCCTCTCGTCTATTGACGATGAAATTCATGCAGAGAGCCGCCAACTCGGGCTCCGCGCCAGAATCGCCTCCAGACGAGCCCTCCTCCAAGCGACGCAAATTCCAGAACTCTCCACTTTCTGGCGATTTTCACTCCTTCGATCAAGCGGCTGTCCAGGCAGCTCTGAAGCAGCAAGAAGCTAAGCGCTTGTCGGCGCTGGAGGCCTCTAGGGCCGAGCTGGCAGACACGCACTGGGTGCTGGATGGTGACTGGGGCAAGTCCGCCGAGACCGAGGAGGCGCCGCCAAACATTGTATACGTTGGCTACGCCGACATTGATGGTGAAGATAGTGAAGACGAATCCAAGCCTGTCACACATATCGGCAGGAAGAAGGTCGGTGGAAGTAAGAAGAAGGACACCAAGGTAAGCTGGTGCAGGCGAGGTCTTGTGTGCGCAGTGGCTAATCATGAACATTGAAGACCGAGACTGAAAGCACACCGAATGTCGAGAACGATTCCAGTGACTCGAGCGGTCCCGATGACTCGGAAGACTCCAGTGACGAGGATGACGGGTCTGATGCGGAGTCATCCTCTGGCGATGAAGAGTCAACGCCGAAGCCTGCCAAACCCGTCAAAGGCCTATCATCCGGCGGCCAAGGTCGCACAAGAGTCAATCTCCAGCCTAAGAAATCAACAGAGTCAATGAAGGCTAGAGAATTCCGAGAGAAGCGAAAGAAGAAAGAAGTGAAGCTGAATCAGCTGGCATCTATCTCTGGTGGTGCTAGCAGCATCTCGGGAGCAGGAAAACCAAACGCCGCCTTCAACTGTCACAACTGCGGTAAGCCAGGGCACAAGGCCGCAGATTGCCCAGGCCAACGGAGAGGAGATGGTAAACGGAAGTCTTTTGGAAAATCACGATGAACCCACTACTTTGCGAGGCGTATTGTTTTCTTTCAAGATACCTTCATCGCTCGAGTTCGCCATATATCGATGGCTCCCGAAACTCTTGTTTGCTAGACTGGATCGATATCTGCGATGGCTTTGTTCACCGGCTTTGCATTGCAGCATACGATGAAGGAACTTCATATGGGATTGACGACAAGACTTTGTTGAATTCATGGCAGTCTAATGCGACATGGACACGCACTTCCGGCCGCGCCGAGCCACGACTAGCTTGTTGCGAATCAGCAACTATAATGAAAAACGGACACACCATCACTTACGGATCTCTGTGTTATCTTTGGAGGTGGCTTGGTTGACTGACGAGTTGGATGCTAACCGAAACCTTCCCATACAGCGTTTCAAATCACACAGGTAGGGTCACAATCATGGCCCGAGGCATGACAAGGCGGCGAAGCTGCAGAGGCGGATGTTCATAAACGAGACGTAATCGCCGTCATAACGCACTATCATGCCGAGACGCAGCCGCCGCCAGCGACTGGGCCTGCAACGATAGCAATAAGTTCACCAGTTGATGCAACTGTAACATATTGCATGTACTGCAGGATGCCACCTCCAGGTTAAGTCGACGGGCAAACGGAGGGATCAATAGTGGTAACAGCCACGGAAGAGCATGGCAACCCAGAACAATCGGCAGCGTGCAATACACTGGTGGCCCCGCGAGTACCTTCACTTCTGAAGCGTGTTCAGATGTAAATACGCGAATCACTTGCAACGTCCGTCCTACTAAGGCACGAGTCTCGGGCCATTACTCCCAGAAGACTTTGCCGAAACGCAATTCTCTATCGCCTCGTCCGTGGGTCTATCTGGTGGTGTATGGGCTGGACGTCCAACGAACCAGCGAAAACTGCCGATGAAGAAGCTAGCAAAGCTAGTAACGCTATCAACCCTGTCGACACGTTTTCCTACATCTCGATGGAGATCTAGTGCATACCGAACGCCCTTTCTTGGTCGCCAGTAGAGAAGCAGGTGCGCAAATGAATTGTCGACCCCTTGAACCATTAAAGCAGCCTTTTGTTTAAAACCGCCGGATGGAAAGTCAGGGTATGCGAGCCGGCGTTCCAGGAAAGATCGACTCTGGATGGTGGGGTAGCATGGCTCTACACGCAACCAACTTCGTCCACGACTTGACAAGTTATGCACACGGAGCCATAACGCCCTTCTTGCTGAACATGCGGCCTGTTTAGCCCATGGATTGTCGGACTCTCTCATCCTTTTACCAGGAAATCAAACAGCGGCTACTGCATCGTATACCAGGGAATCAATCGCAAGAATCGTCTTCGACGTTTGTAATACCATGGATTTGGTGAGTGTCACAAGAACCGATTTGTGCAATGTGTCGGGTTATTTTTGTCAGTTCCCGCACAGCTTGTCGAACGCAGTGTGACAGACAACAGCCAAGAAAGTTGAAGTTCAAGGTCTGCTGTGACATGGACAAGTGGTCCTGGTGCCATGACTTCGCATCGGCAGATTGGGTATCAATGTTCTTGATCCGACCGCCAGAGATAACGCCGATTATCATCTTATCGTGTAATCACGACGAGGGGAAGCCGGTGAACGTTAGGGCCATGGATGAGTTCATGGACATCGGCCGGAAGTGCTGACGTACTATAATGGATACCGTCCACAATGTTCTCCCAGGTCTGGTGCTGCGCAATGTTCCCTAAAGAAACCAGGAATGCGGGCACTGTGTCCGGGCTATCTTCAAACGGGAACGGGAACGGCAGAGGACCCCCGGGCCAACATTGACCGGCACACCGATGTAGAACAGTGGATTCTCCGAAACTTAAACCGGGACCATGGTGTTCGCGTGGCTCGGCAAGCCTCTTTTTCCCTCCTCGTACTTGCCGATATGCTAATGGGGCTGCGTTATGGTTGCTTGTAAGACTATGCATGTGTGGGAGGAGAACCGCCAGATTTACCGCGTAGATCCGACACCTTGGCCAAACCCCCAAGCAATCGATGCACGCAATATTCAAACCCGACAAGGAACGGTCTTGCTTTCCTATTGAGGGTAGCGCAGGTGCGTCGTCAATGACAACGAGGCAAGCGGGACGGACGGCTTGGGTCATAAAGAGGGGTCAAGAGAGGGACTCGGCATCAGATATGAGGAGAAGAGCAGCAGCAGGCAAGCAAGCGGATTGCCCGACGGCGGTCAGCAGTCGGCGGGCGATCTGGCGCCTGTTGTGGGTGCAAGGAATTAGGATACGACCGGCAGCTGGATATGACTCGCCTACCCGACGAAGCCGATCAGCAGAATCCCAAGTGATGGAAGAAATGACATCTGTGAAAGACAACCGTCTCGCCAAATCTATGACTGTCGGGATCTCCTCCAAATGTCTCCAGTTCACCGACTTCGTCTCGGCAACCCAACGATGCAACCGGCCTAGAACGACCTCATCAGAGAGCTGGCAAGTTTCAGGTTTGACGGTCATCATATCTGTGACGGAAAACTTGTAGGAGCGAGGGCGGGCCTTGGTTCCATTGGCCTGTCTTGCTAGCGGGCGAAGAGCAGAAGTATAAGATGGGCCTGTCGAGTTGGGTTTGACGCAACGGCAAGATCGTCTTTCCTCTATAAACGTGGGACTGAGGATACGAACGCGACCAATCGCGGCAGAAGCAAGCGTCGACAATAAACGATGCGTGTGGATAGAGGGAGCGCGGGGTTGACCATCTCCTCGCAATGACCTTTGAGCTAATTCCACACGCCCGCCACTATCGAAGTCGGGCTGTGTAGTTGCGGAGTTCCAGAGACGTCGTTCCATGTCATGCGTCAACCACATCAGCACCTCGGGCACAGGAAAAGAGACTGTCGCGGCTAATCAACCATTGAGTGGTATGGATAACTTGGGCACGGGTGACGCGGTACTGTTACTAGCACCCAACCGGTCCGATGTCTGATGCAGTCTGCTCACTTGACTTGCCTGCCAGTGGGTAGTGATGCGGTCGACGGCGCGTGGGCAACGGATGGCATCTCGCCAAACGGATCAATGCCGAATCGCCGCCCACAGAGGGGGGCCTTGTTGCAGCATTGCACCGTCTACTATCGGCCTGCTGTGCTAAAATAGTGCACACGTGGTGGTGCTGCTCTAGTCGAAGTGGACTCGACTTTGGGTGTTGGAATAATCGATTAGTAACGTGTGCTCTTTGGCTGATGGCTGAAGATGCTGATCGGAAGCATGTGAGTAGTGTTGTCGGGCTAGGTTCGTCCAATGCGAACAGTGACACTCCGCTACTCGATGGTCTCCTCTCGTGCATTAGAGCGGCAGTATGATGTCCTGCCATACCCCATGTTTGCTAGGGTACACAAACACAAAAAAACATCGTTGCCGTTGTTTGTTCACATTCTACGAGTTGTGCCCGAGCTTGCTCGGCAGACACTGAGTCTAGGGTCCAGTTGCAAGGCACGGCAGTAAAAACCCAAATATGACGGGCAGGAAGAAATTGGGTGGCCAGGGGTAATGGCATGGATTATTTAGTCGATCCTCAGGCAGGAGGATCCCAATTGGTTGGCAAGCAAAACGGTTTACTTACACGCATTTTGATATATCACATCTTCAACCTCCCCACCTCCTGTGTAGCTTTCGGCTGACATCACTTTGAGGTAACCAAGTCCGAGCTTCTCGGGGTTGACAATTGCGATGTCGTGCCCTGGAACCCCCCCCCCCCTCTCAAACAAACATGCAACCAGATTGTCGGGAAGGACAGTGACAAGGGACCTGCTTTTCTTCCCGAAAAAATGAAAGATGCCCCTGTCTGGTAATGTTTCGTCCTCGGGGGCCGACACCCGAAACTGCAACATCCGAACACGTTCCTTTGTCACCGCCTTCGACGCCATCGTTTCTCCCTGGCCAACAGAGCCAACCAAGGCTGACAGGATAAGGCAGGGCCTGGTGTCAGATTCTCCTGTAAGGCGTTCGAAGGACACCTTACACGGATGCGACATCAGCTGACTGGTTTACATGCTCACGCCGCCGCTGCCTGCTTGTATTTCACCATGAACTTGCCCATAGCCCAGCGGTCAACGGTCGAGTGGCACCCCAAGGAGCTGGAAAGGAAAATCAGCGCAGGGCGAGAGGGGATTGTCAGGGGCATTTCCAGAGACAGCGGGCCAGCCCGAACTGAGGCGTTGCGTACCATGGGCCGGTGTTTCGTTTAATCAAAGAGAAGCCTTCGACGAACCATGGTTGAGCGGAAGCAAGGTTAACAAGCTTTTCCAATGAGCGAGGCGCAGGCCAGACGAGGCCTTTTTGTTTCTTATGAGGCAAGGGAAACAAAACAGAGAGACCAACCACCAACCCCTGTCCCGTCGTCGCACGCGGCACCTTAATGGAACTTCCCTGCCGGCGCCCGTCCTGTTTCCCCAGGCCGGTCCGCTCCCGTTGCTCCGCGCCCAATCTCCCACGAATCCCGACAAATGTCATTCGATTCTTGGTTAACAATGCTGTTATATCATCTTATACTGCGAAGAGGCAACCGGGTTAAGAACCAGACTTGAACAAAACAAAAAAAAAGTGCGCCATGTCGAGTCGAGTTGCGGGCTGTTTGACTGCTCGAGGCGCGGCGTGTTGTTTCCGCCCCCAACACAGCTCCTTCACTCTGACGGACTGCGGACCGCCAGTCGGGTACCCATAACAACGCTGCGTGTGGATTGTGTGCGGATACCGACGATGTGTTGTTCGCTCCATTACTGGTCTCCGAACCCAAAGCCACATCACCATACACAACCGACGCGGCTCCCAAAGAGAATTGCTAACCACTGACACTAACAATGGATTATGTAGTTCCAGGTTCCGACCATCTTGCCTGACCAGCAGCACAAACTTCGCTAGCTTATTACTCCTTGTCTTTTCACCTAGACTTTCGTCGTGAACTGCGCTGCCTCGTTTTGACACACCCCTGGCAACCGCGCTGTTCTCCCACGTGGAGCTATTCAGGTCCAGGGGATCCCGGCGACAACGCAGCCTCGGGGAGGGGGATGAATCGATGAGGCCTTCATGGCTTCCTACTTTGGAGCAGTCCATTTGGACACCTGGCTGGTCTCCGCTTCAATGACTCTCTCTCCTCTGTCTCTCGGCCTCGGGCGCATGGGCCGGGGACTGGATCGGGGGGGCATGACGGGATGCAAATCAACAACTAACCACTCAACACACGCACGCACGCACGCACGCACGCACGCGCACGTACACTACACACGACATGTCAGGCACCGACAGTTAACTGGTGACTTGTGGCCTTGTCTACGTGCTCTGAACACGTTGGACACGAACACAGGCATCATCTGATAAACAGGACATGACTTGCGCAGCATGATGAGGACGTCGAACAGGGCGGATGCCGCTTTCCGTTACCTTGGTGATGGATCCTGGAGCATTCCAGTCCGCGCCAAACAGTTCCAGTTGAGAACGGAACAGAACAGAGACTCCATGGATGTTTCAGAGGCAGCCCACGTCGTCTCCATCGACGTTGGCTTGCCCATGTGTTGACAGGTCGACATCACCATTTGTCTCTTGCACCATCCATCAGTCATATGGCTGGGACGTACTGGACAGGGCGTGTTTGTTGCAATAGGGTGTTTGTCACAATAGCGCCAATGCGCTAGCATCGAAAACCCCAGCATCCGGCTGTCGCACCTTGTTCTCATCTCCCAGCCTACCATACGCCGTCTGCCTTGAAAAAAAGACTCGGGTTGCCAGCATTGATCCGGCGCACGCCGTGGTCAGCGACGGCCCCTGTTCCGGATTTGGTTCCTCGACCAAATCCATTTCAAGGTCGGAGGGTGTTCCTTTCGGAAACACAGTTTCCATCATCTGCCGTCTTCTCCGCACCTCGGTTCCTTGTGGCTGTTGTTCCCCCTTCCAAGATCTGCCCTCGCCTCGTTGGCGAAGAAATGCGTCGAATGGATGAGTTAGTGCGCAGGTGGTATCAAGCAGAGTGCGACCGCAAACACTACCGCCCATGGACCCGATACGTTGCTGTCGGTGAGGTAGATTCTTGTATCTAGGCTGGCTTCATTGCGACGTGGGATCCTGGGCAGTGTTCCAACGATCAGCGGCCAGCCTATCCGTTTTCGTCCATCATTTCGAGAGTCCATCTGGCCGGTACCCTTGGGTGTCACAGCCGTAGCGTCGCCCTGCATCCCCACAGCCTGGCACGGACCCTCGGTGCTCACTCTGAGGGTGAGGAGACGTGCCGTGTCAAGTTCTCTTTCAATGGTGCTGCCGGTGCTGGTGCTGGTGCTGGTGCTGTCTGGGGATTCGAGACATGATCGGGTGGATGTTGGCGGTTGGGGGACGGTGAAAGTGGTCCGCAGTGCAGTGCAGCGCGTCTGCCGCAGGATTACGCTCCTTCATCCCTCCCTCCGGCCCCGCCCCCTGCTACCTCTTCCTCCTCGTCCCGCTGGACCCCCAAAGGTACCTTGTCTTTTATTTCTATTCATGAAGTCTTGTCAACCGCGGTGTTACGGTTTTACGGCATCTAAAGGTGGTAAGTAGGTAAATGTATAGTGCCCTGCCCAGTGTGCAAGTTTTAGCTCTCAGGTATCCCCGCCTATCTGGGTCGCCCAGCAAGTACCTACCCTACCTGCATTGCCTACCTCAGGCAAGGTAGTCCGTCAGTCAGTGAGTTATAAGCATCATCCGGGTGGGTAGTGTCATCGCTGTTGCCTCCTTCTGTACCTCCCACCTCTCTCCCTCTCCCTCTCCCTCTCCCTCCCCTCTCCTCCTCTCCGCCTCCAGCGCAAGCATCTTTTCTTGTTGCACCAACGCTTCCGCTTCTTTATTCCTTGCATCTACAGCAGCCACAAGGGGGGGGAAAAAAACCTCCATCAATCTCCCCGGTCCAACTCTCCGTCTCTCCCACTTCTCCTCCACCACCCGTCCCACTGTTGACACTTACACTCGCCGGCAACTTCCTGCACATTTTGCGAGCATTCGTAGGCACCTACCTTCCTCGCCTTTACTTGCTTTGTCTGCAGGGTGTTGCTCTGCTCCCCAGTCATACATAGCCCGCCCCGGTCTTGCATCTGCTGCATCTGCTGCATCTCTACACTGCGTCCCATCCCATCACATCCCACCCACAACTAACTCAGGCCTGACCCTGTCAACTGGACTGACCCTGAAAAGCCTGAGCCTGCCAAATCCACATCCACCCGACATCATCTCGTCCACGTCCCGTTCTCTCATCCTTCAAAAGTGGCGTTCCCCCACCACACGCCCTGAGCTTTTGTCTCTAGCAAACGTGCCTGGCCGACCAGCATCCCATTTCCCAACCTGTCTTGCTGCAGTCTTGTGCCGTACACACGCACGCTCGATTCTTTTTTCTCAATTACACCATCGTCAGACTTTTTGATCCCAAATCGACACCGCACAACCACCAGCAGCGCCAGTATCAATTCACAGACACGCCTCGGCAACCTGATCGTCGACATGCCCAACACCGATACCGCTGCCGCCGGGCACCTGGACGGCTCTGTCCCTCACCGCGAGCCGAGGCCCCAACCCCCCGTCGAGCGGGTGACGGACCAGCTCGAGACCCCCTCCCTCGACGATCGCACCTACCGTGTCGTGAGACTGCCCAACAAGCTCGAGGCTTTGCTGGTACACGACCCAGAGACGGACAAGGCCAGCGCCGCCCTCGATTGCAATGTCGGAAACTTTAGCGACGAGGAGGACATGCCGGGCATGGCCCACGCCGTCGAACATGTACGGAGGCCCTCCGCGAAGAATTGCCCCGTTTGCTTACTTGCTCGCGCTCTGCTAACACGTACATGCGCAGCTGTTGTTCATGGGCACCAAGAAGTTTCCCATAGAGAATGAATATTCACAGTATCTTTCCAACAACTCGGGCAGCTCCAACGCGTATACCGGCGCAACCTCGACCAATTACTTCTTCGACGTCTCTGCAAAACCTGCCGACGACCAAGAACCCACAGCCGAGAACCCTTCGCCATTCAAGGGCGCTCTCGACCGTTTCGCGCAATTCTTCATCGAGCCTCTGTTCCTCGAGTCCACTCTGGATCGTGAGCTACGCGCGGTGGACTCGGAGAACAAGAAGAACCTGCAGAACGACCAATGGCGGTTGCATCAGCTGGAGAAGTCTCTGTCCAACCCGAAACACCCCTTTTGCCACTTCTCGACCGGTAACCTCGAGGTTCTCAAGGCGCAACCAGAGTCCAAGGGCATCAATGTGCGCGCAAAGTTTATGGAGTTTCACGACAAGCATTACTCGGCAAACCGCATGAAGCTGGTAGTCCTGGGACGGGAGCCTTTGGACGTCCTCGAGCAATGGGTCGCCGAGTTCTTCTCCGGAGTGCCCAACAAGGATCTGGCACCGAACCGCTGGGAGGACGAAGTGCCCTTCCGAGAGAGTGAGCTTGGCGTTCAGGTTTTCGCCAAGCCAGTCATGGATTCGCGCGAGCTGAACCTCTTCTTTCCCTTCCTGGACGAGGAGAAGATGTACGAGTCTCAGCCCAGCAGATATGTGAGCCACTTAATTGGCCACGAGGGCCCCGGTAGCATCATGGCCTACGTGAAAGAGAAAGGATGGGCAAACGGACTGAGTGCTGGTGCTTACCCAGTCTGTCCGGGCTCTCCAGGCATATTTGACTGTCAGATTCGTCTGACTGAGGAGGTAAGTCAGCCATAGGATGCCACTCTGGACCCCGCCTCCGATGCTGACGTACACACACACACAACAGGGCCTCAAGAACTACAAGGAAATCGTCAAGGTCTTCTTCCAGTACGTTGCGCTTCTCCGGGAAGCGCCGCCGCAGGAATGGATCTTTGATGAGCAGAAAGGCATGGCCGACGTCGACTTCAAATTCAAGCAAAAGACCCCTGCAAGCCGGTTCACAAGCAAGATCAGTTCCGTCATGCAGAAGCCCCTCCCACGGGAATGGCTGCTCAGCGGATACAGTCGGTTGAGAAAGTTCGATTCCGGGTTGATCGAAAAGGGCCTGGCATGCTTGAGACCAGACAACTTCCGTATGACTATTGTGTCACAGAAGTTCCCCGGGGACTGGAACCAGAAGGAGAAGTGGTACGGAACCGAATACCGTCACGAGAAGATCCCCGAAGACTTCATGACCGAGATCAAGAAGGCCGTCTCGAGCTCTGCGTCGGAGCGACTCGCCGAGCTTCACCTCCCTCACAGGAACAACTTCATTCCCACGAAGCTCGAGGTTGAGAAGAAGGAGGTCAAGGAGCCGGCGCTGTCGCCGCGTGTTGTCCGAAATGACAGCCTCGCTCGCACGTGGTTCAAGAAGGATGACACGTTCTGGGTGCCCAAAGCCAACCTCGTCATCAGCTGTCGAAACCCTAACATCTACTCGACGGCGGAGAACGCCGTCAAGGCAAGGTTCTTTACCGACTTGGTTCGCGACGCGTTGGAGGCGTACTCGTACGATGCCGAGCTGGCAGGCCTGCAGTACAGTGTCTCGCTCGACGCCCGGGGTCTGTTCCTCGACCTCAGTGGATACAACGACAAGCTGGCCGTCCTTCTGGAGCAAGTGTTGATCACGATCAGGGACCTTAAAATCAGGGATGAGAGGTTCGACATCATCAAGGAGCGTCTCAACCGCGGGTACAACAACTGGGAGCTTCAGCAACCGTTCAGCCAAGTCTCTGATTACACGACGTGGCTCAACTCGGAGCGCGACTTCGTTGTGGAGGAATACTTGGCAGAGCTCCCGAGTGTTACCGCCGAGGATGTGCGGCAGTTCAAGAAGCAGATGCTCTCGCAGATTCACATCGAGTCTTATGTGCACGGGAACCTGTACAAGGAGGATGCGCTCAAGCTTACGGACATGGTTGAGAACATCCTGAAGCCGCGCGTGCTTCCGCGACCCCAGTGGCCCGTGATCCGATCGCTGGTCATTCCTCCGGGGTCGAACTACGTCTACAAAAAAACCCTCAAGGACCCGGCCAATGTCAACCACTGCATCGAGGTTTGGCTCTACGTCGGAGACAAGGGCGACAGACTTGTCCGAGCCAAGACGATGCTGCTTGACCAGATGTGCCACGAGCCGGCTTTCGACCAACTGCGAACCAAGGAACAGCTGGGCTACGTCGTCTTCAGCGGAGTCCGGAGCTTTTCGACTACCTACGGATTCAGGTTCATCATTCAGAGCGAGCGAACGCCCGAGTACCTCGAGTCAAGGATCGAGGCATTCCTCAATCTATTTTCCAACACGCTGGACTCCATGTCGGACGCAGACTTCGAGGGCCACAAGCGCAGCTTGATCGTCAGAAGGCTCGAGAAGTTGAAGAACCTGGACCAGGAGAGTAGCAGACACTGGGCTCAGATTGCCAGTGAATACTACGACTTTGAGCTGCGTAAGTCATCGACCATGAACTAGGGAAAGCCGACGCTAACAGCCATTCAATAGCTCAACAAGATGCCGCACACATCAAGACGCTCACCAAGACAGACATGATCGAGTTCTTCCAGAGATATATCAAGCCCGGCTCAGCAACGCGGGCCAAGCTTTCGGTACACCTGCGGGCTCAAGCCACCGCACCGGCTAAGGAGGGGGCCGAGGCCAAGGTCAACGGTACCACCAAGGAGGAGGAGGCTCAGCCGGCAAGCGACTCCAAGCCGCCGGTGCTCATCGAGGACGTTCGCAGCTTCCGGGCCGGACTCGTGGCGACTTGCGGGGCGCGGCCTGCCAGGGACCTGACCGAGTACGAAGACACGGACGCAAAGCTATGATGATGGGCGACGGATGAAAAGGGTTCAAGAGATTCGCGCACAGGCGGCGTTGAGACTTTTATTGGGGGTGTTTTCAAAGAAACATTTGCTAGAGAGACAACAAACTCGGTGTCGGTTCGTTGTCATCTGTCGACTATGAGATGGGGAGACGGGCCTTTTGAAAAACAACTGTTTGATTCGGTGACGGGTTTACAGGCATTCATGGTTAGAATTGGAGAGAGGCACATGATGTTATGAGGCTTCACGACACAGGATAGAACCCTAATAACTCTACCAGCCCCTGATTCCGTCTGCCAGAGTGGGCAGTCTGAGAACAAGACGACGTTGTCACCACTGAGCGCTTGGGTAGAGAGGACGTACTTTGTATAGAGCAATGTGGGCTGACATGTGCTTGGCCTTGGCGTGGTAGAATGCGAAACCGTACGTTGACAGCTACAAGTGAGTGACCAGTCTGCGCGAGTCAGGATTGGATGGCATGTGGCAAAAACCGACGCATGCAACGATGCCGAAAACCACGGAAGAAGCCACAACCCGCAACACTGGCCTGCCGTTGCTTGCTCTTGTACATCACAGACGCAGATTCTGGGGTGAAGCACAACATCCATCGCAGACGCCCAGGTGCATCTTTTCCCCCTCATTGCCAGACTGTCAGATAGCAACTTCCGACTGCACCAGGGGTTGGTCCGGGGGTGGGAAACGGCCGCCAGTAAGAGCTGACGTCAGGCGGCGGGAACGGAAGTGCGAAGATGTGGGGCCGCGCAGGGCGCTCGGGCGTTTGGACGACTGGAGTGTGGCTGTGAAATTTTTTGATACAGCGACGGAGACGGAAGGCGGTGGGAGAGCCCGTGGATTTGGGATGGAAACATTCCATCTTTAGAAGGAACGACGAAGATTTAAGAGGGAATCCGGGGTAGAGGAGGGAGAAGATGCAAGTCTTCTTGGGCGTCGCTGATAGAATTGTAATGACAGCAACCAACGTTAACCGTGAACCAATTCTTTCCGCGCGCGGGTTGGGTTCTTAGACCGCAGTCGTTAGCCGGGCTTATCGATTGCATTCTGGGCGGAAGGACCCCGATCGCGATAGAGCGCTATCGAAAGTGACTTCTACGTCCAGGGCACCGAGGGCTGACGCCCGGCTGGCTTGCTTGCCGGCGGTTGTGCTCCGGACGAACACTTGCGGGCTTGCTATAGTGCAGACATCCCCCTCCTCACATGCACGGGAGGCTTAGCGGTCGATGGCAGCCCGCTGGGAGCTTCAGCAGGCAGCTACCATTCCCAGGTTAGGTCGTCCTATCCCCCCTCTTTCCCGTATTTGATGTGGGGATGCGGGCTGCTGCAGCACGAAATCTCAATTGACGACCGATGGCACTTTCCTCAGCTGAGATTGGCTCTAAATTTTTATTTGTTTCTCATCCTTGCTCCTTCCTCCCCCCCCTGTGCAAATGACTTGACCGTCACTTCCCTGAATTTTTTTTCCTAGATGTTGTGTGGGTAATAAAAGTTTTCTGAGAGTTCCAGTCTCCAATCAGAGGCGAATTGATCGGGTTCTTGTCGTGATTCAGCAATTGCCAATCCATATCCCACACTTGGCCTCTGGACTGTCTCTTTCCGCACAGTGCAATGGAACCCGGCAACACACTTAGAGGGGTTTTGTCTACCGTGCCTGTGTTGGTGGGCTTTCTTTGGCGACGTCGGGACAGTGTTTTTTGTTTTTTTCCTTGCTACGCTGCTGGGCCTTGCAACAGAACATCGGTACCCTTCCCTATGCGCTAATCCGGCAGGAAAGAATGCAGCGACAGAAGGAGTACGTACCCGCTCTGCGCAGCCTCCGAGACGCGCTTCCACCAAGTCATTGCATCCAGCTTTCGGCCAAGTCAGTCGTCAGCCCAGGCCCTGGTCCAGCGTAAGCAAAAAAAAAAAAACAGAATGGGAACTGAGGTGCAAAGTACTCAACTGGCTGCACTCCACCAACCTAGAACATCCGCATCCGCCAATTCGCACGCACCGAACCTGCTGCCCTGACCTGACTGCATCTTGTCAGGCGCCCCAAGACACCACACTAGCAGCAACAAGTACCGTGCAAGGTCTTGTACCTCATTGTCAACCGACCGAGACCTTGGCTCTTTGCTCTCACACCTTTTTATCTCCAGGCTGAGAGGCATAAGCACAGGTCACAAAAGCAGACGGCGTATCTGATCTAATCCAACTTTAACACACACATCACACACACACACGCACACATCCGTCCGCCGTCACTCACTCACTTAGTCGCGTACACACCCACCACCATACCCGTA
This sequence comes from Colletotrichum incanum, assembly GCA_001625285.1. NCBI lineage: Eukaryota > Fungi > Ascomycota > Sordariomycetes > Glomerellales > Glomerellaceae > Colletotrichum > Colletotrichum incanum. The sequence goes on along the minus strand of LFIW01002552.1, from coordinate 76,693 downwards.
CACACCGTCCACACCGACCCCGAGCCGAGAGACCTGCTGGACTTGGACTTGACCTGCAGTGCACCGCACCGCACCGCACTGCACAGCTCTTGCCCGTCGCCGTCTCCAGTTGGATCCCCGAATTTCCATCAGGTCCTCCCACCTTCTCTACCTCCCACCACTACTACCCTTTTACCTCTACCTCACTCTCCACCCCACAGCCCCCAATGCGCAGCCGTCTGTCTGGAGGTCCTCAGCTGTAGTAGTTCTTTCACCGACCTGCTGCTGCACCACCCCGTCGACTTTGCCCTACCTCCCCTTCAGTACAGACACCTCTTTTTTATTTAATTTTTTTTTCGCTAGAGGTGTTGCGAACCAAGGTGGGCATCTGGCTGCTGCACTACCTGCTTTTTTTTTTATATGCACGACACCCTCTCCCGCCTTCCGTCACCACATCCAGATTTCCCCCACTGCCACCCCAGAGCTGCAAAGGCAGCTCGCCTTCACCACGTCTTCCTCAAAGAAGAGAAAGCTCTCTCGCAACCAGGCGCGCAACAACGACGACGTATCTAATACATCCTCCCCCGACACTGTGTTGCCGTCGTGCGAGCCTAACGACGATCCGTCCTTCTCCTTCTCGGCCACCTCCACTGACGGCCACTCGACCCCTACATACCTTCGCGGCGACTCTAACCCGGCATCAAGCCTGCCCGCCCGACTGCAGCAGACAGGCTCTCTCGTCTCGGCCGACTACGCCTCCAGCACTGCCTCCTCACCTTGCGGTGTTGCTGACTTGTCCATCGACAGCGACCGCGGCGGCGACATTTCTGGCGCCGAGACTGGCACTGCGCTGACGTCCTTTTCAGCCAGAAGCCGGTCTCCCTTCAACGTTTCCCGCCGTGCCATCATGACCAGTGATGCCAACCCCCACCAGCGTTCTTCTTCGCCCTTGAAACGACAAGCCTCCAGTATGGATCCCGATGCCGATATCAGTATGAAGGAGGAGGATGTCGACATGGCTGCCCCCGCCCAGTCCACCGCCACCGACGATGCCGAGTCCGCTCCGGCCGAGTCCAAGGCTCATCTGCCCAGAGCCATGAGTGTCGACTCGCCCGACAATGCTTCAAACGGCGGATCCAGCGCATCCAAGAACAACGGTAAGAGTGGTTCCGGAACAAGGACCGTCGAGGGCTGTTTGCTGACCAAAGTCGTTGTAGACCTCCCTCCTCTGGAAGACCAGATCAAGACCATCCAGACCCTCCTCAAGGCCTTCAACGACGAACCCCCGAAAGTTGGCGATGTCGCCTACATTGTGTCGAGATCGTGGGTAGAGAAGGCTTTGGCGCTTGGCGGGGACCCCAAGTTTGCCAAGAAAGAGACGACAAACGAGCCGCTGGGCCCCGTGGACAACTCGGATCTCGTCCTCGAGGTCCTTCCGCAGCCCAACGGCGACGACTTTGTCCGGATGAAGCCTGGTACTAGTATGGAGGAGTGCGAGCTCTTCCCGGAAGACGCCTGGACCCTCGTCTCGGAGTGGTACGGTGTCAAGGACGGACAGAAGCCCATTGTGCGTCGTGCTATCAACGCGGCGCCCGACGCAGCTAGTCCGGCCAACGTCATGTTCGAGCTGAATCCGCCCGTCTTCACCATCCACAGGCTTTGGTCGCTTTCCAGCCCCATCCAGGTCGACGATGAGCTCAAGAGCAAGAAGCCGTTGGTCCTGGCTCGGAGCGCGACGACGCCCTACAACCCGTTCTACAAGGAGATCAAGCAGCTCACGGGTGTATCTCTGGATCGCAAGATGCGCGTCTGGCAGATCACTCAGAAGCCCGTGGCGCAACAAGCATCGCCCCCATCCGCGCTCACGCCTCCCGACTCCCCGAACCTGGATAAGGACGCTGAAGGCTCATCGGATCCATGGCAGCGCATGCTCGTCGAGGTCCCCAATTTCACAAAGGTCGACAGCGGTGACCGCCAAATCGTGCCTGCGGTGGACAACACCGTCAACCCCAACTACAACGGCAACTCCCCTCTCTCCGTTTATGGTCTGATGCAGGATATGACTCTGGTCATTGACGAAGAGCTTGCCAAGAACACGTGGGTCTCCAACTACTTCAAGGGCGGCAAGAACGACAAGATTCTTGCGTCGCGCGGTTCTGCCACGAGCCTGGCCGCTCAGGGCAAGGCTAGCAGCAGCAGCGGAAGAAGCAGCCCAGCACCCTCGGGACCTGTTACTAGAGGCAGGACGCAGCAGAAGAAGAAGCCCGGCCGTGGTCTCGGCGCCGTCGGCCTGCAGAACCTCGGAAACACCTGCTACATGAACTCGGCCCTGCAGTGTGTTCGCAGCGTCGAGGAATTGACCAAGTACTTCCTGACCGATGAGTACAAAGAGGAGCTCAACAAGGCCAACCCTCTCGGCTATAAGGGGCAGGTGGCCATGGCTTACGGTGGGCTGCTGAAGGAGATCTACACCGAGTCGAGAGGCGCGGTTAGTCCCCGCGACTTCAAGAACACGGTCGGTCGAGCCCGTAGCACTTTCCAGGGCTGGGGCCAGCAGGACACGCAAGAGTTTCTTGGCTTCCTTCTCGATGCCCTGCAGGAGGACCTGAGTCGCATCAAGAAGAAGCCGTACATAGAGAAGCCGGACTCGACTGATGAGATGATTGGCAACGAGGAAGCCATTCGCAAGATGGCCGAGGAGGTTTGGGACATTACCCGCAAGCGCGACGACTCGGTCGTTGCAGACCTCTTCACCGGTCTCTACAAGTCGACTCTCAAGTGCCCAACCTGCGATAAGATCAGCATCACCTTCGATCCGTTCAACAACCTGACGTTGCCGCTTCCCATGGAGGACATGTGGAGCCGGACTGTCAAGTTCTACCCGTTGAACGACGCGCCTGTACAGATCGAGGTTGAGCTGTCGAAGCACAGCGCCATCGAGTTGCTGAAGAAGGCCGTCTCGGACAAGACGGGCGTCCCTGTCGAGCTGTTGTTGGGAGCTGAAGAGTTCAAGGGCAAGTTCTTCAAGATTTACGACGACAACAGTGACGTGTCGGACGAGATCCAGTCCAATGACGTTCCCACGTTCCACGAGCTGGAGCAATCACCCACCAATTTCCCTCCAAAGACCAAGAAGATGGGCACTCCCAGCTCCATGCTGGATATTAGTGAGGAGCCCTGGGTTGACCCCCGCTCGGAGCGTATGGTTGTTACTGTCCTCCATCGCAAGAAGAACGCGGGTAACACCTACCGGATGAGAGGAGACGACATCGCGTCGCCCCCTCACTTCATCGTTCTCACCCCTGAAGAGGTACATTTCGGAAACTCCGTGACGGTGGTGGACGAGATACTGACAGCATTGTAGGCTCGCAGCGAAGATGCCATCCGCCGCAAGGTCCTGGAACGGGTCGCTACCTTCTCCACCTGGTCTGGGTTTGATGACGCCGACGAAGGCACGGATGCAGACATTGTCATCACATCCCAGTCGGATGCCGATTCGTCCGGAGACAGTAAGATTGTCTCTAACTCAGTGGAAGGCGAGGATGACTTAGTGAATGTTTCAATCGGCGCAGGCGAGCAACAGCAAATCGAACAAAGAACTCTGAAGCAGTTCAATGCCCGCCGTCCAAAGTGGACCAACCCCAAGGAGTACTTGCAGCCCGAGCTCCAGAACCTGTTCGACCTCGGCTACTTCGCCGAGACCACCGATTCGGGTCTGCCAACCGGCTGGCACTCGGTGGACGACAACAAGACTTTCCGCCCTCTGTCATCCCGTGCTCCGGAGACCGAGCAAGACTCCAACAGCCCTGACTCCACCAACGGTGCGGACAGCGAGCGCGATAGCGTCAGCGAAGCGCAATCTCCGCAGTCCGTGGAGGAGCAGACGCGCATGGCAGATGAGTCGGAGGAGGACGAGCCCGTCCGAGTGATCAAGGTATGCGCAGGCAAAAAACAAGACATGAGGACGATACTAACACCACGCAGCCTACTCGAGGCAGAGGCAACCACAAGGTCGGTGGCGCTCGTCGCAAGTTCAACAAGGGCAACAAGACCTACGGCAAGAAGGGCGGTAAGCGTCGCAACAAAGACATGCGCTCGAGCAAGGAGCAGTCCTTCCAGGTTGTCGATGTCGAGCCTCAGCCGTCGCCTTTGGACGATGTCCGCGGCGGTCCGCTTGTTCGCCTTGGCGAGGGCATCGTCGTCGACTGGTCCGAGGAGACGTGGGACTTGGTTTTCGGCAAGGAGTCGCGCGATGCAGAGGACAACCGTGGCCAGAAGACGTTCGGGGACGTGGAGAAGCTCAGAGACCCCATCTTGGAGCAGAAGCGCAAGTCGCGTCTGGCGCGCAAGAAGCAGGGCATCACTCTCGAAGAATGCTTGGACGAGTTCGAGAAAGCCGAGGTTCTCTCGGAACAGGACATGTGGTACTGCCCACGCTGCAAGGAGCACCGTCGCGCCAGCAAGAAGTTTGACCTCTGGAAGACGCCCGACATTCTCGTCGTTCATTTGAAGCGCTTTAGCAGCGCTGGCTGGCGTCGTGACAAGCTGGATGTGCTCGTCGACTTCCCCATCGAGGGTCTCGACCTCCACAAGCGTGTCCTCTGCCAGGAGACGGGCAAGGAAGAGATCTACGATCTCATCGCCGTCGATGATCACTTTGGCGGCCTCGGCGGTGGTCACTACACTGCCTACGGACGCAATTTTGTGGACGGCCAGTGGTACAACTATAATGGTGAGTGAACCTCCGCGACACGGAAATACGACGTGCTAACCAGTGGCAGATACCTCGGTCAGCAAGACTTCGCCGGAGAGCGTCGTCACCAGAGCTGCCTACCTGCTCTTCTACCGCCGTCGTTCCGAGGGCCCCCTGGGTGGTCCCCGCTTCAAGCAAATCTTTGAAAAGTTCGACAAGGCTGGCGAAGATGAGGAGGAAGATGACACCGACTCGGGGGAAGATCAGCGTCTCGTCGGGGGCTCCTCCCTAACTGGATCGTCGAGACTTGGGATCGGAGCCGAAGCAACTCACCCGCGCGAAAATCGTGGTTTGGCTAGTAGCACAATGTCAACGACCAACCGCGGCGGCGATGATGAACTGCCGCCTTACGAGGGTAGCTCCAGCACCAACGTTGGCAGCGACAACATCCAAAACAGCATTGAGGATGAGGGCATTGGCATGACGGACTTCACCAGCGGCGCAAACGGATTCCAGGCCGCGCAGCCTTGGAACTGGAACTCGCTGGGGTCCGCTGACGGAACCAACAACTCTCTCGGCATGGAGGGCTACGGGAGTGATGACGCCCAGCCCGACTCTTCGGATGATCGCGAGGTTGGTAACGACACGGACATGCAGTTCGACGAGACCATGGGAGACTATGAGACTGCCCAGGAGGAGGCTCCGCCGCCACCCGACTTTGGCGCCCAGGTCGGCCTTTCGGAGATTCAGAACGCTGCCTGGGACCGTCAGAACAAGACCCAGGTCATCTCCGTCCCGGCTGCTGACGACGATGCTGCTTCTACGGAGGCAGCTGAGATTCACCTCGACGATGAAGCCGAACAGCAACAACAGCCCGCTCGCACTCGGCCTTAGGAGCTCTAGGTGCTGGGCCTTTGAACCGTAGGATACTGCATAATTCTGTGAAAGCTCGGTGGGTTGTTGCCCGCTTCGGCGTCTAAAGGGAACGAATAAAAACCCGGACGCATAACAAGACGCGAGCACAACTCTTGTGCTCATGGGTCCATGAATATGGGGACTAAGGTGAGGGGAAGGCATTACACAAAAAAAAGCAAGAGGATACAAATGAGGCGTAAATAGAGATAGAGCCCCCTCATGCCCTGGCATATGCGAGGCCAGTCTTTGGTCTCGCTTTCATTTTGTTGGAGTCTCGGATGCATGAGGCATGTGTGTATGACTTTTTGAGTATCACGGCTCGCTATAGAGGGAATATAGCCAGATTCGTACCCAGCTGTTGTGTGTTGCCTCGTGATGGGATGTATTTTTTTAGAGTTTTTTTAGGCTCGATGCTTCCATCTTCTGCTGTGAGCGTGCGGCCCTACATTGCCAGTGTTGGTGATGTCATCTCTCAGAGGTGCAGGCCACCTGTATCTGGAACTGCACAGGGCCTTTTTCCTCTTTACCCAACATCTTTCCGATGTGTGTGCGCGTTGCTCTTGGTCAGAAGGTGAATTCGGTAAGGGATTGTGGATCGGCCCGTGACCAAGCTGGCCCGGGGTGTGGGTTTCCTTGTCAGAATGTCCCTCGAGGCTTGCCACTGCTGGACACCCCCGTGCCATGCTCTCATGCCATGGCATCCCCTTGCCGGGGGGGGGGGATTCAGGGTTGGGCCTGAAACTCTGGTCGGATCTGGTACAGGATGTCAGCTTTGTCGGCAGGGGGCGAGGTTCGGGTAGACGGGCAACAGGGGCTGGCTGTTCAGATGTCTACGTCGCGCTGTCGAGGTTTCGGGCCGTTGGGCTCTTAGCTGCAGAGACTGGGCGAGTATGGCCTTCTTCCCTGGGGAGATCTGAGGCAAGGTCTGCTTTCGCGTCCGATATTTGGGGCATTTCTGATGATTGCACGAGAGACTTGTTCGGGAGCTTTTGCAATATGGTTCCACGATGGAACTTGGAAGTGCCATTGGCTGGGTAGATCGGACAAGTTGAGTAACAAGGGCTAGGGGCGAATCCTAGAAGGCGTGTAACTGCCGGAACGACTCGGAGTAGTCATGGAGGGGCTCCTTTTCCTACACGCGTACAAGTAATATCCAAACTGGACACGACTTATTGAACACTAGACCTGTGAGCACGGGCAACGATGACAGATGAGAAATCCTTCCTGATGGGTAGTTGAGTTGGAGTGGTCTGGCGTTGGTGTTGAGAATGGTGCTGCTTTCACGAGTGTCGATACGCTTCGCTTGCGTCTTTGGGTTGCGCGTGTTCGATAACCAGTGCCCGTACGTGGTCTACAAGCGATACGTACGATACGTAGGTGCTTCCACCATAACAAGATCGCCCTTCTCGACGACGTCCTTGGGCCGAGCCCAGCTTGGTGTGCCAGTTCTACGTGGTGCTACTGAGGAGGGAATGTGATGTGAGGATTTGGGAACAAAGCATGAGGCTTTGGTGTTCTTGGCGGAATCTAGCCAGCCTTTTACATTGGCCCTATGGAAAAACATACATGCATTTCGGGATGTAGCTGAGTGAGGGAGCCAGGGACGATATTAGATGGCACACAGCTTTCTGTCTTGATGGTTGGGGTCTGAAGAGCTGTTGGAGAAAGGAGTCTCGGGCTGCTCACAAGGCTGTTTGCATCTGCACCAATAGTACGGGCAAGCACAGTGGTCTTGTTAGGCCGTATGTCTTTCTAAAGATATGCTGCCTTATACACGCAAAGGTGAAGTTTCGACTCAGCGTTGAGCTATTTTGGTTGTGTGCAGGACCTGTGTGCTGAAAGTTCGTCCCTGGAACCTGTTGTCTTGATGCTTGACTGCACGGTAGACTTGACGACTGAGGTGCTTCGTTTCATCTGCAATCCAACTCAGGGAGGGCAAATGAAGCAGCGCTTTTCTTGGGTGGTCTTCGACATAGGCTCAACCGGATTAGCTTCCTCAGAGTCGAATTGCTCTTGGGGGCAACACAACCTACAAAGGTTTTGACTTGATAGGCGATATACGCTGTTTGGTCTCGAGTTCCAGAGTCCCCATACTCGTCGTAAAGTGGGGGGAAGGATGTTGAAGGATGATGGCCAAGTCAACGGTGTAAAAGAGTCCCAGCAAGAGGGCATCGTTGACCCACGATGCCTGAAGCATTGAATGGGGTTTGGCCGGGGAACTGGCAACGGTGTCAGCTAGGCTCGCAGACAGCATCGCACTTGTGTTGCAGGGCTGTAACGTTTGCGGAGGATGGTGTTGCTTATATGTCGCCGGGAGGCATGTTCAGCCTGTCTGCTCCGATATAAAGAGGGCTCCTGGGCCTTTCCAGCAACTCTCCTGCAGCCGAAGCATTCTCTCTGCGTGTGATCTTGGCTGCGCTCGGTCTCTTGACCAGGAAGGCTTGCCGTAAATGAAAGGTTGGCTGTACGAGAGTGCCGTTTCAGACGTGTGCCTATCTATACTGCTGGACTCTGGCACCGATTTCGAGTCTTGTTCTGCTTCCCTCCGTCTCCCGAGTACTCAATCGTGCAGGAGTGGAAGGGAGGGGGGCCGGGACGTTTTATGTTTCATTCGGGTGTCCCATTCATCGAGTAGTTGGACCATATATCGAGTATTCTCCAACTACTCGATGAATAAATACCTTGCTGTTATTCGGAATTTTCCATGGGACATTGCCCCAGGTCCATCCATCTCAGCTGCATTCTGGCTCGCCCTTTTCATGCCCGTGACCGTGAGCCAGGTTCGTCAAAGCCTCGAAGCTGAACAACGATGCACAGTCCTTCAGCGCGGAAAGCAACCCCTTGTCAAACATTGCTCGTGGTCCGATTCTTTTCCTGTGACTGCTCCAATGGCACCTTTTTTTACAAGCAGACAGATGGTATATTGGCTTTGTAGAGGCCTGATGGAGACTATCATGACCGTCGACCACTCTTACTCCTTGTGGCTGCTGGGCATATGTAGGACTGGTAATGGTGGCTGACCGGCCAGCAGAGGAGCTGCAACACATGTATAGCAGCCTGTGACGACGTCACAAATAAAGGATGCCAAACATATAATCTCTGTCCTTCGGATAACAGCAGACCAAGCCTCGGAGAACAGACGGATCCTGGAAAATGATATAGCTCTTCTATATATTGCAAAAATTTAGCGTCCTCTCCAACCTGTATCCCTGCCAGATTCTGTTTCCGCAGGTGACACGTCATATAAGATATGATTCATGTCGCAAGGTTTGTAAACGTTTACACCAACAAACACCATCTTTCTTACATATATTCAGGGTCTTCAAGGGGGCAGGAAGAGACTCACCACTGCGGCTGGATGAGAGCCCATGCTCTCTTCTTGGGCTACTATGCTTAGCATGGGAAGGTCTGGCGGGAGTTGTGAGCACTGCTATCGATTTGGTCTCAGAATTGAGATCCATATAGATTCCCAGGGACCAATTCCATGGTCCGACAAGTAGGCGTTACAAGTCTTGTAGCTAAAATCACCTGAGTTGACTCACGGCTCTTTTGAACGCCAGATAGCGATATCAAGTCCTGCTATCATCACTAGCAAACGGGCATGGACACACTTATACCCCCCGAGTCGTCATGTCACACAAAAAACATGAAGCTACAGCCGCCAAATCTCAAAGTTACGTAAAACTCACACCGGCTCAAAGCAATCCAGGCTACTTGTAATATACCTTTGATGGCGCATTGATATAATAAAGCGGTTCATGAGAGGCTACGTCGTAAATATGTTTAACTTGTGCTCTCTACTTACCCAGCAAGCTTTCAACAGATTCAACTTCACACAGGGACGCCGCTTGTCATCATCTCTCCAGCAAGTATTCCACTCGTAATATACCTAGGCCTAAGGACGATGGTCAGACGGACCGCCGGCCGCGAGCGCATGGTGCCTCCGAGGCCATTCAGGAGACACGTCGACCGCCCCGTCTGTGGACCATCGATTCAACGACGCTACCCAGCGCCGACGATCTCGAGGTGGTGGTGTCCTTCAAACGCCCGGGATTATCCTGTGCTGCCAGAACAGAAAGACACCCGGGGTTGTGCGTTGATAGCCTCATCGCCACGAGGAGGATGCTAGTAACCCCACAGCCGATGGCCACGGGTAGCATTCTAGTTTATCTAAGACCGGCGTCGCTTTCTGATCAACTCGAGGCACTACGACGATACTCGCCCTCGACACCATATATGCCCAGCATCGTATCGACCTCCAGCATCAAAGTCCAGATTAAGCGCGGGGCTGAACCGCAGCATGGACCGTCCCTCAACCTCGTAAGTAAGAAACGCTCCATGTCCACCCCCGGATAGCCGAAACCCTCCCAAGATCGTCCTCTCCCCGTCCCACACCAGCACTTGCGGTCTCACGGGATAACTCTAAACCCCCCATGACTGCCCCAACTCTTCCAACTCATATGCCAGAAACCGGTCCGCGTCTGGCGTAGAGAAGAACCAACGCGGGCGCGAGTATACTTGAAGACGAAACCGCGTCTCATGATTGCTCCCAGACCACGAGCACTGATCACTAATCAGCGCCCACGCCGTCTTGGACCGAACCCACTCGCCAACCAACAACACCAACGAACAGAACCCGCATGAGTCCACGGTCCATATGCTGGCTACTGCCCCAGACGATCCGCGCCCTCTCGATACCTTCCCACCTTATACAACCAACCCTAGCGCCCATCGGATTGCACTTGGTATATGAAAGCCCTGCCGGGCGAGCATTCAACGTCTGGAGTTACCGACCCAGGTATAGAAGACATAAGGATGGGAGATGTGGGGCGGTCCAGAGCCCAGGGTCGCCCCCCCTCCCGGATCCCGCACCGAACATCGTCTCAAAGGAATACATCCCGAAACCTGTCAGGAGGCAAGTACTACCGTTAGCCTCTCTCTCTCTTCCCGTATTTACAAATCGACCACTGCGGCCGAGGCGTTCCCGAGTTGTCAGAAGGATGCCTGAGATGTGAGACGCGTCTTCTGCCCATTCCCACACGCGCTAGAGGCCGTTGCGGGCGAGGGTCGAAGAATTGCGACGAAGGAGGAAAAAGGAGCAATAGGCAACGTTCGGCCCGTGTCACTTCTCGCACAAATTTTTTTTTGTCTGAAAACCAGGGGAGAGAGCATGAGACGTTTGATCAGATGTGCCATCCATAGTTGAAGCGATCTGTAGGAGCGTTTCTAGTTGAGTGTTGAGAGAAGTTCGCTTGGACCGAGCACGGACACTTGTTACCCTGGACGCACCAGAGTGCGAGCGAACAGATCCGCTCCTGAACCCTTTCCCTCGAGCTTGATAGGACGTGGTATAACGACCAGAGTCACTTCTCGACGTCTCGCCGAAAGAACACTTCTGTTCCTTTGGCTAACATCCAATGGCGAGCATGAAGCTGGGTGCTGATGATTCCAGAAAAACTCAGGGAGGGACGAAGGGCCTCGGGGACCCCGGAGGGACAGAGGTTTTTTGGACGGATCGACAGGGCTGAAACGAACCGTGGGCGGCGAACCATCATGGACCTCAACTCGGCGGTCCAGGATTCCCCCATGCCCTTCGCGTCTTCCAACCCCCTATTACTTGTCTGCTAGATAACGTTACTTTGATTGGGTCATTCGCATCACAGCCGCGCCGTGACACCCAATCGCGCCCAGACCCTTATCTCCGCAGAGCGAGCGAGCGAGCTGAATGCCCATGTTTAACCGGAATACTTGCCCGTCTGAGGAGTTCCCCAGAAGGGCACGTGGTCAACAGTAAATGCCCAAGAGGGATAACGGGATCATGGGCGTCGGAGGAAGCCGTGGATGGTGAGTGCATATGGGAAGTAGCATGGGCAATGGCGATATCTGCATCCTCCAATAACGGGCAGCAATGGGAGGTGATCGGTGTGCGGGGACACGGTACAGGTGTCTCAGGTTGGCGCGCTGCGCCGAGGCAACGTCCAGTGAGGACGTAAGTAGAGCGGCCTGATGCTGAAAACCGACTTCGGGTTGAGAGTTCGTCAGACCGACTGACTGGGTAATAGGCAAGCGCGATGGAGATCCACCAGTCAACAGATAAGGGCATGGATAGAATGACTAAGTTGGCGGCCACGAGTCGACCAAACACCCACGATGTGGTGAGGCGCTGGCCGGGATACCGCTCCCTAGTCGAAATGCAGGCAAGATGGGAGTTTTGTCAAACATTGTGATTAGGGCATGCAAGGCCTCTTGGCTTGGTTACACCCCCTCGTCCGGTGAAGGTGATCGACGGGGTGGGAGACGCGGAATGCGGAAGGCGGCATTTCGCCGGCATAAGGGTTGGGTTCTTCGGAAGGCGCGGGCGCAGAGCTGCGGGCGTGGTGTTGAGGCCGATCGAGTCGCGGCCCTTGAGCTGCGGCCGGGAATCTCAGCAAGCGGGGAAGATGGGGGCGTGTCGAGCTATGAACTGTCAAGTCCGTCACGGATTTAGGGGTCCCATGACTCCGTGGCTCAAGTGCGCATGTAGGGCGGGACGGATACAGATACCTGGTATTAGAGCTAAAAGAAAGAACCCTAAAAGCATCTCCTGCAAGAGGTTGGTACAGACATGGGCGCACTGTGGATTCAGTGAACGACAGACCATGGCCGTGTGGTCCATTTGCTGCCCTTGCAGGAGAATGTCGGCGTCGCAAGGGAATCAATAGAACATGTTCAAACCTGCATACTTCTCCGCCAACCACATCGACGACAATGGACTGGAGGGTGTCGGTCTCCGTTTGTCGACATAGGCGATCTGCGATGCCATTGGCGAGCGGGCGAGGGCCGCGATGAACCCTAGAGGCATACAGCAACGATATCATTCACTTGCGACTGGACAACCAAACAAAAATACGTTTTGCCGAGACGGTGAAATCCGTGCTCCTTGAGAAATGCACATGAGTGGTGTTGGAGCTGGCCGTACAATCACATTGGTTGATCGTTGGCTGATTCAACTGCACCCCGCCACCAAATGCCCTCAAATCACTCGTTGGACGGCCAGCCGTAGAAAGAGTAGGCCACGGTATGGATCATCGTCAAAGATACAAGCTATCTACAGCGCGAGATCTAGAACAGGCCAGTTGCCGGCCGGAGGATACGCCAGCCGAGAGGGAGACGACGCCTCGATAAGGAAGGTCGATGAGACAAACAGGTATGGGATACTGGGAAAAGAGTGAGACTCGCCGAGCGCGGCATGAGTGTGTCAGTTAGAATGACACTGGCCATCGACGGGTGAAGAAGGGTCGCGTATCGAAATATCGTTTTCATCCGAGAGACTCTTTGATGGTCATCATTCTTGTCGCAAACAGACGAAGCTTTTTCTTAACTCGTCAGAAGGATCAGGTAAATGCCAAATGGGTCGATCTCGTCTCGTGCGTCGCAGTGGCGGGACCAAGTGCGCAATGTGACGTACGTAGAGAGCCGGGTGTGTACTGGTAGAGTCTTGTACACATGGAGCAAGGTGTTTCTTGACAGCCCTGGACCACAAATAAGATTTAGACCTCGATGAGCACGGTCAAGGGCGGTATATATCGGCCTTCCGTCGGTGTGGGAATGGGGGGGGGGGACGTCAATGACGATATGGATAGTGGACAGACTCGAGGATCCTGATACCCTGCCAGCTTTCGCGAAATGCCCATCTGCGGCCAGATGCGGTTCCATTGGGGCATATCGCGAAGTTGTAAGTTGGCGGCGTTTCCCACAAAGACTAATTATGACTAAGAGCGTTTGGTATCGCTTTTGGTTGGTTGACCGACACCCTTGAAAAGAGGAAAACATCTCGGGTCGGTCGTTGTCTAGACTCCGAAGGACGAGCGCTTTCTTGCTGCGTGCTTGTGGGAACGAACGTCGAGACCCAGATGGCCGCCCGGGCTAGGAGGCAGAGAGAAAAGCCTGTAGTTGATCACAGGTGTAGACTAGTTTGCAGTGTGAGGGCACGCCCGTGTGGTCGCAGCTCTTAGCCTGCGGACGCACTGGATAGCGCAGGGATTCCTTGCCGTTTGATGAGCGACCTGTACGCACTTCGCATCATGCTCGACGCCGTGCTGTGTAGGAGCAGCAGCAGCAGAAGAAGAAGAAGAAGAAGAAGAAGAAGAAGAAGAAGAAGAAGAAGAAGAAGAAGAAGAAGAAGAAGAAGAAGAAGCGATAACTGTCGCGGCGATTGAAGCAGACGGTGATAGTCTCAAGCGTACGTCGTGTTGGAAAATCAATATTGGCCGATATTGTGTGTTTGTGTGTGTGCCAACAGAAGCGGAAGTTCGTCGTGGCGTGCGGTGTTCCACGCGTGTTACGGCCAGCCGAACCAAGACCTGCCAGGGCAGAACAGGGCAGAACCAAGCATGTGGCAGGCAATTAATCAGGACGTGTGGAGCAGATCAGGGACATAATCCACCGAGGGATCACGAAAAGCGACGATGAGGTCCGCAACGAGCCATCCCTCTTCGCCCCTTCTCCGCCTTTCCATTGCTTCTGGAAGGCACGAAGAAGGAATGGATCAAGGATCATCGGCGATACTGCGAAATGTGGATAGCAATCTGCGATCAGGGCAACAACAGAGCCATGTTTGCCATGATGCCGTGGTGAGAAAAGGTGGGTGCAATGTGGATTCGTTGCGTGGCAGGCCAGCCCCTGCTTCAGCTTGGTGCTTGTGCGAGGCGGACATCGGCAATGCGAGTCGAACTATCCCAAGACGCTATTTTCCTAACTTTCTTGTCCGTCGCGTGATAGGAAACTTGGAAGGCTGGAGCAGCGGTAGTTAGGAAACATTCAAGTAGCACGACGACGATGGGTGGAAACGGGTCGATGTAAGGCAACCAATCTATGTTTGTACTACAATAGAACGGATGGGTGGGAATGAAACGCAAGTGCGGCAGAGCGAACGCATGCAGCGAGACTGATGGCGGCAAGACGAGATGAGGACGGCAGGCTGAAGGGTCAGCGGCAAGCGGCACCGACTGGCGGCGACCCAAGACGGAAGAAGATTCGCTCAAGAGGTTGCTAAGTAGTTGCTGGTTGCTGACTGGCACGTCCGGGTGGACTGGAATGTGGTTGTGGTCGAATGGTGGATGGTTTCGGTGGATAGCGATGGATATGGCATGGAGAATTGATGAGGTAAGAAAGATCAGATATGGACGAGACAGAGGGATACTTTACCGAGTTGGTGGGTTGGGGCATGGCGGGTCCGTTTCTTCCTCGGGCAAACAGGCTGCGTTCGTGTTGATTGCAAGCCAATGGACGAGCGCCCCCGTAGGCTCCGTTAGTAAGATGAGGCCCCCCCTCCGATATCGTGGGAGTTTTCGGGGAACGGGACTCCATTTTGGAGGATCCGTTTTGGAGGAAACATCCAGGTCTTTCAGTGGTGTTGTTCTCCAATAAAATAAAAGTCATCTGCCCGGTATGCCGTCGAGGAAGGTGAAGGGGTTGTCTCGTTGCCGCGCATTCCCAGCGGTCGGCTACGCGCGTTGGCTCCTGCCGTCATTCCTCAACGTAGGCAGGCACGCCGACCTCAGAGCAAAGTTGTATACTCTTCCTCCCGCCGACAGCGGTGGTGGTATACAAAGACGCAGCCGTGTTTGCCCTCGCTGGCACCTGCCTACGATGAGGAAACGGGACGGCTACCGGGGCACGTGATGAGGTAGAATGGTTGGGTATGGTGGCAGCCACCAGGCGTCATCCAACAGACGATGTGAGCCACTCAGAGACGGCGGCGGACGGGAAGGTGGGTGCCGACGTGCTACGGTGCAGCCGCGCTGGTGCTTCTTTCCCTCCCGGGATGTGCCCTTCGCAGTGTTTCTAGTGCGCTTCTCTGGACTCACACAATCGCTCAGCCTGTCCCTTCCTTCTCCTCTTTGGTGCTTGGCCCGGGCAGTCGCAGTCACAGTCATTGGACCCCGGCCCCTGTCCTTGCCTTTGACGTGCTTGTACCCTGCAAACCCTGTTCCCAGCGGTTCCAGTGTCAATCAGCCCCGGCACGCCCCCCCCCTCCAAGGTCTCCAAAGTGGTCCTATCGAAGGCTTCCATACTTTCGATCAATGTTCGAGAAGGCAGCCAGAAAACCGGGTGCAGGGCCCTTCCCCCTTCCCTCCTGCTTCCTCCTACCAAGCACCGTCGTGCCCGCCCCCATTGCTCCCTTCGCACGAACAGACAGATAAGCAACGGTGTACATACGTGCGTACACTACAGCAGCTTTCCGGCTAGCCATCCAGCGACACTTGTCGATTGCATCCTGTCTCGATCAGCCACCACTGATCACGGAGCATTTCGCAGAATCTTACTCTCCTGAGCCGAGAGCACATCAGGTACGGATGCACAGGGCAAAGGCAGTCTGGCAGGTGGGACGAAGCATCTTTCGCAGCCTCAAATCGGCGCTTTCCCCCTCCGTGATCGTCCCATGCCCGCCAGGGCTCAGGCTTGTCTAAATTCGATTGTGACATTTCTGATTCCGACCTGGACTGGCCTTCCGCGTCGTCTCTCTCTCTCTCGCTCCCGGCCCACTGAACTTAGTGTACTTCTCTCCCACCGGTGCCATGTAGCGTGGAGGTATCCGCCCTGGGAGCTTCGAACTCGACGTCCTCGGCCTTGCACTGCGCACCTACCTATGCCCGTTCGCTGGCCATCGTTGCGGCTGCCAGCGACAGCGGGCCAGCCCAACTTGGTCGAACCCGTCGCCCATTGTCCGTTCACTTGCGGGCCTTATGTGTCCGCACCCGTCCGATCGTGTGCGCTTCGAGTCTCGATACAGTTCTGGTCGCCACGCTGGATATAGGGGATATCGTGGATTTGTCTCCCAACGGCCTTTACCCAAGTACCGGATCACCAGCTCTCCGTTCTGGCACCTGCTTGTTGTTTCTCACGACTCTCGACTTGCACCCATCTGCTGTGGGTACATGCGATCTGGAAATCAAGCGAGAGAAAAGGAGAGACAGAAGGATGGGCCAGCGAGATTCCTTGGACAAGGCTCCATGGCCCGGCCTGAAGCCCAAGGTACCTTGCCCTGTCCTGTCTTGCCTTGCCTCACGTAGCGTTGCAGTCGTGCTGAGCAATTCCGTCTCGAGGCCAAACTGGACTGCACCGCATCTGCATCTCCTCAACACAGCACGGAGCAGCGCCATACCTGGGCTTTTAGTCTCTGTCTCTGCCCCTGGCCTTCCGAGTTTGCGACTGGACGACGGCTATTCTCTGTTGTCTGAGCTCTTTCTTTGAGCAGGACCTGCCACTGGCCCGCCTTACCAACTCTGGGTCGTCGTCTTCGGTCTCATCCCTCTCCCTCTCTCACTCTCTGCATCCATCCATTCTTCCACAACATGCGCCAGTAAAACCTTGGGCTATTTGGAACACACCTATGCTACACGGGCAGACTTGACCTTTCTCGCCTTGCACGGGGTACCTTTCCCAGATCAAGGTATCCGTAGATACTACACACCACAACTTGACACCCCGCCACTGTCATTGGACCTTACCTCGACTGACCACCACCACCACCCTTTTGCCCTCGTCCTCGCCCTTCTCCTCTGCCAATCTCATCCGCATTCGCCAATTTCTATCCCATTCCTCTCGTCCCCCCCCCCCCCCCCCCCCTTTTTCCTCCTCTCTCGCTCGCTCTCGTCCCTTTGACATCCTCGTCTCTTTTCATCTTCCCGTCTCCTCTTTCCCCATCCGACGACGTACGGGTATCACGAATAAGCAAGAGGGCGCCAACATCACATCACACCTTGTCGTGCACGCAGTCGCCCCCCCCTCACTTACTCATTCGCTCGAACTCAGAGTCGCCACCGGGAAGGGCAAGGAAAAAGCATTTCGAAAGAGCCTGCACTTCTTGTTTATTTTAGTAAGTGGTGGTCGTTCGTTGCCCTGCGAAATCAGTCACACTCCTCTAGCTTCTCCCTCCTGTCTCGACGAGCTTTTCGTGTCGTTTCTTGTTCTGTTCCCGCCTTGCTTTGTTGGGCCGAGTACCTGAGGGCGTGTGTGGTGGAGTGTAAGTACTACGTGACGGGGGGGGAAGGTGGAAGGCGACGCGAGCCCACCGCACAAGGAAGGCCTCTAAGCCCGAAAGGCAAGGAAGCTTGGTCTGGTGCTAGTGGAGGTGCTCCGTCCCAGACGCCGTACCTTGGTACCTTGCTGCGGTACTTCGCCGTCGCCGCCCTCGTTCTTTGCAGCGCAGCGCAGTGTAGAGCTGCGTCCCTAGCCTTTCCAGCTTCTCTGCAGCCTGCCCGCCTACCCACCCACCCACACGCCCACCACACGCATGCACACCACACATTCCCAGTCGTGGTGGTACTTGCTTGCACATACGCACACCACGCACACACACGCAGCGGCAGCGCAGAGTCTGTCTTTCCCGTCTTCCTCGCTCTCACTCTCTCTCGCACCCACCCCCCTTGCTTAACAATTTTGTACTCGACCCGACCATTGTACTCCTGCCTGCGACCTTGCAGTACCCAAACTCCAATCCTCCCCGTCCAAGTTACGCCCAGTTGCCCTCTTTCCCTCCTTCCCACCTCACGCCCGGTTCGTCCCAGCCCTGTTGTACGTAGTCTGCCCTCATGATATCACGTCCATTTGTCGTCGACTCCCTCTTGTGCTCCGCTTCTCTGTCGCCCAGTTTTGCATCTATCCGTACTCTCCCCTCTTCCTCTTTCATGCAAAACTAACAAGTCGACTCGGTCGCCCGTCAACAGCATCCAGCATAGCGAAGCCTCCACCTTCGTCTCGAGTACATAACGAACTTTCCGCGCGACGGTACCCGCAACTGCGAAACGACAAGCCCGCCCCCCTCCCGATTGCTTCAACTTTCCGGTACAACGTCTGAATTGGTTCTCATACAATTCGCCCATGATCTCGGCCAATTCGATTTCGTGCGACCGCGATTGATGTCAATTCTGGTGACCATCGAAACGACTGCGCTGCTGTTCTATCGCCTGCGCTTGGGGGGACAAAACCATTGATGAGAGTCCTGGCCGACGCCCCGACCACGCTTGCGTTCCAATTGCCTCGGTTCTTCCACCACAAAGCGTACGACTTCGGATTCTTCGCCGCGGACTGCGCATCCACTGGGACACCTAGGGCACTGCGCCGCTGTGCTACGATTCTTGACTGGACCGGGTCGCCGTCCTCGACTAGTCCCGCTGCAAAGCCCATCGACTAACATTTTGATCAACCGCATCGTCACGCTCGTAAACTTCCCTCGCCCTAGTGGCCAGAGCGCTCCGGTCGCGAGACTGGTTGCTCCCCAAAGCCATGATGGACAATGCTACGTGCCACGTCGTCTACGTGAATCGCAAGGTTCGCCAGGACAGGCTCATCCGACCCGATGCGAAGGACGCCCATTTATCCAACGGAAGTGCAACCGATGTGGAGGAGAATGACGATATTCAGAAAGACGCCACGCTGCTGCTGGAAACCTTTGGAGAAGGTAGGCTCGGATCGATTTCATACCCATAGAATAACGTACTAATGACCTGTCTCAGTCTACTTGTGCTCCACAGGCTCGGCATGCATCTCTACGCTTTTTCAGCTTTCGGACGATGCCATGATGGACCTGACGCCCACCCTTGTTCTTATTGACGTGCCCCACGATGAACGGCTGCCCAAGATTCGCTCAAAGTCTAGATCGCCTTCGCCGCATTCTCGCCCAGCCACTGCCGATATCGACATCCATACTCCCGAAGAGGAGGTGTACGGTCTCAAGCTGCTGCAGCGGATCATGACCGAGGCGCATCTCCGTAGTCTGTCGAGGCTGATTGTCCCAGTCCCCATTATCAGCTTTTCGCCCCCCGAGGACGCCAATCCGGCCAGCGACGACGCGAAGCCAAAATCTTCGTCGGCAGTCGATCGCCGCCTGATTATTCGCTGTCTCGACCTCGGCGCTGTCGACGTCATTATCAGTCCTCTGCACCTGAAGTGCATCACGAGCCTGGAGATCCACGCTTATCGGGCGCATAAGGAAGCTGCCAGAGAACAGCAGGAGATGCTCGAGGTACGCCGAGGACGAAAACGATCATGGGTTGGAGTGAACGAGGAGAAGCCATTCTCCTACCTCAGGGAGGCCATGGTATCCGGACTTATGAGGGGCATCTGCCGGTCTGGCGCCGATTCGGATGATGATCGGATTGCCAATGTAAGCATATCCGTCTCCACCGATCGCCAAGCTGCGGTCGCTGCGGCCGTCGGCAAGTGGCATTTTTGCGCACACAGCTTCACGGACGACGAGCTCCTTGTAGCAGCCATGGTCATGTTCAAGCATGCGTTGACTATGCCGGAATTGGACCGTTGGCGTATACCGACAGGTGAGTGTCTTGCACCCTTATCGCGGGTGCTTGCGGGCAGTTGTTGACGACTCTGTTTAGATCAACTGATTAGCTTTTTGGTCGCCTGCCGGGCTGCATACAATAACTTTGTCCCATACCACAACTTTCGGCACGTCGTCGACGTCTTGCAGGCTACCTTTCACTTCTTGGTTCGCATCGGTACTCTCGCGCCATATCCTGTCGACCCTTTGGCAGAAGAAGACGTGACTGAGAAGTCACCAATGGCAAGCCTACTGCATCCGTTTGAGGGCTTAACGCTCTTGATCACGGCAATAGGGCATGACGTTGGTCATCCTGGTGTCAACAACGGATTTCTGGTTACCCTCAACGCCCCTCTGGCTCAGTTGTACAACGACCGTTCCGTACTTGAGTCATTCCACTGCGCTGCTTACTCACAGATCCTCCGAAGGTACTGGCCAAGCGCATTCGAGGACACCAAGATGAGGCACTTGATGATCAGCTCCATTCTCGCTACCGATATGGGTCTGCACTTCGACTACATGAAGAGGCTCGGGGACACACAGGAAAAGCTGGGTGTTAACAACTCAACCGATGGGTGGAACGGGCGTATGTTGGAAGAGCAGAAGGCATTGGCATGCTCATTACTCATCAAGTGTGCAGACATCAGCAACGTGGTAAGTGACACAAATCTTCTTCGCATCACCAGGAAATAACATTACGGCCCGCAGGCAAGGAAGCATGAAACCGCTCTGAAGTGGATGCACATTCTTTCCGACGAGTTTTCTCGCCAAGCTTCCATGGAGAGCGAGCTGGACATCGCATCATCACTACTTTCGGCTCCGAAGAAGGACACGATGTCGCTTTCCAAGGCGCAACTGAGCTTCATGAACATGTTTGCCATCCCTCTTTTCCAAGGTGTCGCCGACATCCTCCCGGCAATGAAATACACGGTCGATGAGCTCGAGATCAACAAAGGTCTCTTCGAGCAGCGCATCCGAGACGAGCAGGCAAAGGAGGACCCCGTTCGTAAGAGGCTTCTCCGCGATGGAACGTTCTCCCCGCGAACTATGAGTTTTGTTTCGGGGTCGGACAACAACAGAGAGTCCATGACCCCGCGGGTGACGACACCTCTAGCGGAGGTCACCACGCCACCTTCGCTGGTGGACGAGTCCCAGCAGAAAAACCAAGAGCCTGTCCCAGAGCTGGCTAGTTCGGTGAACACGTCTTCGCACGCATCAGACACTCCGGAGGACTTCAAGGAGGTTAACGGAATCGTGACGTCGTTCGACTCGGTGGCAGATTTTGCAGCAAGCGACCCTTTCCACTGTCGGGACAGGGCGAGCAGCTCCCCCGACAACCACCACGGCCACAATGGGAAGCAGCGATGCAGCGAGACAACGGACGGAAGCACGACAGGGCCGTACACTGGGGATTGGGCTTCACAGGCAACAAGTGCCACTACTGGCAAGATGCCTCTATCACCAAGCACTCAAGGCACTAGCATTGTCAGCAGGGAATCCACGGAGCAACTGCCGGGCGTGCCCACGATTTCGGAACCGAAGCCTTCTGTCGAATCCAAACCTGAGCCCGCGTTTTTGGACCACGAGGCCAATGGCTCTCACATATCACAAGGCGCTTTTGGCAAAGCGGAGGGCGGCAAGGTGGTGAAGAAGAAGTCTAGCAGATTCCGCATGAACGCTTTCCAATTCTTTCGGCGGAACAGAGCGTCGAGTCCTTCCATGTCGGCAGCCGACACAGCTGGCTGATGATTCCGGAGGCTTGGAGCGAGTTTGGGCCGGACCTGGTAGCCACGATAAGATGGCGCTCCAGGGGCATATGAAACTCAACTGCGGTGGTTCACACAGATGTCCCAGTATTCGATATACCCGAGCCACCCTGTTGTTAATCTAATTGCGATCCAAGATGACTGGAGAAGCGCCGCACACAGACGAATAGGCTTGTAAAGCACAGTATACTGAGCTGGCTATATATGTATAGTATTGAGGACGGAGTTAATGCGTATTAGGGGTTTGATTGTTTCGCTCGACAATGGCGGCGATAACGAGGAGACACGGCCGCGGACGTTTTTGGGCTGGATGGCAAAGCCCACGACTTTGTTCTTGGGGGCCTCGACCGCCTGTTCAAAGGCAGGCTTGGTGGGAGGCGGCGTTCTGGGCAAGTCGGCGGGCTGTGACAATATGGGCATTGGGACAGATGGGGAAGATATGGGGTTGGGGAACAACTGCGGCGTGGTCACGACCTTTTTTTTTTTCTTATTTTTTTCTTTCTTTTCTTTCTTCTCTCCTTTCCAGGCCAAGAGGCATGCCGCGAGGGCAGTGTATGGAGGAGACATATGATGGCGTACAGCTGGAAAAAGCTGGTATCCACGGTAGATGAATACAAAGCCTGGCCAGTTCACTATGGCATTTGGCACTACGACTCTTTCTTTCTTGTTTCGAATCAGAAACGTTCGAATGGTAAACACGATAATATTGCAATGACGTAGTACTCGCGCATGCTGGCAGCGAACGACATGTGGTTAGGCCTTCGTGGAGGACCGGGGGCGGGGGTGGGGGGACATGGTAGCTTTAGCGAAGGCCATGAATCGCAAGACACGACTAAAGGCTGAGCATGTGCTGGCCGACGTGATTCTGAAAACCAAAATGATGGTCCGCAGGATGGATGGCCGTAAAGGTTCTCACGCAGTTTGCACTTGGGCCGGGGGTGGATAACCGGCCTTAGAGTCAGTCATTAGGGCGGACGAGGTTTTGTTTCTGGCTGTGCAACGATGCAAATGAAGAATGCGAACATGAAATACGATTATTCCATGACCTACACTGATATGTTTTCAGCCTTATTGCACCAAAGTGGCGGAGACATACGGGGCTTCCTCCCCGATATTGACGATGTTGATCACGTTTGCCAAACTCAAAGTTATCTGTCTGCGTTGTCCGTCGACCGCAGTGAGCGGCGTGCATCTCAGGCCTTGCTTGGTCTGCATCCCAGCCCGCGCGTGCAACACCATCCAATTGCTTAGACGGGACAGTCACTTACGAACAGCCACGGCATGCAATACGCCATGCTTTCGCTGGCATGTCTTCGGCCAGCTCGTCAGATTCCCATGGGATCTTGTACATGCTTGCCATGGCTCCATGGCAACTGGTAACTGGGCGGTTCGCGATTCGGCGTTTGTGTGTTGTCGTCGTCGGGGGTTCCTGCAAATCCTCCCGATTAGGGAGGGAGCTGTGAGGGGGGCCGCAGAGGTAGCAAATCGGAAGGCGTGATAGGCTTATCAGGATGCGGAAATATGGAGTATTCACCGCAGCAAAAGGTCCCAGGTCCAGGCACAAGTTTCTTGTGCCTGAGGTCGTTTGGGGGGTCGTGTACGGCGGTACCTGGCATGACGCAGACGACCAAGCCGGGCGAGACGTTGCGACGTAAGCCCGCCACTAACAGGAACGCAGCTACTAAATGGTGGAAGGGCGTTAGCAAGTCTGCAACAGGCAGGTTCTTGTTTTAGCGTCTGAGGCGCGCGAGGAGGATCAGGTGGACAATGTTCCCCGACTATCGTTTGGCCAACCCTTGGGCCCTGGGGCTCACAGCCAGTCATTGCTCTGCTTTCCGAGCTGGAGCTCCCCACAGCAACAAAGTGCATGAGCCATGACAGCGGCACCACGGGTGTATTGAGCTGTTTGCACGAGTGCGTCTATCGCTACGATTGCTGCGACAGACAGCGGGCCCAGCTCGGCCAACGCACCCCAGCCGATAGCAAGCTTCACTGTCACTGCTGGGGGAAGGTGGAACATGCGCAGCAGCGGCGGCAGCACCCAGTCAACCCGCCCACCTCCGTCATGTTTCATTTATTACGTCCGCGAGCTTCCTGCCTGTCTGCCATCTGCCACACATTACGCCGAGCTCCCTCCTCCCAAACTCTCTCAACCTCCCAACAACACCATCCTCTCCCTCCATCCTCTTTCCTTTCTCCCCTCCCCCCTTCATTTTCTCGTCGGATCCCATCACTATCCCTCATCGTTTCCATCCCGATTACCATCACCAGAGCTTGCGCCGTCAATTCCTCCTGAGCTAATTGCCCATAATGAGGTTCTCAACCTCCGCCCTCGTCCTCGGCGCCGCGTCCACCGCGGTGGCCCTGGACCAGCAGGTCCTCGGTGGCAACGACAGCCCCTTCGACTCCATCAAGGTCGCCGGCCAGAACTGGCTCTCGACCTTTGAGGAGAAGTTCGGAAAGATGACCACGGAGGCCAAGGCCGTGTGGGACGAGATCACCCTGCTCGCCCCCGACGCCGTCGAGGCTTTCAAGAAGAACGCCATCCCCCCCAAGCCCAAGCCCGCCCACCGCAAGTCCGACAAAAAGTGGGACCACGTCGTCAAGGGCGCCGACATCCAGGACATGTGGGTTGAGAAGAATGGCGAGAAGCACCGCAAGGTCGCTGGTGACCTCAAGAACTTCAACCTGCGCGCCAAGAAGGTTGACCCTGCGGCCCTCGGCATCGACAAGGTCAAGCAGTACAGCGGTTACCTCGACGACGAGGAGAACGATAAGCATCTCTTCTACTGTAAGCCACCATCAGACATGGTCTTTCATCGTCAGAATCTAACCTTGTGCAGGGTTTTTCGAGTCCCGCAATGACCCCAAGAACGACCCGGTCGTCTTGTGGCTTAACGGCGGCCCTGGCTGCTCTTCCCTGACCGGTCTGTTCATGGAGCTCGGCCCCGCTTCCATTGATAAGAAGCTCAAGATCGTCAACAACGAGTGGTCATGGAACAACAACGCCTCCGTCATCTTCCTTGACCAGCCTGTCAACGTCGGCTACTCCTACTCCGGCTCCTCTGTCTCCAACACGGTCGCCGCCGGCAAGGATGTCTACGCCCTGCTCTCCCTCTTCTTCCACCAGTTCCCCGAGTACTCCAAGCAGGACTTCCACATTGCCGGCGAATCGTATGCCGGTCACTACATTCCCGTGTTCGCTTCGGAGATTCTCTCCCACGAGGACCGCAACATCAACCTGAAGAGCGTCCTGATCGGTAACGGTCTGACCGACGGCTGGACCCAGTACGGCTACTACCGCCCCATGGCTTGCGGTGAGGGTGGCTACCCCGCCGTTCTCGACGAGGGCGAATGCCAGGCCATGGACAACGCTCTCCCCCGCTGCCAGAGCCTGATCAAGAACTGCTACGACTCTGGCAGTGTCTGGTCTTGCGTTCCCGCCAGCATCTACTGCAACAACGCCCTCATCGGCCCCTACCAGCGCACCGGCCAGAACGTCTACGACATCCGCGGCAAGTGCGAGGACAGCAGCAACCTCTGCTACTCCGCACTTGGCTGGATCAGCGAGTACCTTAACCAGGATGAGGTCAAGGATGCCCTCGGTGCTGAGGTCGACAGCTACGACAGCTGCAACTTCGACATCAACCGCAACTTCCTCTTCGCTGGCGATTGGTTTCAGCCGTTCCACCGCATCGTCCCCAAGCTTCTTGAGAAGATTCCCGTTCTCATCTACGCCGGTGACGCCGACTACATCTGCAACTGGCTCGGTAACCGTGCCTGGACTGAGGCTCTCGAGTGGCCTGGCCAAAAGGGCTTCAACAAGGCCGAGATCAAGGGCCTGACCGTTGGCAAGGGTGACGAGTACGGCAAGGTCAAGTCCAGCGGCAACTTCACCTTCATGCAGCTCTACGGCGCCGGCCACATGGTCCCCATGGACCAGCCCGAGGCTTCGTCCGACTTCTTCAACCGCTGGCTTGGCGGTGAGTGGGTTGCGTAAATGCACCCACAGTGATGAGCTATGTACGAGACCAAGATTGAATAGTGTGTGGGACACTCTCGTAACAGTGAACGCTTGCGTTGGTTCGTAGTACAAGACTGGGCATATTGGAGTTTGTCAATACGGGAGGACTCAGTCGCCTCGGTTTATCACTAGCGCCAGTGTCAGCCCGGCGCGGTAGAATTTAGTTACACTGTTAGAATAGGATCTGTGTTTTTTTTTGTTTGTTTTTTTTGAATCTTTAGTGCACGTTTAATTCCGTGTTTGGTTGAATATGTGATGCTAGATGACATTCCCCTTGACTAATGGCAGCCGGAGATGAGTCGACATGACGGTATTAGTCACCGGCGCATTTTCAGGCTGATGGTGCAGCTTTCCAGGCTCGGTACCCGCAAAAACGACGTCAGACCAGCACCGTCTGCCCGCCGTACAGATATTTCACCGCACGCTGCCCCTCCTTTGCAGCTGCGCCGTGCCACGTCCTACCCCGCCAAAACTTTC
The DNA here is from genome assembly GCA_001625285.1 of Colletotrichum incanum. Taxonomy (NCBI): domain Eukaryota; kingdom Fungi; phylum Ascomycota; class Sordariomycetes; order Glomerellales; family Glomerellaceae; genus Colletotrichum; species Colletotrichum incanum. The sequence continues at coordinate 50,519 of LFIW01002552.1, read as the reverse complement.
TGGCGATCCGAGTCCAACGTCACCAACGAAGCCGAATCAAGCTCATAATAGTTGTCGCAAAACCCGTACGAAGCACACTGCAATAACCTCGCCACGAGCCTGAGCCTACGCGAAAGAAAGAGAAAAAAAAAAAGAAGACAAACGACACGTACATAACAAACCGTCCCCATCTACCACCGTCACCATGTCGCGGATGATCAACCAGCCGTCGAACCAGATCAAGCTGACCAACGTGTCGCTGGTGCGCCTAAAGAAGGGCAAGAAGCGCTTCGAGATCGCGTGCTACAAGAACAAGGTCATGGAGTGGCGATCCGGGATCGAGACGGACCTGGACAACGTGCTGCAGATCCCCAACGTGTTCCTCAACGTGTCCAAGGGCCAGACGGCGCCCAAGGAAGACCTGGAGAAGGCGTTCGGCAAGGGCAAGAGCACGGACGACATCGTGCTGGAGATATTGAAAAAGGGCGAGATGCAGGTCGGCGGGAAGGAGAGGGCGGAGCAGCTGGAGCGGGTGCATAACGAGGTCATCGGGATCGTGGCGAGCCGGCTTGTGGACCCGAGGACGAAGAGAGTCTACACGACGGGGATGATTGAGAAGGCCCTAGACATGCTGTCATCCGCGGCGCACGGGGAGGAGGGCGGGGACGCCAAGAAGGCCGGGTCCAAGACGGCGAGCGGCGCGGGGACGCCCGCAGGAGGGGAGGACGGGGACGCGAAGCCGCGCGAGAAGGGGTTCCACTGGACGGGCGTAACGACGACCAAGTCGGCCAAGTCGCAAGCGCTGGAGGCGATGAAGGCGTTGATAGCGGCGCAGCCGATCCCCGTGCAGAGGGCGCGGATGAGGCTGAGGGTGACGTGCGCCACGAGCGTGCTGAAGCAGGCCGTCAAGGAGAAGCCCGCCGCCGGGAAGGACAAGGGCAAAGGCGGCGACGACGACGACGAGCCGAAGCAGAAGCCCGGCACGGTCAAGGACCGGATTCTCGGGTTCGTGGAGCAGGTCGAGAGCCAGGACGTGCTGGGCAGCGAGTGGGAGGTCGTTGGGTTCGTGGAGCCCGGCGCGTTCAAGGGGTTGGGGGATTTCATCGCCGGGGAGACGAGGGGGATGGGGAGGGTCGAGGTCCTGGATATGGCTGTCATCCACGAGGATTAAGGAGGCGGGGAGGCTCGTCGCTGCGACTTGGCATGTGTGGGATGTGGGTGGGAGAGGTTGAGGAGAAGAGAAAAAAGAGACGGCTTCATGATCATCGATACCCCTTTAGACTAAGGGTCTTTAGCAGCTTTACAGTGAAAAACGAATCATTCATCAAGACGTTTTCCTGGCATTCTGGGGGGAGGATTGAGGGGAGTTTCTTTGAGCGTGATTAGTATTGAACGGATCGAGAGTTGCAGGAGTACATACCCGAGATTGCCCAAGAACTTCTTCCCCCAGGGGGCGATATACCATCTGGACGATGTGGGCGAGAGGCCACCTATACGGCATGCAGCACAAGATTCGTACCGGTCGGACTGCCATCGCGCCAACCAACATGTGAGAATAAGTCATGTTGCCGGCCACGAAAAGTTGACTTGCGAGCCGTCCGTCGCTTTGAGGCTACACGAATAGAAGGCTTTTGTTTCGAGGCAACATGCCGGCCGTCGCCTACGCGAGGGCGGACTCGACGAAACCGCCGACGACACGCGCTCGGGTGGAGCTCGCTGGCGGCTCGAGTGTTTCTCGTAGGAGGGGGCGAGGTGGCGGAGGACCTGGTAGAGACATCTTTCGAGGTCTGGTACCTATTCTCAAACCTGGATGAAGAAGGCTCGAGTGCCTTTGTCACGCAGGCAACACTCCCATCGCACTCCGCACTCACGTCGGTGGTTGGAGAAGGTCGGCCTAGGAAGGGGTCTACACTGTCCTATCACGATGCCAGCGACGACGTATGGGATAGGCACGCCGGGATAGCTTCCTGACGCTGGGTCGGGAGCCGGTCTTCTACCCGGGGCGGCCGAGTCCGCCATGATACCCACAGGCCCGGACACGGGGCGGGCTGGGCAAGCAGTGGGCTCCGCCTCGCTTGGAAGTCGCACAGATTTTTGGAAAAGCTGACCATCAAGTAGCACGCTGTGGTATGTCACTGTTCCCACCAATCTGCCATGTTCTACGAGTCTGTCGAAAGACGCGACACGTGCTTTGCTTTCATAACATTCGAGTAATCCGTACGACGTCACACATCACGCCGGCCTCATCCTGGTTCACTCTCCAAGCCGCGCGGAATCCAATCGTCACGTCACATCACATCGGGACGGGTTGTACTTTTTTAGCTTTTTGTTTTTTGGTATGATGGACTCTTCCGATTCGTTATCTAGAGACGCCACCATCCTGCGCAGAATAGCAATCCCCTCGTTGTAATGCCAGCAGCAGAGTTTGTCATCATGAGAAGTGATGAGAATGGAGAGAAAATGTCCAGCCGTATCGCGCCGCCATGATTGTTCCCCCCCACGCCCAAACCCCTGTTTTTATCATCCTCGGTAACGTAACGCTTAACCACCCTTCTTCTTGGAGACACCGACCGTACGGCCGCGGCGGCCGGTGGTCTTGGTGTGCTGACCACGGACGCGGAGGCCCCAGTAGTGGCGGAGACCGCGGTGGGCGCGGATCTTCTTGAGGCGCTCGAGGTCGTCGCGGAGCTTGGAGGCGACGCCGTTGGCGAGGATCTGGCTGTCCTTGCCGTCGACGATGTCGCGCTGACGGTTAAGGAACCAGGCGGGGATCTTGTACTGGGTGGGGTTCTGGATGATGGTGACGATACGCTCGAGCTCTTCCGAGGTGAGCTCACCGGCGCGCTTGTTCAGGTCGACTGTGAGCGGGTTAGTGGCCACCCTTCTTCTCATTCAATCCTTCCTCTCTTCTTCTCCCACGAGAGTGTGCCCCGGGCAGTCCTCGTATGCGGATTCTGCTAACGGGCGGGAATTCGTAGACGTACCATCGGCCTTCTTGCACACAATGTTGGAGTAACGACGACCAACACCACCAATCTTGGTGAGCGCGTACATAACCTTCTCCTGACCACGAACGTTGGTGTCTGCAAGGGAATAAACGTTAGCCACCGGTTTCCTTCTTCCAGCTGTCGACTACAACATCGCGATCGGGGACGGGTCGTCGAATTCTTCGATGGGGTTGAAGGTGTGGCGTTGGAGGGGAGTTACATACTCAGAAGACGGAGAATGAACTGGAAGTTCGCTGCAGCCAGATGGTTAGCAGTTACACATTGTTCGGGGAATCGCAAAGGCGGGACGAACACTTCTCCCCCGAGACGAGCGACATGCTGGGCAACTGTCGTACGAAGGCTGCTCCTAGATGTCGGGAAGTTTGATGATTGACGACGGATCGGTCGAAAGGTTAGACTCTGGGTGCGAATCGACAGTGGTGGAGGGAAGGGACAATTTTTTGGGCGTGGGCTCGGTAGGGTAGGGTCACGTGTTTCCCCGGCGCCTCCTTCCCGCACAACCTGAATTTTCTGGCTCTCTCATTGGCTGGCTGATGCACCGCGTTTTCGAGGCGGTTGGTCTCCACCAAAGGTGCACAGTGGCAGAGTGCTTGCAGAGGTCGGCGCTCGATTGGTCAGGGTCTCTTGGGGAAGGTCTCGAACACACACTTCCGAGTCCACAAGTCTGGCGGACGTATCCGACAACTCTGAGTGACAGGGAACGCCGTGGGCCTTGACCGTAACTCAGGCTATGAGAAGACGACGACTCTGGAGCCAGACACTGCCCGTTCTATGCTTCGTTCCCTCACTCATCACTTCGCCTCTTTTTGTCCATACGCACGCATACTGTACTGCCACCGCAACTTTTCGGTGTGGCTTCCTTTCTCACTAACTCAACTTTCACGATATGCAACACTTGTTTCTCCGCTCTCTTACATCACCTCACGTCGCAACGAGTTTCCGGAATACTGCCTAGGACCAGGCCTTAATACTATCCTCTCTAGGAATACCCGCCGTACTCGTCACGTTGAGCAGTTGAATAGCAACGATGCAAAATCTGTGAGCATGAGTGTGCTTCAGATTGCTCCATCGTGTTACCGACACAAGCAACTTTATACAAGGCCATTACCTTGTGAACCAGACTTCACACCATACCTCACAGCCTCGCTGGAAAGCAAATGTTCCGTTTGTCAAGGGCACTTTGCTCAGTGCTAAAGATTACTCGTCTTTTCCCGTTGCGTCTCATGCGAAGTTGTCGAGTCATCATGACTGAAACTTTTAGACCAGAACGAGGAGGTACCATTTCGAAGTCATGTTGATTCCATTATTCCCTTCCCTTCATGACCCCCTAGACCAACGCCCCGTGTGATCCAAACAACCCATACCCATCAACCTCGTTCCTTGCCCTTCCTAACTCTGATATGTCTTCTTTTCCAACGTCTTACTCCCATCATCATGCCGGCTAGGCTGCCGCAGGCGGAGCCAGGGCCGGAGCAGCTTGGGGCTGGGCAGCAGTCTGCCCTCCCGGGTTCGATCCCACGACGACCACCCCAGACCCGTTGGCCCCCTGCGGTAGTGGCGTTCCGGGGTTCGTGCCAATCTGCACCGGACTGATAGCCTGGTTCGCTTCGTCGACTACGGCCGCCGCCGGCTGCGGAGCCGGGGCAGTCTCCGGAGGCGGCGTAGCGACTTGCGCGGGAGGCGGTTGGGCGGCCGCAGGCTGCCCCTGGTTCGCACTGACCGCGATGGATCCCAAATTTTGCCCGCCTTGCTGCTGTCCCTGAGCTGGGGGCGGCGGCGGCGCCGCCTGTGCCGTGTTGTTCCCCTGGTTCCCATTGTAGATGCCCAGGCCCGAAAGCCCCGCGAGCTGCGCTGCGGCGATCTGCTGGAACGACGAGAAGATCTGCGCCGCGACCCCGGCAAGGGCTTGGTTCCCGCCCGCCGCCGACGTCGCGCAGTCGGAGAGGAACGTCCCCGCGTTCTGCACGAAGAGGCCCTGCTGCCCGGGGAGGATGATGGAGGCCGGGTCCGGAACCGAGGTCAGCTGCGGGGCCTGCGTGCCGGCGGGGAGGATTACGGACTGCCCGATTTGGCCAAAGGGCGCTGCCTGGTTGAAAGCGGCGAGGTTGAGCGTGCTGTCGTCGTCGGCGGGGGCTGCGTTGGGGTCGCCGCCGACGGCTTGGGCGCTGAAGTTGTTGGATCCGGCTGCCGGAGCGTTTTCCAACTCCACGCTGGCGACGCCAAAGGCGTTTTCTTGTGAGGAGGCTGCCTGCTGCGTTGAGATCTGCATGGGAGTTGGATCCGTGACCATGACGAGAGTCTGTTTCTCCGGCACGCCATTGTCGGCGAGGAGCTGGTTGACCAGGTACCGCTGGCTCTGCTGTCCCTGGTTCCTGTTGTCGACTAGACCGGTGACGGTGACGATGATGGTGTTCTGTGTCGTAACGAACCTCCATTAGCCTCTCCCTTCTTGTCATTACCAAGCATGGGTGGGTGTGTCCTTCAACAGAGAGACCGGGGAAACTCACCGCTTGGGGAAACTGCGCCTTGAAGTGGTTGATCCGGATGTTATCTTTGACGGTCTGCAGCTGCGTCGCCAGCGCGAGCTGTGACTGCACCAGCGCCGCGAGCTGCCTCTCGTTCTGCCGCTGCAGTTGGTCAACCTTGTCAAGGTTCTCCTGGACGACGATGATGTTAGGCTTGATGATGTTCTGGATAATGTTGGCGTCTCCGTTGCGGTTATTGTTCTTGTTCTTGTTCTTGTTCTTGTTCTTATCATTGTTGTTCTTGTCGTTGCTTTTGCCTTGGCTCTGGTTTTGCTTCTGATCCTCTCTCTTGACCGCGGCTTTCGAGTCTTGTGCGGGTGCTGGGAAACGTCAAGCGTCAGCATAGCCTCCAGCCCATTGTGATGTGCTCAGGACTTACCAGCAGCAGCTAGAGAGCTGAAAGCCACCAGAGCGGCGACGATGTGTTTGAGGTGCATGGCTCTCAGAGGCTCACGCGACTATTATGGTGTACGGCGGGAATAAGGAACCAAAGAGCCGACTCGAAACCGATGATTATATCTACAAGGCTTGGAGATAATTAGGCGGACTCTGGAGCTCACGAAGAAAAGAAGACGGCGGAGTGAGAGACAGGGAAAGTGAAGGCGAGAGCCGACTGATCGTCGTCAACGAAGGCGATTATGATATACTCTGCTCTATTGTGACGTTGTTGAGAAGCGACATGGGCCACGTCCATGTGATTCAAACACTAAACTTATTCGTTCAGAGACACGCAGGCCATGCGCATTCTCGTTCTCTGTCGATGAATCCCTTTTGCTGCCGGAAGCTGCAGTCCCGTCATTCTACATCACAACCCCCCATATCAAGCGAAAGAGCGATCCACAGGGTATACGGGACAGGGCGATCTAGTACACAGCGTCTCGTCAGCCACCCCGACCCCGGTCCAGAAGGAGTAAAGCCAGGGGCTAAACCTCAAGAAACACACTCGAAGTTGTCGGAAGAGGGCGTCGATAGGGCACAGGCTCAGGGGTTCCCTCTTTCACCGACAAGGAAAGGGCTGCTCGAGAGAGGGGCAAAAGGCAGTACGCTACCATGCTACCCCTCGGAGCCAGTCTCGCAAAACTTTACTTCACCTGCCATCCAGCCTTGACAACAGCTTGACATGCCGTCCCAACCGTCCCAACCGTCTCAATCGTCCCATACCGCACCATCATCACACCTGTCAAAACGCACAGCCATCGTCCTATCGACGACAGGATGAGTTTCGGGATTGCCACCGGATCACGTCGCGTGCTGACGACCCCTGCCCCGACCTCGCGACCCTCGCGAAACGGCAACCGGCGAAAGAGTCTCACTCGGATGGTTCGCTACCACTCGAAGAATGCCTCTCGCCTCTGGCTGCTCCTTTGGCGAGTCAGAATGGAGGCAGGGACGGACGTAACGTCATGCAGAAGACCCGGGCAACTCGTCGCGACGGTACCCGGCGACGCATCTGCACATCGACGCCCGTCTTCGTGCTCGCCCATGATCAACCGCCAAGAAGGATCGTGACTAGAACAAGAAACAGAAACAAGCAGCAAGTCAGCGACCGCAAACTCTGACCACAGTTGTCGAGAAAACCCAGACACGTCCGACCTGATGCGCGGCTCTACGATATGCGACCCAGCGACGTCAAACTCGGGGAAATAAAGTGGTCTTTTGAGCTAGGCTCGAGCCGACACAGCCACGCCAAGTCTAAGGCTAAAGCATGAACTGTTTTCCGCTCGAGCCGATGGCACCTTGGCTTCCAGAGTCGTCAAAGCTTGTTTTTACACGGCCAGATCGGAATTGGACGGTGGGTGGATGGAGCAGACTCAAAACACAAAAGTGAGGGCCCCATCCTTGTCTTCGTCTGGCAAAACAGGCACATTTATGCAACCAGCTCTTCAACAGCCAAGAAAATGTGTCATCTGCAACTCTGCGGCGTTGCCTCATGTAATCATTACTACTATTAACTATTCATTTGCTGTGCGGTGTGCCTGTCGGTTGGAGGGGAGTCTTCGTCCCGACCCCCAGGTCATGCAGCTACCATCAAACGCCGTAAATCATGTTTCCGAGCCACAGCATGGCCAGCAAGCCGAAGATCCTCAGACGCAAGGCGCTAGGCGAGACAGGTGAGCTGTCCGTCTTCCCTCCCTCTGTCGCCTTCTCCGCCGCCGCCGCATTCTGCCACGGAACAGGACTCTTCCTATCGTCCTTAACTGGCAATGCCCTATCCAGCGAGACGTCTTCGATCTGCTCCCTCTTCTGCGTGCCAGTCAGCCCGGATACGATGTTCAATGTGGCGCTGTGGGACTTGGAAGAAGCCCAGAGGAAGACGGCGGCAATGATTATCACCTCGGCTGCTCTGGGGATACGGCTTCGGCTCCCGATCCTCAAGACTCCTGCCCCATCACTTGCAAGCCAGATGTGGTGGTGCAAAACGTAAGCCTCCAGAGACATCTGTCCCAAGATTGCCGCAAGCGGGACGTAAAGCTCACGCAGAGCTCGGAAAGAGTTCCTTGCGACGATGGCTGACAGCACAAACCACGGGCTGGTGTATGGGTGGTAAGCGTTGTATGAGTCGTTGTGGTAGACCTCGGTGACGAAGGCGAGTATGATGAAAACAATGAGATAGGCGAAGGAGAAGAGGATCATTATCGGCTTCACCGGTATCGCGTCTCGTTCGGGATAGGCAATTTCCAGTAATGCACGGTCAAGCGCGTTGTTGATCCTTTCGAACGACGCCAGCGCGTTGATACCGTGTTGACGACGCCTGAGGACCGAGACCCGGTGTGTGGCCGCAGCTGTAAGTATGCCAAACCACGGGATGAAGCGATCTAGTCTGAAGTGCGCGCGAAGTATGTTTAAGTCCCAGTAAATACCACAGGTTGATGTGAGCATCGACATAAGCCGCTCCGCGGCGCGCGTGCTTTGTACCAAGTAGGTCGTGCAAGCAGCAAAAGCTACAATTTTCAGGAAGAAAGCCACAGGGTTGTTGTTGGCCTTCTTCAAGTACGCCAGGGATGCGTAGGTTACCCCGAACCAGAAAGTCATTAGCGGCGCGGTGTAGATAATCCATTCACTGGACGTCGTAAAGACCAGGAGGCAGGTGAGTAGGTTGAGTCGACACAACACAAACGCAACTCTGCGCAGCGAGTAGTCCTTGGTCCGAAGAAAGTACGTCGTATGACCGTATGTGAACAGGAAGATGAAAGTCGCGACGAGAAACTTGTTTACCTTGTACATTGCCAAGGACTCGGATGCTGCGTGATAATTATACATCAAAATGAATACTAGCATCCAACCTTTCCATTCATCCGTCTGCTCGCGAGACAGGAACGACGTCGTTCTAAGGCCTCTTGTCGATGACAGGATGGGTACTCTGGAGCGGAGAGACAGCCCTGCAAGCATTGCGAGGCCGATCAAGGGCAGGATGAAGTCGGGCACATCAAAGTGCTTATCTTGTTTCGCGAGGACGTGAGTCCGGTCAGCGAGAAGGCAGTATATTGCGACAACGAGCAATGTGGCTACCGCCGTAAGGGTGTCCACGACGCGTGGTGTTCGAGGAGACGGAAACGCATCCTGTTGCCGGCTCAGGAATAGAACGGGCAGAGTTAGTATGTTGAGGCCAAGAAGTAGAAGCTGCACTCGTCCGGGAGAGGGATACGGCACGCAGCAGGTGATCTGGTTGGCGTATCCTCGCCTGATCAACCCGGCATTGCAGTGAGCATTAAGAATGACGTCGAGCTTCCTTTCGGCGACGATGTCTACAGCATGGATACCATCCTCGAGCAAGGCGCTGTCGTAACCCTCGGTCATGGCATGGTAACCCCAAACGATGTGCGATTGCTCAGACTGTTCCAAGTGCTCGAGGTTCCAATTCATAGCGCCGATCCTCTCTGGCGTGATGGCTTGCGCTCGGGACGAGGTGAGCATGTCGTAGGCTGGGATGGGCACGGGCGCGACGAGCAGATGATTGGACAGTTCGTTAAAGGCTGACTGCGACTTGCTCTTGGGTAAGACTATCGACGCGTCGATGCTCTTATGCAGGTACGGCATGAGGACGTTGATGCCTTCTCTGAAGAGCTCCAAGTACCGGCCACCGCCCTGGCGGGCCGCCCACAGGCCCGGGGTGCCGACAACGATCAGGGCCGGCGAGTCTCTTCCCTCTTGTTGGACGAGTCTCTCGTAATCGGCGGAACCAGGACGTTCCCGGAATCGAAGTAATTGGTTGAGAAGGCCAGTGGAGTTGAGCCATGGGTCCCATATAAACTCAAGTTTGACGCCTTCAATCTCCTTTGATAGATTCTGGTGCTTGTCAACAGAGACGGCAAAGTCGAGGATGGCTTTCTCGGCGACGTGGTGGTCGAGGCGTGTCATGGCAGCGAAGTAGATCTGGCGCATGGTTGAGTCGCCAACGATGACCAGACGACGATCCTTGAAGCAGCTCGAGACATCCTCTCGGGACATCTCGCGCATCCTGCAGCCATCGGGCTCCCATTTGGCAAAGACATCCCGAGGCAGATTGGAGTCGGCCCTGGAGCGCCATGTGCCGTTGGAGAGTAGGGCGTTGCAATTGTAGGGGTCATGTTGGCCTGAACCTCATGTCAGCTTCTTTGACTCGGTTTAAGCTCGTCCGGGACACCGAAGTGGGGGCGGCTGGGGAACTGCTGAATCGCACCGAAAACGAAATACTGATAGACGACAGAGAGAAGCAGTATCACAACGGAAACCCGCGGTACGGTCCGGAGGAGGAAGGGCGAGGTCCCGGCCGAGGCAGCCAGTCTCTGGATGCGGAGCATCGGGGGCTACGGTACGAGGAACGAAAAGGAAGCACGCGATGCGCGAATCAAAACTCCGACTGGTGGTGGCGGCGGCAGTTGGCAGGAAACCGCATTCTCTTCCCTCTAGTGGTAAACCCGTTCCGGGCCGCTCGGCGGTGTGCTTACGAGAATGGGGCGGCGAGACACTCGTGATATCGTCGCGTCCACGGGTAGCACACAACAAGGGGAGGGGATGGGGAGGATTCGAGGTCAAGCGGCGGCGAGGTTGAAGAAAGGACTTGTATTGATTGTCCAAGCCGCCAGGCGATCATGCGAGCGCGGCTGGCTTTTCCCTTATAATAACAGCAGCAGTCAAGGGCATCGAAGCCAAGAAGTGGACGGATGACAGGGCTGGCGCTGCCAAGAGGCCGCTACGGAAAGAGACCCGTCCATGTTTCTTGGGATCTCATCCCTCGGCCTGTCAGCCTGAAGGAAGGGGGTGGACAGGAGAGGGGAGTCTCGGAAGAGGATGCACTGCATTGGGCTCTTTCGGGGGGAGGAGGAAATCGATAAGATGGAGGGGGAAATCACCGTCAGCAAGCGAGTTGGCGAGATGGATGACCCCTTCCGTGAATCCCCTGCTGGGTGTCGAGGCGGGTTCTTGAAAAGGATAACCAACACGCGACCAGGCCACTTCGATGTGGGGGAAGGCTGTACCTCCCCGGGCACAGTGTCGTCATCAAATACCGTTGACACAGTGAAAGCAGCCGCTAATCCCGCTATTGCCGCCAATGACCTCGCCCGATAGCGACCATCAACCGCTGGGTCCTAAAGTACCCTTCGAAACTCTGGGCCGGGTAAACACAGTGTGATCCACCTGCTTGGCCAGTGCTGCTACCCTGACGGCCAAGCAGGCGCACCGCGTCTTTTTCTCGGCTGAAAGTTTTTTTTTCCTTTCCTCTCTCATTCATTTTCATCTTGACTCTCCGTCATCCTTTATCTGCATTCAGCATTGCCGTCGCAACCAGCGGCACAGATCTTGGTGTTTCTCGGATAAACACTGTTTCATATGTACCAATCAGTTTGTGATACCATACTCGAAGGAAGAAGTACTTGCGACAAATCGCAATCAAGAAAATATGCCGTCGCGGAAAGAAAAGGTAGGTGCGGTCCGCTTGAAGGCAAGGAACATGCCTTGAAGTGATGAAGTTTGAAAATCTCCAAGCCGTCTTTTGCCATTGCTCGGTCAGTTTAGCCTCTTTGACTTCTGATCTTGAGCCGGATACGCCGCGCCTCGTGTGCGGTTGTATAAGACAAGATCAACATCCAGACAATGCTTTTTGAGTGCGTAACCTTTATTGTTGAAGTGAAGGCTTGCGTAATTTATCTGTTGTCACATCTCCTTGGTCGAATGTCCTTCGTTTTTCCGTGTAACGATCTGTTCCATTAAGTCTATCTCTCTAACCAGAGAAGAAGACCACTTGCAAAATGCAGGAGGAAGAAAACAAGAACTAGAATCAACCTTTGTTCCTCGATCCCATAAACTCATTGTACCCATCCGTACCCATTTCGAATCAATGTTATTGCCCATCATGCTACTAGTTGCCGGCAGGTACCTCGTTTCCCACCCATACGCTCATATTCGTTCCTCATCAAAGTAATGACTGTCGACCAGGTTCTCTAATGGCCTCGGTCTCGTTTCGTACTTCATTTCTCATTTCCATTCCTCGTCATAGCAGGTGCCAACCAAGGCGCTGAGTGCTGGGGTGTCATTCTGTCAAATGTCTACGCTCAGCGGGAAGTGAGCGACCGCCAGCCAGTGTGGACGACGGGCTTGGGCAGCAAGACAGTGGCCTCCAGAGCTGAGTGTAGACCCTGGCGGTCAAAGTCGGTCAGCTGAAGCTTCACAGCCGAGTGGACATGCTGGACATCCACCACCTTGACTCCCCGAATAGCAAAGAGCTCGTCAGCGCCTAGGCTGTCGGTGACCCTCTTGTTCTTGTAGTTGAGAGGAAAGCTGACCTGGAGCTTCTCCTCGCGCTTGTTTAGGATGGCGGTGGTGCCCTTGGAGAGCTTGATGGTTAGCTCTGTGAGGTTGGGGCACTTGGCCAACTCATTGAACGCTTGGTCAGATCTGGGACCGCACCAGTGGACCTCAGCCTTGCGCAGGTAGTCACGAAGACATTTGTTGGTGTGAAGCTGGCTGAGGAGATCGCAGCAGCAGGCGAAGTATTGGGCCTGCCGCTCGTAATAAATGGGATAGAACTCGTCACGCAGCGCTCTGCCGAGCACCTTGTAAGTCGCCCACTGCTTTGCCGTCAGAAATCCCACATGGGCTCTCTCAGGATTAGCACAGTTGCATAGGTACATCTGCTGAGAACGCTTGATCGGGGGCATGCGGCAGCTCATAGGCTCGGCGTCTATGATCATACCCAGCATACGGGCTCGAATCTCTCGGGGTAGCTTCATGAAGGGGAAGTGGCTGTTGGGAGGAGGGCGATCTGTGACGTAAAAGTCAGCTTCCGTCATGATTTCGCAACTGCAAATAGAGCGTGAGACACTGGGAAACACTTACTGGCCATCTCTAAGATCTCAGTGCACATCTGAATGACCAGGACGCAGATTCCAACCTCCTCTTGCTTCTTCGCCATCATGGTCGTACACTTCCGGATAGTATCGATCATTGACTGGCGTCTGCCAGGGCTCAGACGCAGCATGCGGCCAATCTCAGCCTCATCGATGGAGGTACACTTGTAGTCCTCAAGGGCTTGCAGCATCACCTTGGCGTTCGCCGAGAGGCCGAGGCGCTTGGGGACGTTCCGCACCGTCAGGACATACCACGAGTCCATGCCGAGAACCATCTTGGCGGTTTTGTTCTTTTTTCTTTGAAGAGCCGAAGATTCTTTTGTGTTATGTCTATGGGAGTCCTTGAAGTGGGTCGGTCTGATATCAACCACTTCAGTGTGTGTGTGTGCGCGAGTCTGATGATAAGACCGTTTTTTTCTTCACAGGATAAAGTTAGCGTTTCCTTTGAGATAGAATGAATTGCTTAAAGGTCTGAAACGTGGATATGAAAAGGATATGCAGTGTGCACCTCCGGTTGGTGCGACTAATGAGGCAGAAGTGAAGGCTGTGTGTAAGGGTTCAGTGTGTTATTGAGAACGTGCCGATCAGTACTATGGACTGTCCTGATTTTCAGTAATCAATAGGATGTCCTACCTGCCTTGAAAGGCAAAGAAGATGTTGTGATGCGATGCTGCTTTGTTAGGCGCGTCGGGGGAGACGCTAAGGCAATGTGAAGAGGTAATGTGATGGGAAGATTTCGAGGAGCGGGCGGAAGACATACATATGATGTTGAGCGTGATGCCCAGTCAAGGCGGACACGTTATCGCAGGCGCGTTGCGGTTGTCGTGCTGAGCGCGAGAACGGAGGATGGCCGGTGAAGCTGTGTCAAATTTGTTTTTGTATCTTGTGGAATACTCCACCAAGTCTGTCTGAGATTAGTCTAAGGTTTGATTACATTAACTAAAGACGTGTGATAACTCTTCAGAGTAATGCCCCTGGTGGTTGATGCAGCATGGTAGACGAGTTGTGGCAGGTTCGACGAGAGGGTACCGAGAGATTACCTAGACTGAATTTATAAAACCATCAACCAATATAGAGGATGTATTTGGCCTGTTATTAGGCCTGATGTGAGATTGGTCTACAGGTTTGGAACTTCGAGAGCGAGAACGCGTTGTGGCGGATGCGATGAAGCGGAACGAAGAAACTACCCAAGATGGGCTATGGCGTCTCGATGTTGAGGTAGAGTTCGTGTACTTGTCAGATACTACCAGGCTTGATATCAGATTTGGCCTGAAGTTGGAATGTGCTGGGGTGAGGAGGAAGGGAAAGAAGCTTTGTGGGGGGGGGATGTATATCCAATGTGATTCATGCCTTGGGTAAGGCACGTATCGGTGTAGGCAGTGCAACGCGGAAGGTGCGATGGGTGGGAAAGGGGAGATCAGATTAGCTTGTCGAATTTTGATCACTGTCTTCAACACTTACAGGAAGAGGCTGATTCACCCAGAATGCCACAAGGCTTGCCTGTGATGAAAAGAGGAACTTTCTGGTCGACGAAGATGGGAGATATTTTTACTGTATGTGGTATCACGATACTGTGGGATGATATCGAATAACTGCGGGCAAATAGGCGCTGAAGATGAGAGCATCAATGAACAACGCCAATGCGTGTGAAGGCCAAGGTCCGCGATAGCATGTGCGAAGTAGGGAATGAGGAACACAGGCACAAGGCAGATAAATATGAAGATAGGATACCCCACAATGGCGCAGCGGGATGCCTCTGAATCACGATATTGAAGTAAGATGAGATTAAAGATCACGAGGTCGAATGGGCAGCCCGCTATACTTTTTGATAAACTACGGGATCAGGATCTCACATGAAGTTGTGATGAGAAGGAAGACAAGGCAAGGCGTGAAATGAATCCGCTGAGACGTACTTAAAGCAGGCCTTCTGTGAGTACTCCATGCGCGACGAATGTTCTTCCAATTATTCCAAGGCGCCTGTGAGAGGATTTCATACAGGTAGACTATGTTTTGCGAGCCTGGATGCCGTAAGTTTTGGGTCAAAGCAGGTGAATATTGCTTTGTGTGAGAGGAACGTTCGCCTCCATCTTTCAAGGTGATACCAAAGCCGTAAGACTCCTGCTCTATGTTGTTTTGATGCGACATACTTTGCACAACGATCCGTTGGAACCAGACTGTATGATCAACAGAGTAGAATTTCTCATGGTTATCGTCGACATCAAGTCGGAAATACGTCCTGCTTCTTGCAGTCTTTCTATATCTAAATGATATCGGCATGTCCATACAGCCTACTCAGTACCCGTACAACTCTGACTCGAGTCTTCTCATTAGAGGTAATTATATCCAAACACTTTGCCTCGCCCACTATGGACGAGAAACCTTTTGCTCCCAGAAATCCAAACCCAAAAACTCCAAGGCGATGCCGAAATGAGATGTGTTGTAACACCGTATCGACCAGGCGCTCCGTTCCTAGACGCCTTTGGGACGGGTCACTCCGGATGAGAACGGAACTCGCGCCGACACTTAGGATCTCTCATCCTCTTCTGGCACGGACCGGAACTGCCGCTCGCGGGGTAGAGGGTTCATCCGGAGCGGGCTGTCGTCCACGTCCACGCTGTTGTGCCGTGACGTACCGGGGCTGACGTTGATGCTATAGTAGCTCGACCGCTGGTCGCGGCTCATCTGCCGCTGACCCTTGCCGAAGGTCAGGGTGAAGCCGTTGAGGATCTCCTGGTGTCTGAGGTTGGTCTCGTTGAAGGGCCGCTCGCGCGGGTCGCTCTTCTCGTCTTTCATAGGCTTCTTCTTGGGCTTCTCCTCCTTTGTTGAGCGCCAGCCGAATGTCTTGGCCAGGCGGAGGGCGGGCGACTTTGGTGGTTCGGAACCGTGCGGCTCACCCTGGCTGGGCTCGCAGATGGACTTGCGGCGGCGGAAGTGATCCCGGATGGCCATTGTGTGATGTAAGAGTGGTGATGGGATTTCGAGTGGTGAGCGGCGAGAAGCCAGGAAAGACGATGTCAAGTACTGATGCTTCGAGTTTGTTGGATGTTTGTATGGGAGGGGATTGATGCTAGTGAAGTAGACTCGAGTCTTGTCTGGGCGTTATAGATGTTGGTCTGAGGGGTCGAGCGAGAACGGGAAGGGTAGTAGGGGACTTCAATGGTATTTAACAGTGCGTGGCCAAAGGCGAAAGACCCTTGGCAGCATGGTAGCGAGACGGATGTGGTAATATCAAAGAAAGCGCCGTTGAAAAAGACCAATGTGTGGGATGGGCGTCGCTCAAGGGAGCCATCCTAGACCTTGCGTTGCATCGGCGGGGGTTGTTTTGTTAGCCGCTGCTTTCACCACCTGCAGACCATATGCAGGGCTTCCATCCCACATGCTAATTAAGGCCTCCACACCATCCGGGCCGGTGATCGACCTTCAAGCCCGCACTGTTCTGTGTGCTTGAGTGGTAAGTTTCCTGTATGGCGTAGCGCCTTTCCGGCGGTATGCGGGGGGTTCAGCAAACGCGGGGCGACGTCATTCCAAAAACCTCTGGCATAGCCATGGTTCTCGGCCAAGCTCCACTCGTTGTGGCCGAAGGTGGTGGGCCTGAATCCCGATGCTCTCTTCTTCCCGCTGATCGAGAAGATCGTCAACGTGGCGGATCGCGGTCTTCCGACGGTCTCCACCCGATCTCAGGACTCATTGTTCTGGAAGCTGGCTGTCCTAATGTGTATTCTTTCAGAAAATTGAACCGTCCCCGATGGTCCTGGCTAGGCCACTTAGCGTAATCAAGGTCCAGATTCCAGCCACGTCTCCCTTGGTGCCAGGCAGACTAGGCACCCTCACCACACTACCGCCATAAGCAACGACTGGCGGCTTTGGGGGGAAGCAGAAAACCCGCGCGTGTGTACGCTGAAAGAGCATCTATTAGTGCATTTTTATCTCCGAATCTTCCTAGCCAGTTCCGGAACGCCGCTGAAATCCAAGCGATAACCGCCCGACAGCTTCCGGCCTCGAGCCATGGCCGTCGTCAGGTTCTGCCCAATTGCATTCGAGTTCGTAGAAAGTGATGCAAGCAAACAAAGAGTGTTGCGTAGGACACGGGCACCGAAGCTACTCACACAGCTCTTACTCTACGATTCACCCGCTCATCGAGATGTGCACTCGGCCCCGAAAACACCAGCGCTGCTAGATCCAAGCCCGCCCACAGCTGTCAGGCCCCATGTCAATGCGGCGGACTCCCAGTCCAGGTCGCTGTCGGGCAGCTCGTCGCCCTCCATGGCAGCACGGCTTTCCGCGGGGCTCGGCTCGTATGCATCTTCCGGTGCCTCCTCGGGTGTTGCCGTGTGCTTTCGGTCTCGGCCTCGGCGTGTGCCTCTAGACCCTGGCGTCTCTGAAATTGTCATCTCTTCGGACTTAACTTTGGATGTGCGGCCTTTGCGTCGCGTGGTGCCAGTGCTGGTGTGGCTGAACGATTCCGATTCCGGCGTTGATATGTCGTCCTCTTCCAGCAGCCTGGGTGGTGGCCGCGCCCTCGAACGATCCTTTTGGACGAACGGGGTCGCAGAGGCTAGAATATCGTTCACATCCAACGCACGTGTTGCTGCCCACAACCCTTGACTGGCTCCGCTGAGCAAAACGTCCCATGCCACAGCAGCTACAACAGGATGATCGGATGATGATCCCAGAATCTTGCCGATCGCCGTTGTTGTCCGCTCCCACGTCGAGCGCTGCCCTTTGTCAAACGGGAAGAATCGACTGTGGCGATGGAAGTGAGCATCCGGCGTATTGTGGAACAGACCAAGTGCGGTCTCCTTGGCATGGAAAGCGAAACTCGCCGTAGACACGAATCGGAAGAGCTCAACGAAGATGCCGTATGCTCCATGAGGGTCGCTGTACACTGTTCCCCAGCTGGCTGGAACGACGGAAGGGATGACAACGGGAGCAAACGAAAGAATTCGTCTAGCCACGGCAATCTTGGCAAAAGTGGCTGTACCTGCCGTTGAGGGTGCCCAGTAGATCAAGACGTACGTCGTGCAGAACGACGCCAGGAGCAGGGCCGGGTGTGGGAGCCAGTTTTCAGGCTTCGGCGGCAATACTTTGTAGCGCAAACGTCCCAATGTGGAAGTTGGGCGCTCTTGATGTCCGGCGGCGGTTGGCACTGGCCTAAGAAGCAGTGCCAGATAGAACAGGTTCTGGGCGAAAGACAGGCTGACGAGATGTGCCAAGGCAAGGTAGGCCCAAACAGAAGGAATATTACGCCGTCTTCCTTCAACAGCCAGCAGCAAGCTCCATGAGATTGTCGCAAGTTCAATCTGCTGGCCCCACCAGAAACGACGGGCTTTCTCCGCGATGATCTCCAGAGCGTCCAAGTGGACTGGAGTATCAGTCAACCAACGACCGGGATAAACCCGAGTCGCGTTTACGCCAGGAAAGAACCCATGATCGCCATAGAAGCTAGAGGGTGGTGAGTAAGCTAGACAAAGGAACACGACGGAGGCGAAACGAACCGGAGTGGAGATTCAACTCCACGCTGGTCCGCCCAGACGCGATATGAGAGCTTTGCATAGCTCAAGGTCCAGTAACCTGCAAGGGACAAGCTGACGAAAGCCAAGCCTGCAAAGAGAGGTGCAAGCGTTGAGCGTCGATCGAGTCTTGCTCTTGTCCTCTGAGACGGCGGCTGATCGTGATACGCTTTGTACAAGCTTCGAGCGATAGTGAAGCCGAGATATGTCACTGCAAGCGCGTGACCGCCGACAAGGCTCAAAGGCAGATATCTGAGGACCATGTTAGATGTCAACTCTCTAGTAGATCTGTGGCCGGGGCAAACGCACTTCACTTCCGGTTCTAAGGGCACCGGCGCCATGTTTTCTTGGACTGGCTGACTCTGCTATTCTTTGATGGATGTTGTGGTGTCGTAAGGCAATTGGAAAGTTGGCTACTTTGAAGGAAAAAGTGAAGAAGCTTGGCCCCTACGGTAAGAGGATACAGGTGCGGCGCGCGTCATCGTCACACAATTGCTTGTGTTCCTTGGAAACTCATTCGACAGTAGCTCCTGCTGTTGTTGATCTCAGATTGGTTCGTACAGCTACCTACATCATTCGTAACAATTGCCGTGTCGTCATGTAGCGATACTGGCCGGGGTCTCTAGCGGCAAGTGGATCAAGAGGTTGAGCACAGACTTGGTACCTGACCCTGTCGGACCGGAGAAACAGAAGCGGCGGTCGCACTAGCGCCGAATCTCAACCAGCCCCACCCCTCACTGGCCATAAAAATCTCTTCTCACGATGTGAAGGCGCTTTTTCTTCTTCTTCTTCACTACATCAGTATGGGTTAAACTTACACCGTCATGTGTATTTTAATTCTAATGGCGGCTCCGCTATGCGGCTTGCTGAGGGTTGTCCTGTTCTCCGTGGATTTCCTTCCGTTCCCGGCCCCCTAAATAAAACACCATGTGAACACCTTTCCTTATCAGCCGAGTATGACGACTCTTCCTGGTATTTGACTGTGGGGTGGTCTCAACATCATTTTAAGGAGTAACCTGGATTTTGAAGAGGCAGCTAAAATGCACGTGATCCAACTTGTCTTATATGAGGCAACTTCGCACAGGGTAGTATCCCGAAATCTCCAGCATTAGGCCCATGTCTTTTTCCCATATATAACCAGTTGAACGTTACGTCCTGGATTCACCCGACGGCATGACTACAACGGCTGTCGCCGCCACCGCCAAGACGTTCGGGCTCATGTTTTGCGGGATTTCGCTACGCTTTGGCCAGAGTAATCTCGTCTGAGTCCAACTCGACAGCAACAAGATTCACGAGAGACTTCGACGCACTAAGACGCATATTGGACCAGATGGATAATATGGCTACAAACTTCGGATTCTTCCGTGATGTGATAAGCGCGTCAGTTTTGGGCCAGATATCCTAAGCCTTGGGGCGTGAAATCGATTAGAAGATGGGTCCACATTCCTTGATTGGAAGCTTCACCCATCCTCAGCCATCATGGGTCCGGTACAAGTTGAGCAGGTGCCGGTTGCTGAGTTTTCTCATGTTCAACCGATGAAGTCTGTTTATACCCGACTCAAATCCCTTCGAAATGGTCCTGTTCGCTTGACTATTTAGGCGTCAGACGTAAGCACCGCTCCGGCTGCCACGTCCATTTTTCCAAACCAAGAACACAAGAACAATGCTGGCTATTGCAAAACCGAACGTCACGAACTGCATAGCCTGATCAGCGGTGTCCTTCTTGCAGTTGTCTAAGAGTCGGCCAGCGGTCATGTCTTTGTGCGGAAATGGTTCCCCATCCCCATCGAAAGTTACCCCATTGATTAAACCGTTGCGCAACAGCGTCCTAGACTCGCGTTCGGTCTGGGGGTCGCAAGTCACTCCGTGCAACCCAATGGCAAAGACCTACTGCAACATTAACCGCCATCTAACAAGGCTGAGTATTGGTAGACGTACGATACCACCACCGAGGAGCAATACTCCACTTAGAGCATCGGCAGCCATGACTACGAGAGCTGGAATGGCGTCGATGAATGCAGAGGCAAGACCCAGGGTAGCCACTGCCAGCCCGAAACCGCCAGTAAATGTTCCATACTTTGTAGTCGTCGGGGCGTCACCTAGTAATTGGCCCTTTACGAGGTCGACGGATAAACCGAGAACCACAATGGCCATGATGCCCTGCGCAACGTGCAAATGTTAGCCGCCACGATCTCCCGGGACGTTGTGGTTTCAGATGTCACGAACCTGGAGGGCCCATATGCCTATGCTGATAAGGTTCAACATCATTTTTGTTGGTTGGATGATACTGATGTAGTCTTTGAGTGTTTTGGGCCTCTACCAGGCCGATCCAATGGCTTTTTGTTTATCGATATGTCTACCCAACACTCGAGCAAGTAATATATAAGATAAGCAACGACAGGATAAAAGCAGTGGTAAGACAAAGAAGAGGAATGACATGGCCAGTTATATAATGTGACTCAGTCGAAGACGAGGTTGGTTCACACCATGCGGTGACACTCAACGGGACAGGCGACCAACAGCAAAAACGGCAATCTTTGTGGCAGCCCCCAAGGGTCAAGGCGGTAGAGCAACAAATTTCCTATTCCACCCACAAGGTTCGTGTGGCACGTATACAGATGTTCCTGCAGGTTTGCGCTTCAAGAAACGAGGCACAACGGTCTCTCGCCGGCGGCCTGCAGATAAAGCGATATATGCCAGGTTTCGACAGGGTACTAAGTCTCATCAGCACACCACAAAGAATCTGTCTCGTCTCCCCCTGGCCTCGAAAAATGGCTCAGACTTTGCAGCTGGCCAGCAAGCAAGCGGCCATCCTTGCTACGATCAAGGATGCAACATAATCCTGCAGAATGTCTAGTCTTGACTAGCTATCAGATCAGTACGACGAAGGTTTTCGGTTGGCAAAGATCGGATTTCAGGGGCTTTTGGTTGCGGGAAAGAAACCAACAATGACTGTCCGCCGCGGCTGAGCCGAGAGAACCAACAAACAGCGACTGGGTGGCCGGGATGACATGTCGTTGTTTGCTCATCTAAAATTGGAAACAATATCTCGTGCAACCGCTCTGCCTGTTGCCTGACGTTCGGCCGAGTTTACGTCAGGTCAAGTAGGACAGAGACTTTCAGACCGTTGCCCCATCACTCCTGAACTCATTTCCCTTCTCGAAGGAACTGTATTGAAGTCGGACTCTTAGCTAACATGCCCCACCAGTCAAGTTTCCTCAGCTGACTCATCACAAGAGCTTAATAGAACAGCGTCGATGAGGTAAGCCGGAGAATCCAAGGTCGAGCCTTCCGAGAGACAATCGGAATAAGTGGGGATTCGATCCCAAATTCGATTGCAGCAGGTTGCACCCGTCACTTTCCACGGCCATTGCACCTCAAACGCACGGTCCAAGTCGCGACTGGTCTGCCTAAATTTTTTCGATAGCTTCCATCATCGGCCTGCTCGCAAGCCCACGACTCCTGTCCGTCCACACGTCCCAAACTCCGATCCCCGGCTTCATCCCATCCGCCCAACGTCCATAATCTTTCGCCATGTCGTCACTCTGGGATACTCTTTCCGGTCGCAAGTCCTCTCAAAAGGATGCCGGCGCTCCTCCCGCCACCCAAGAACCCACAACCACCTTCAACAGCCCGCCCGCGACCACCACCCAGTTCGACCCTTCAGCAGGATCTGGCGTTGAGTCTTTCCTCCAAAGTTCCGCCTTCGCCGATCCCGCGCAACTACACCCCCTCTCCGGCCTGAACAAGGACACGCTCGAATACCTCTCCCTCGAAGATGCGACCCTGGCCGACGCCCCCGGCCAGTCTGTCCTCCCCTCTCGAGGCTTCACCGATGACCTCTGCTACGGAACCGGTGTCACATACTTGGCGGCCCTGTCGATAGGAGGAGCCTGGGGTCTGCAGGAGGGCCTGAGAAGGTCCGCCAACCAGCCGCCGAAGCTGCGCCTCAACTCGGTGCTCAACGCCGTCACCCGCCGTGGTCCCTTCCTCGGCAACTCGGCCGGTGTCGTCGCCATCACCTACAACCTGTTCAACTCTGGTATCGGCTACTTCAGAGGGAAGCACGACGCCGCCAACACTATCTTGGCCGGCGCGCTCAGCGGAATGGTTTTCAAGAGCACACGGGGTGTGCGGCCCATGCTGATTTCCGGCGGTATCGTGGCCTCCGTGGCTGGTACCTGGGCTGTAAGTCTTCGCCTTTGTAAACTCTGTCAGTTGACCTGACACTAACTGCCCCTTCGCAGGTTATTCGCAGCACTTTCTTTTCCGCTTCGGAGCCTGCGCATTCCGAACGAGCCACCTTGTAATTTTACGACATAAAAAACCTCACGAATCATCTTCGTTGAACCCCCCGCCAATAATGAAAGTCCATTACCTCTGCGGACCACAATGGATCCGTGGACGACACCGCTCGCCCGATACGAGCTGCTTCTGTCTGTTGTTTGAGTAGGAAATTTAAAGCGCCTTAGAGGAGTCTTGGGCATTGTGACGGACGATCTCTCCTCTAGCGGACCCGTGTACAGTATTTTAGGAAGGAGCATTAGAAGACCGCATCACTGGGTGGTAGTGGGCGTTCGGTACCTGTCAACAAAAGACAACATCACACGTTCTTCTCGATCTCTCGCCGAATCACGACCTTCTTATGGTCTCGCCCATCATCTAATGGGCACGGAGCGTCGCTGACATCCGGTTATGTATGAGCTGCATCTATCGCGTTTTGATATTCCATACACTATCAACAACCCCTCTCCAAACAAGCCAATACCAGTCAAGCAGGGTATGGTGAATAGGTACTGTTTGACGGAGACACATTCATTCTCCAGTGCTCTCCCGCAAGACCTTGGTCTATACTGACGTTAAATCATACACCAATCCATACCCTAACCTGAGACTAGTCTTCCTCCGTTTTGTCCTCGTCCTCGAGACTCTCAGTTTGTTCCACTGTTGCTGCGAGCTTATCAAAGTCAACAGGCTCGTTGAACAACAAGCCGATGCTGAATGCGGATCCAGTAATTTCCATATTCGGGGTTTCCGACGGAACCCTGCCCTCCAGCTTTCGAATATCGGGCAGTAGCTTCTTTAGTTTTATTTGCCAAAGCTGTAGCACGTCAGCAATCCGTCTTTTCCGTTCTGAGATGAGACAGACGAACAGACCTTGACCATGGCAACGGACTTGCCCTCCATCTGGCCCTCTGTCTTCATCCTGTTAAAGACGTTCGTGCCAACGAGTTCCGTCAAATGCTCCTAGTTTTCAGGACTGGCCACAGGACGGGTGGAACCAACAGTCTTATAAACCCAACTGTCTTTCTTGATGTCAAGATCTTGAAGCCATGTCTGATACAAGGTTGCTGCAGCCTTTCGCGGAGGGGTCGGTTGGGACTGATAGACCTTGTCGATTCTGAGAAGATAGTGTTGTTTAACATCCGCCCAGCCATCGTTTCCCAAACCTGTCATGGAGGCATAGTCCGCCTCTATCCGTTTCGTGAAGTCTTCGAAACCGGCCCACCTGGGCCAGGTTGATTCTTGCGAGGCCACTTGTCCTGTCATGTCAAGGTGGATGAGTATGACATTGAAGCACTCGCTGGCGAGAAGCGGGGAGGCATAAAAACTTGACAGTCTGATTTCGGCGACTTGTTGGGCCTGTAATACGAAGCTCAGTATGACATCGTGTTTGAACAAGGAATGGAGGAGTATGTGCTATATCTTCAGACCTTTTCTTTGAGCCATAGGCCATTGCGGATTGACTGCGGTTCACACCTGGGTTTTCTGGTGTCCGCGAAGCTGAAGTGATCACCTACCAGAATCGAAGGTTCGTCTTCAGGGGCGTAGTTTTCTACCTCCTCATCCAAGAAGTCATGTAAGGCCAACAGCTGGTGGTCCGATAACGATTGGATTGATGATTGTAGATTGTTGTGCCGCACACTTAGGGATTCGTTGAGGTACTGTATTTCTTTGGGGAGAGGAGCCGAGACGTCGCTGGGCAAGAAGATGTATCCGCCGAGCTGGTGGGATATGTGAATTCCTCCTTCGGGTGACGACCATGGCTTATATTCGTGAAATGGGAAGTGCCGTGACCTTGCTCGCATGTTGTCTAGCTCAAGGTCGACAAGCCTGTTTGCAAGTTTTCGGATTGCCGGAGTCGGCTCCATCACGATTTGTTATCGTCGAAGTGTTTATCAGTGGCATCCCACACTGGGGTTGTTCAAATAAAGGAGAAACCAGTGTTGCAGATGGAGAAGTTTTGTTAGAACACAAACTGAAGTCTAGCCCTTCACTCAAAGCAGGTGCACCTTAAAGTGGCCCTGCAACATCGAGTCTATCGGCTGCCTCGAGATCGATGCCGACTTCACCTTCTCCTTTCATTCCGGACCTTCAATCCAAAACTGTCGAACAACAAAACGCACTTTCTACCAAAAATATTTCTCGTCACACCACGCCTGTACCAAGTACAACCAAAATGTGTGGGTGTTGGCCATTCTCGAACGCTTACTACGACAACGAAGATCCACCACTGATATATCGGCACGTTTGGGATGGCCAAAGATACGTTATGGAGCTTGTAAGTCGGATATTTCTTACTGTATTCTTTTTGTTTTGTCTGTTCTTTCTGGCCCCCCATCTGCTGGACAACAAACATGTTTGGTTGCCGGTGACGGTCTGCTCGGACCCGCTCCCTATCCACCGTCTCCGGGTCTTATAGACGCTTTGGCAGGCTTTCTCGTGACCTCACTGAGATGGGCGGCTGGTATAAGCCGCAAATATCAGTCCGCATCGGGTTGTCATGCGGTTGGGTGAAGGGAATCAAAGAGGCCCTAGAGATGGACTAGAACACAAATCTTCTCCTTCACCATCCTTTGAAGAACTTCACCTTATCCTCACCCACCCTGGGGATGAGGAATGAGGATAGAAACCCCATCTCAGCCGGTTTTTCATCCACCAAAGTCCGCCATCTCCTAGGATTTGGATTCTTCCCTCGTATCTTCCAAATTGGATTTTACTCCTCAAACCAAAACGAGACAGGCATCTCGAAGACAACACCGTCGCCGTTTAATTCCTAATCGAAGACTGCAACATTCGACATGAAGTCCCCAAAAATGAAGTCGGCTGCCAACAACACCGGCCCCCGCCAGGTGCGCTTCAAGGATGATAGCAGTGGCCACGGCGCCTCCTTCCCAATTACCCAGGAAACCGACACTTCGGCCGCTCCTGCCTTCAGCTTCCCCGAGGACGAACCCGGTGAAGGCGTCGGTGTTTTTATCCACACTTCCACCAACCCCTCCGCCTCGGTCAACCTTGGCCACAACGTCCCTGCTGCCAATTCTCACTTCGGTCAGGCGCCTCACCCGTACATCAGCCCATTCATCCCCCATAACTCAATCCATCACGGCTTCATCAACGAATCAAACGGCTTTGCACCTTTCGGGAAATACAATCCGTACGGCCTCCAGGCTTCCCATCACGTCAACATGGCCGACTACCAAAACGTTGCTCCTCCTGCTGGTGGACTTCACTTTCAGCCGCCTGTCCCAGACACCACCCACGGTGTCATGCAGCACGTCTACGTGCCTCGCTTCGACAATGGCATGCCTCCTGGCGCTGTCTATCATGTCGGTATCCCTCAAGCCCACGTCTTCCTGCTGACTCCTCTTGTTACTCCGCGAGCAGCTCCAGTTATTTTTGGCCCGCCTCTTGTTCTTGTTCACCAGTATTATTCAAGTCACCAACATTCTGTACGCTAATGCTGTTCGGTGCTTCGGATTTCTCCTGAATCAAGTGGCTCAGGAGACTGTTTGAGGATCTGGACTTTCGTCGTCGAGTCGAAGTCTCGTTCTCATCTCATTCCAAACGTCACATCTTTTTAGGGGGCTATTGTGCTGACTTTAGATTTGTAGCAACAGCCTGCCAATAATGTCACTTATATTGGCCAGGCGCCTCCGAACGCCCAATTCGTCATGGCCCAACAGCCTGTCATGCAGCCCGGTATAACTATTCCGAGCCAGCATATCGTTCTCCAAGCCCCTCCTGTTGCCATGAACGGCCCTTCCATGTTCCAGGGTGCTCCTCCCATTGGCATGCAGATACCGGGCGGGGGTGGTGTCCCGGTCTTCGCAGGTAATGCCCATCTCCCTCCCGATGTCACCGGATTCGGCAGAACCTCTGGAGAGATTGCCTTGGAACAAGCTCAGTTCGCGCATGCGAACGGTCTCTTCGAGCCCCAGGACTTCAAGCCTGCTGATGACGACCCGTCCCGTTACTATCCTGTTCGAGAGGTTGACGGTAACTGGACCCAGCGCAATCGTTTCACTATTGATAACCTTGGCGACTGCCGCTGGTATATTACCAACGAGGGCTACTTCTACGCCGTTCGCCTGCCAAACTAGGGCATTCACTTGGCATGGGTAGGTCAACCCGACTTGAGGAAGTCCAGACGGGGATGCGCTAACGTTTAGCACAGCCATCCAGTCTGGGAGATGACAGGACTTGGTGGTTTTCGATGATTATGCGGTACAGGCTTGCTTGTAAGCTCCCATAAGAAGACCAAGAGACGATAGAAACTGACCGCAGTAGACGATTTCAACTTTCCGGTACACTATCCTCAGTGCTTCCGCTTTCCCGTTAGAGGTCCCTCGGGGGCACCTCGTTGTCACCATTCAGTTCACCAAGGTAAGCCAGCCGTATCCAAGTGCCCTTTCCGCGAAGCTGACGTAGAAGCGAAAGCTACTTAGCGCTGAAATAGCTCTCACTTCACGAACACGTCTGGTGGAATCACTCTTGGTAACAAGGCAGTCAACTTCGGATGAATGGGTTGGGAAATCGGAGGGCCATTATCTCCTATTTTCACAGGCCACACGGTACTCTCAATGACCAAACCTCGAGATGAATGCCTCAGATAGAAACTAGAGGTAGCTTTCGATAGGCGGTCTGGATGTATATTAACATTCCTATGCAGAAGGTCATTCTGATCTCTCTGTAGAAGTCAAAAAGACCCCTTTCAGCGAACCTAGACAGATTGCACTCTTCAAGAAACGTATGCCAAACTCTCTTCTTTTCACATGGAGATACTGGTAGAAGGAAATAATGATTTATACTGCTAAATTCACATCTCACTCTCTTGTCTTGAGGCCTAAATTGGGCAAGATATCATCTGCCACTGGTATTGGCTAGACTAGGTTGGAAGACGGAATGATGGGAGCCCAAATTGCCTATGGACGTTATCAAACGCTTCTGGAGTAGATTTAAGAGAATTATCAGCGTCATCGAGGAGTCGGGCGCACCCTTTGGGCGGTTCTTTCCTAAAATTGATGGTTTACTCATTTCGTCTTGACTTCACCTTCGTTTCCCCACGTTAGGACCCTTTCGATGGTTTATTAACTCACTAAACGTCACAGTGCTCTTTACTCTGAGATAGTCTTCCTTTGCCATAATTCTGCCCACTAGACTTCTAGTACAGTAAGTGACCTTCATCGCGGGCTAAAATCGATGACCAAAGTTGGTCTACTCCGTGGAGCCAATGACTTGGCCGCCTAGGCAATCAACCACCGCCATGACGCGCAAGACCCGGAGTTCTACCATCTGTGAGTGGGCTCTTGGGGTCAGCGTTGAAGAGTATTGCAACTCTGTCGACCGTCGCAAAAGCAGAAAGTCCAGTGGCAGACAGCGCATCAGCGTCGAGATCTCAACCGACGACGAGTCCGAAGAAGACACGGTCAAGATTACATACCCTCGCGCCAACTTCAGCAAGAACTCCAATGGCCACTTTCCCGGTATCAAGAAGGTCCGCTTCGACAAGCTCGCGCCAAAGTCCGCGTTGAGGACAGCCGACGCTGACGTCAACTCTGAAGGTGAGTCCAAACCCCAACCGGACTGCAATTGTCGAGATCGAGTGAGAGAAGAGATGGAACTGAACACGACAGGAAAAAGACAACAAGAACCCGGCCAAGAATAAGGACACATCCGAGCCCGAATCAGAGCCCAAATCTAAGAAGAAGAAAGGCGACAACTCAGCCAAGAAGAAGAAGAAAGTAGTAGAATGTTCACCAGAAAGCGAGGAGAGCGAAACTGAGACGACAGAGACCGACACCGAGACAGATGAGAGCGAGGAAGAGGTACCGCCGCCACCCAAGAAGAATAAGGATGTAGACGCTTCCAAGAAGCAAGAAAAGACAAAGGATACCAAGAAGTCCTCGAAGAAGAGCAACGAGAACACCGCTCCCGCCAAGGTAGAGCTGAACAATGTTGGCCCTGCTAGCAAGAGACGAGAGAAGGATACAAAGACAAAGAAGGATAAATCCAGGAACGTCGAGGAGCCCCAGAAGCTGAGGCCCGAGGCAGCCTTGTCTCCTCATTTGCGTCGGCCTAATCTCATCATGCCGATCCGTGCCGAGGTTCTCCAGGTCGAGCATACCATTGAGGGTGTTGAAGACCCCCGACCTAACGCCTTTCACGATCCTCAGCACGGTGTACTTCGAGTCTACCATGGTCCGGCTTACGGCAACCCGTACGGAATGTTGTATCCTGCTCGCGATCCGAACAAGGCTCCTTTGCCTATGGGCGCACCTCATCCCCTGCAGAACCCCTATTTTCACGGATTCGCCAACCCCACAAACCCCGGAGACAACCACTTCAGGGGTCAGTCGCCATGGGGTGCTGTCCCAATAACCTGTATGCCTGGCAGACCGCCCGTCATGGCGCCGGTCGATCCGGTGCAGACGCAAATGCAAATGCCGTCGTGGTGGGGTCCCATGCCTCCAACAAAGACCGGTTCGCCGAATGGACCCCCGAAGCCGGTCATGTCGGGAGCTATCCAAGGTGACGGGGCATCTACAGGCGCCAGTAATAAGGATAAGGGATGGGATACCAATGTTGGACCTCAGCAGAACAAGACCCCTTCTCCTCCGCCAAAGCCAGCCAGTCCCAACAATGTCGCTCCGGTCTCCCCCATCAATACCAACCTGACGGTAAACCCAAACACCCCTTGGGCTGCCTTCGCAAGCGACATTAGCAAGAAGTCCACTCCGAACAAAAACGGTCCACAGACGAATGGCGGTGGATCCAATGGAAGCAAAAAGTCATGGGGATCGAAAAAGATTACAGATTGGCAACCGATCGCCAGTGGACAGCACCCGGATCTTGGATGGGGTACTCCCACGAAGCGCCAAGGAAGCATCAAGGGAAGCAAATCAGCCTGGGCGCAGACTGGAGGCGAGAACACTGATTCCTGGGGCGCGACTGGCGGCAGCGGAAGCAACAGGGAAAGGAACACTTCAGGCAACAGCCAGAACAACGATGCTCGGGCGACCTCTGGCGGTGATGGCTGGGCAACGGCGAACAGCACTACTTGGGGTAACTCTAACAATAATCAAGCGGCGGTCATGCACAACGATGGATGGGGGGCGCCCAATGACCAGTCAGGCGATGTTTGGGCCAACAACGTGGGCAACTACAACAACTGGTCGACGGGTTCAACCCACTCTGGCTCGAAGAAGTCGAACAGGAGTCAAAACGGTGGCGGCCAAGCGCAGCCGGCTACTGATTGGGACGGACAAGGAAACAACGTCGGCTACTCAGGGCGTGCTGTCTCGAATGGTTCGAACAAATCTAGCAAGTCTAAGAGGAATACGCCCCCGCCCTCCACTAACGGCGGCTGGGATAACAATGCCGGCCCAACCACCAACAGCCCCGTGGGCGACCCCTCCAACAAAGGCAACGGATCCAAACACGATTCGAAGAAGGCGTCCAACAACGGTGACGTGTGGGCCACCGGCAGCAACTCGGCTTGGACCACCGACAACAACGCCGGGCCGACGAACAGCAACAGCCCGAATAACCCCCATACGTCGAAGAAGAGCTCGGACAGCGGACACAAGGGCGGCGACCAGTGGACGACGACGGCTGGTGGCGGCGCCGGATGGGGTCCCGAGACCACGAGCGGCGACAACTGGAACCCGACTGCAACAGAGATGAGCAAGGCGTCGAGCGGCAGCAAGAGCATGCCAGGCGCCTGGGACAACACTCCTCCCTGGGGCGACACGTCTATGGCCCAGTCCACTGGTGGTGCGGCGGATAACTGGTGAAGTTGATGTTGATGACGGAGCTTAGTTGAAGCTGAGCAAGCGATACACATTGGGCGGAGGGCAATAGGGACTTGCGTTGATGGATGGGTGGTTTAAGAGGGCACGGAAACTGTTCTGCTTGGGTTGGGTGTTCTTGATATGATCCTTGCCTCGGACGCGGTTCTGAGGTCTGAAGGTATCGTTTTTGAGAATGCTTCACTCGGGGTGAGATGGAGGGTGTGTGTGGATCGATTGAGCTTTTCGTCTTTGACACTGCATTATTGGGACAGCGGTCCAGGGGCGGGGAGGACTGGTGTCGTGCAGCACGGGGGGACGGAATACGTTCACATGAGTTTAGAGAATTGCCACGCAGATGCGGATGGAACGGCCCGTGATATCGAACGCTTCTCCCTAGGATTCAGATCAGTCGAGTACATAAAGCTTCTTATCAGGACCAGACATGGAACCATTAGAAACGAAACCATTTGCCGATCAGAAAGAGTGGACATTTTGCCATTTTGCTGCAATCTACAGGACGTGTGCTACCTAAAGCCATGACCGCCCGTGACCCAACACGAGAGACATTCCATGAGAATGAGGCTGCTCAATCGCGGGACCATCCGGCGATCAAAAGAGAACAAGAATGATTGAGGATACTAGGCAGGGTTGCGATGCGAATCAAGAAAAAAAAAAAGTCAGCGCTGAACACGGGGGATCCCTCAAACGAGCGTAGCGCCGTCCCGGACAGAAACCCCCCTCGTGGCTAAACTCCGTCAAAGCACGCCCTTTTACTCCTCCTCCTCGCTCGACTCCTCCTCCGAGGCCTCTTCGAGCCACTTGATGAAGGGCTCAGCGGCCTTGCGGACCTTCTTGGAGGTGGACAGGTCGGTGTACTTCTTGCTGGCCTTGCTGCCCCACTTGATGGCGACCTCCTCGCTGAGCAGGTCGTGGTTGTAGTACAGCTGGAGGATCTTGACGATCTGGTTGTAGATATCAGGATGGTCCTTGCCGAGCTGGCCGATAAGGCGCTCGGTACCGCCGAGGAGAGCCTTCTCGTGGCGGTCAGAGGTGACGAACTACAAAGGGGGGAAGAGCAAGTCAGTATGGATCCCGATATCACAGATGAAAAGGGGCGAACGAACCTGCTTCATCATGCCGGCGCGCTTGGGAATCTGGGCGACAATGTTCTCGTCGAAGATGGTCTGGACCAGGACGAGGACGGCGCGGTGCTTGGTCTCGATGCCGAGCTCCTTGGCCTTGACGAAGATGTCAATGGAGTCGACCTTGTCGATGCTGCCCTTGGAGGACGCCTCGTCCTGGATCCAGGTGCCGAACTCGTCGTAGACGGTGTTGCCGGTGGCCTCGCCGTCCTCGTCCTCGTCGTCGCCAATGTTGAGCTTCTGCTTGAACTCGCCAGGGAGCTGGGCCTGGCGGGCCTTGACGGCCTCCTCACTCATGTCGACGGCCCACTCGTGCTCCTGAGTCTCGAAGTTGTCGATCTCGGGGGCCTCCTTCTTCATCTTCTCCAACTCGTCGTCGCTGCCAACGTCCTGGTCGTCGGCGTCGTTGGACCCGTTCTCGGATCCCTCGCCGCCGCTTCCGCTTCCCTGGCCGTTCTCCTTGTTGGCGCCGTTGGCCTTGGCGCGGCGGGCGGCCTTGCGCTCGGCCTTGTCCTTCTTGCCCTTCTTCGGCTGGTTCTTCAGGATGTAACCGCTGAGCTTCAGGCGGAGATCGACCTCGGAGCGCTGGCCGCAGGCCTTGCAGTCGAGGAGGATGCGCCCGTCCTTGATGTTGACATCGGTCTCGGGGTTCTTGCACTTCTTGCAGAGGACGAACTTGTTGATGAAGCCGTCGAGGTGGTCCTGCAGCTTGGCGGCATTGTGGGAGCCGTTGATGATCCAGCGGTCGTCGGCGGGGTCGACGTTGGTCTGGGCACCGAGCTCGAAGCCGAAGTACTTGATGACATAGGCGCCGGGACGGGCGAGGGACTGAGCAACGCTGCTCAGGTTGACGACAACGGTCTTGATGCCGTTGCCTTTGCCCTCGATCTTGGTGACGATCTTCTCCATCTTGTAGCGATAGAAAGCATCCTTGACGTCGCGACGAACGTTGATGAGAGAAGCCATGATTGCGGTATTGGTGGTTGGGCGACTGAAGGGTGTTGGGAAGTTACTGGTATAGGAGGCTAGTTAGAGTGGGAAGTAATGGGCTCGCGAAGCTGGTGGTGCTGTCGGTTGAGCGGACGGGTAGCATGAAGAAGCCGGAAGGTCGGTGGTTATGATCGGAATCGACGATATGGCAACGAAGCTGGTTCGGGGAGGAGCAAGAAGGCGGACTCAATGCTCAAGGGTTTTTTTGATGGACATGTGGTAAAGCGAGACTGGATCGTCTTTGCTGTCGAGAATTCATGAACTCCTCTAGGTAACGGGATTTCAACCGACTGAACTGATGTTGGGGCTACAAGGTTTCCGCGCTATGCGAAATGATTGCAGCTTGGGGACAAAGTGTCTGAAGACGGTGGTATTGTCGTGCTGATACATAAACTGCTATGTGCCGTGTACCGCGTGAGGGTGTCGTTGTATGTTCAACTCTCGCGGGGGTGAGGACTCGGTGGTCGTTAGCGCTGCGAGAGAGGATGCTGCTGATGTACGGTTGCTGACGATACTGTGTTGTGTTTGGACGCAGGTGGCGATGTTTTCTCGGGAGGAGAGGGGGGGAAGAGGTTTTGTACGGGTTGCAGAGTTTACCGCGAGCGGGCACGACGTGCAGATAATGCCTAAGCAGGGCGGTGAAGTGGGAATTGCGCGAAGTGGATTTAAAGATAATTGTGATATGTGCTCGATGGATCTCCGAGCGGAGGGTTTTTGTGCGGTTTTTTTTTTTTCCTTCTTGTGGGTGGAAAGAGGAGAAAACGGAGACGACTGGGTGGTGGGCGAAGAGTTTTGGGCACAAAAGATTGGAGTGGAGTGGGAGGAGGCGAGAGACAGGAACAGGACACGACAGAGTCAGGACGTTCGGAGACACATGAAAAACGGTTTGGGGGGGGGGGAGAATTGCTGAACAATGGGGCAAGCACTACTGATACGTTGCTTCATAGGCAGTGAGTTGCCACTGTACATTACTACCGTCCTGTCGGTACAGCGGCCTCAGCGCACCTTTGCTCACTATTGGGGCCCTTCTAGAGAATATAGAGTACCTACCTGCCTGTCGCGAAGACCGAGGCAGCCTGGCGGGTCCCTTGCCTTGTGCCTGTCAATGGCGCGCCACCCTCTAAACTCTGAAGCAAGCCAGCCGCCTTTGCGACTTAAGTCCGACTCGGAGGTCGTCGTAGCCTTTCTTACTCAGTTGCCCCACGCGCGCCACCGGACCAGTCCAGTGTCCAGAATGCACCACGCACCATACACGACATGCAGCCCAACCCACTTGCTGCCCCTGACCCCTCTCGATTTCTTTGGCCTCTCTCCAAACGTTACCCTGCGCCCCGTGCAGGTTTCCATGATTTGAACACCAACCCCACACACAAAGTCGACATCAGCCCAGCTGTGCTACCCATCTAGTTTTGCAGCTCTTTCCGGTGTTCCATGGCTGATTTTTTTTTTCTCTCCCCACTCCGTCCAGCTTACACACCGTCAGACAGCACTTGAGACAAGAAAGGAGGGAGACACTGACGCGGTTTCTTGATTGACATTCAAAGGGAAACTGCGACAGCTCCGCGCCGGGACACGGGCCAATCAGCAGTCTTCCCCGCCTCAGAAAGCGCAAATCGCACAGCAACTGTGTGAGCTTCAGGAGGGGTGACACTGGGACGGAATATAAAGGTAGCAATAAGCGACAAAATGAACATGGGAGAAATCCCATTTGCCATCCTGTGTGGGTCAGCACAAAAAAAAAAGCCCCCTCATTTCAGCTTCACATACTTGCAGTCTGCAGCCTGCAACCCGCGCGCCGTTGCTCGCCTCGTCTCGCCTAACGCTGGCCAACGAAGCCGGACCACTTGCTGCAAGTCATCCTCAACTTGCAACTCGGCCTGGCAGGGCATGGCAGGGCAGGGCAGGGCGGGAGGGTCCAGGCTGCCTGAGTCGTCCACGTAACCATCTCTGACTCCAGCGAGGCCAGACGGGGCAGCATTTGTAAAATCATTGTTCATTGGCCGACGTGCTCGAGAGGTTCTGTTGTCACTGTTGAGCCAGACAGGGACATGCCAAGCTGTCTCATCCGTCACGAGGCACGATGCTTTTTTCCCCTAAATACATTCCTTCCCCGGATGCACCGCGCTGTTCATCAAAAGGTGATCGGCCGCGTGAAGGAACGCCTAGCTGCTTGCTCTCCGGTCCCCCAGTGACAAACGTCTTTTGTTTCATACCGTATCATGCACAATCAAAAAGCACTAGGCTTGCTTCTCACCAACAGGGACAAACTGCAGCAAACACCTCTGACCCAGCGGCCGTGACGAGATGAGCTGGTCCGACATGGCCATCGACTCAGCCGTCATCGACGTCTCAGGAAGCGTCGTATAGCGGGAGTAAATGTCCGCCAGAAGCGTCTTCATCTCGGCGAGTGCCAGACTAGACGGATTGAAGTCAGCAACAGGCATTCACTTGGACATGGGGGGGGACAGGCACGAGTACTCACTGCTTTCCAACACAGCCCCTGCCTCCGTTGGCAAACGCAAACATGAGCCGCTTCCTCTCGGCGTCACCCGTCGCCTCCATCCACCTGCTCGGATCAAACACGTCGGGCTCTGGGAACACGGCGTCATTGATGCGGTGGACAGAATACGCCTGGCAACTGACAACGGTCCACTCCGGTACAAAGTACCCGTCAATGGTCCGCCCGCCCCGGGGCACGTACCGCGGCAGGGACATGGGGATCGCAGGGAAGCACCGTAGGCCCTCCTGCACAACGGCATCCAGGAACGGCAGCCTGTCGAACGCCGCGGCGCCCGCGGCCCCGGCGTTCTCCCTCAGCTCCTGCCGCAGCGCCTCCTGGAACCGCAGCGACCGCGGCTGCGAGAGCTCCCACATGAGGAAGCACAGCCCGTCGCCCGTCGTGTCGATGCCCGCCGCCATGTGGTCGAGGCACTCGCCCGCCATGTCGAGCTGGTCCAGTCCCTGCTGACCGCCGCTCGACTTCTCGTGTAGCCGGCTCAGAAGCGTGAATGAGGCCGGGTCGAGCTTCCTGCTGGACTCGATCACGAAGGTGTCAGCGAGGGGTGTCTCGCGGGGCTTGGCGAAAGGGTAGAGGATCCCGGAGAGGAGTTTGTGCAGCGTAGGGCTGTAGTGTTGGACAAGGCGGTCTGCGTGACGGGCGAACACGGAGGTATTAGCCGGATCAGTGATCAAGGGTTCGGGTCGTTCACATGGTCTTGGGGATTGCTACTCACTCTGTAGGCTGTCATCGGCGGCGACCTGGTGCATCATCTCCTCGTCTGCCTCGTTCTCAAGGCAGTTGCTGCCGTACGGGTGGAACAAGTGGTGTGTGACGCAGTCACAAGCGTACGAGTGAAGACTCATCTGATGGGAGACCGCGATTAATAGGCCCGTCCAGCGAAGGGAGCGTTTTTTGTTGTTGTAAGGCTTCTCAACTTACAAAGATGTCGTGGCTCTTGCCCACGGACGCCTCGCATCGGTTGATGAACCGTTGCGACCTCGCCTGGATCCCGCTCAGGGGCGCCGGCCGCAGGACGTTGCTGTTCGCGTACCGATCTGCGATGATCCTCTTTCGTTTCGCGTGCTGGGCACATGATGAGTCACGTTTCTCTACTTTCACGTCGAACCACAACTGGGGGCCGGGGCCGTACGTCTTCCTTGTTCAACGTAGTAAACATGGTTCTGAGAATATAAGTGAGTGCCCGTCTTCATCAGGTTCAATGTTTAGCACACACCTCCGCCCGTAGACTCTAAACAAGTCATAAAACTCCGTCTTGTCGTAGCCGCTGCCGCCGGAGCAGTAAATCTCCTTGACGGCCTCGTAGGAGGTAAAGCAGACCTCGTTCGGCGCGATCCGGACAACCGGACCATACTTCTGGTGCAAACCATGGATGTATCTCGTCCGGTTCGCGCGCAGCTCGTGCCATTTCAAGATGAGGGACGTGAAGGCCGATATCCGCGGGCCGGGCACTTTCCACAACGGCGACGAGACGCAGCGCACGAGGTAGACTGCGAGGAGTACGGCGGCGGCCGCTCCGAGGAAATGGGGAGAGAGCAGTAGCATGTTGCGACTTCCACCTCCGGTAAGAGATTGCCTCGTCGGGTCAGCGAAAGTGAGAAGTGCAACAGCTAGCCCAAAAAGGCGGTCCGTTGAGTCGTGGGTGAAGCCGGGGCCTCTTTATCAGCTCCGGCCCGGGGACGATAGCGCTGGCTCAATCAGAGCGTTTGGATTCGTAAACGACCAAGCGCCGGCGCCGATAGGGGAGCCCGAGGATGGGCTTTAGGTAACGGGAACCCACTGCGAACCCCAAATGAGGGGCGAGGGGCACTGTGATAACACCGATTACCCCTCCATCCCTAGCCTCGGACGCAGAGGGGATGGGGGGAGGTGACAGTGTCATGGAGTCTGGCAGGGAAAGACTCTTTACCTCCTACTTCCTACTTCCTAGGAGGCACATGAGTGAAATCGAGAAAAGAAAGGATGTGATAGATTCCGAAATTCAATTCATGGTGCCTCTACGCCGTCGTCGCCCGCCTGCCCGCCCGCCCGCTCACTACCTTTCATCCGAGCCCCAAGCCAACATCAACTAACGCCCCGCCAGTCTCCCGTCCAGTTCATACAAGCACAGCCGTCATGTCGCAGTAACAGCTCACCCATAAAGGCTCACAGCTCGTCCCGTCTCTTAGTACCCTGTGTCGCCTTGTCATTGGAACTGCCTCCGCCAAACAAGCCGCTCAACCAAGACATACCAGGAATCGACACCGTTCCCGCCGGGGGGTACTCCTTGCCGTTGACCGTGACCTTGGGCGTGCAGGTGCACCACTGGTCCTCGGGCACACCGCTGAGCGCCGAGGGGATGTGCGCGCCGCAGCCGCGCCAGGTTGCCTTTGCTGGTTGGGAAATCGGGTGTTAGTCATTGTTGCACATCTTAGCTGTGCTCGAGGCTTGGGTTCATCTTACAGCAAGTTGAGCAGGTGACTCCAAAGCACATCTTGAAAGTGAGAAGAATGATGTGTTGGGAAAGACGAGTTGGCGGGGTATCAAATTCAGTAGTCGAGATGTTTATGAGATGAAGTGGGAAGTTGATCCAGATGAAATTGAAGTAGCGTCTTTTTTAGGTTGAACGAGTTGAGTTAAGCGGATATCCTGTCCCATGAGATGCCTAGGGATTAAGTATTCGCGGTGCCCGCGATCGCATTTTACTAGCCCGCACTGGGGGTCGCCGACCTGCATTGAGCATCGCCGCGAACCATTGACCGAAAAGAGTGGGGTCTCGGCGCCTAACCCTACATATCGCCGACCTCGCTCTTCTTCCGGGGAAGTAGTGGGCATTACATAACGTTGAGCTCCGTCTGGTGCTTCGGAGGTTATCATAACACACGGACAGAGATTTCTTTGGTAATCATTTCATGTCATTCAGAGAGCATGTATACTCGAAGGCCGCTTACAACAATGCATCTGAATTAGCAGTTGGTCACTCCCGGTTGCTTGTTGAGGACTAACTAGGCACTACCGCATGTAGTAGACCGACACGGCAAGGTCTCATACTTGCTGGAGAAACTGAACCACCCGCGTCGCCAACCATTGCTGCGACTCCGGGTTTTTCACCGTGTGGCTTGCACCGGGGATCAAACCGGACAATTCGTGGACCTTGGGGCTCGTCTTCTTCCACGAATCTACGAGAGCTTGCTTGTCGATCTTGGCAGGGACAAACTCGTCCTCGGCGGATTGCAAGGCCATGATGGGCTGTTGGAACCGGTTCCAGACCTCAGACACGAATGACTCTTCGAGGTCAGATGAAAAGTAGTCATCATCGCCACTTTGTACGAGGTTAGTAGTGTAGGCTGTAGTAGTGTGTAGGCGAGGATGCTCACCCCTTGGCTACAAGAGAGTACCAGCGGTACGCTGTCATAGGTGTCGAGAAGAAAGACGGCAACAGATCTTTGGGCATCGCCTCGCCCTCCTTGCCCTCGGCGATTAACTCCTCTGCGTATTTCAGGCTCTTCTTCAGCCACTCGGGATCAACAGAGTCAACGATGCTCTCTCTATCGGAAACGGGGCCTTGGAGGATGAAGCCATCAACGGGGTCCTCCTCGCGCTTTGTATATTCCACGCAGTCCTGTTAGAGTGAGAAAAGAAACCCCGCACATGTCTTTGCGACTAGTTCCACGCACCTGACATCCAGTTGAATGGCCCATAAGGACTACCTTCTTCCTGCCGATGCCTCGGAGATACCTCACGAGTGCCGAGATGTCTTCAACATCGTTTTTCAGACTCGAATAGCCGTAGCCGGAAAACGAGCTTCTCATCCGGATCTCAAAGATGGACCAGTCCTGTTGCGTCTTCTCCAGATGCGTAGCGAGGGTTTTGGTGTAAAAGACAGTATGGGGGCCATCGCTGAGACCTCCTATGAAGAGTATGGCATTCGAAGCTCCAGATGGGCCGATCTCGTAGGCACTGGCATGCGAGGTCGGGGAGTCGTAAGGGTGGACAGTGCAAGGGAATGGTGCCGAAGCCATTTTTGCTTGGGGATGAGTGGAGGAAAGTTGACTGTTAGAAATGCCGTCCCTCGTGAGGTTTCTTGTCTGGATCGGGAAGTGCCTGAGCGACGTGGTTGTCGTGAGATGCTGTCACTTCATTGCAAAGTTGGCGATGGGATCCCTCAGTTGACGTAATACAGTGGAGGGGAGCTCTTGGTGGGGGGGGGGGGGGGGGGGGGGGGGGGGGGGGGGGGGGGGGGGGGGGGGGGGGGGGAGTTTCTATCGCACGTAGTACAACCAAGGGCAGGTAGCTCAGCACCGAAGACCACGGGAGCGGTACCTAGAATCAGGAAATGGGGGTGTGAGGCTCCCAGCTGGGAAGGGTGGGGCTAGCAGCCTGTACTTGCTCAGGTCGACCTGTATCCGTCGTCTTTGGGCAAGACTCCAAGAGACGATGGGAAAGAGATAGACAGCGACGATACTCGAGCAGTGGCCCAGGCCCAGACACAAGCCCGGCTTCACAGCTCCCCCTTCCACCTCCAGCTCCAGCTCCAGCACTGAAGTGAAGTGGGATCAGTGGACTGGGTCAGAGATCCCCTCACTGATCCTTACATCGCGGTACGGAACGGGGCCCGCAGGGGTACGTACCTGACCGACAGGGTGAGGTATCCGTCCCTTTACTTTCACACACTCTTAGCTATTCGCTCTCTTTCTCTCCTCAGTCCCCTGTTGTCATATCCCAACCGTATCTACAACCTCTCAGTAGCAACCAGCACTTAGGGACGATTAACGACTGTCCCATTGCAACTCTTCCACGATAACCATCACAGCAAGTAACATGCTGCAATGGTTCAAAATGAGCAGGGGTGCTTCATCCGGTTCCTGGAACCACAGCCAGACTCAGGCAATGGGAAACACTCCTTAGACCGTATGGCCATTCTCCTCTCAAACCACGCCCCCACCCCCACCCCCCAACCCTTGTGCACGTCTCTCTCCGTTCTCACCCCGTCCCTGTCGCCTATCCCTATCCCGGTCCCGTTTGTAATACCAATGGAGATCCTTGTTCTCTCTCTAGTACTAGCCCTGTCCCTTGTCCTTGCAGCGGCCCCAGCTCAAGCCACAACCCAAGCCAAGCAACGCCATGGACCCAGCGGGACAGGATTCTCTGATCTGATGCTAGGATGATGCCAGGGTATGTGCCGCTGCTGGAATCGGGCGTTGCTGGATAGACGGATGAGGCATGGTGAGAATGAGGGGCCTCGATCGTAAAGCTCCAACTGTTTTCCATCAGTAAAAGGTACGAGATGCAACTCTTGAGACATTACACCAAGCGCATTCGGCGGAGGCCAGGTACACTTACCCGTCCCCCACCCCAAGTCCCTCTTGGTCTTTGCCTGCAGCAGGGTTCGACTTTCCGTGTTCGCAAGTACTGTGTGTCTGTACCTGAACCCTCGCATTGGCATGTAGTCAAGCCAACTTAGATAAGACGAGCGAGCCATACCGTACTGCTCCGGCGAACGAGGGGCAGCATATGCAGGTCCACGTCGAGAGATGTCCAACCGATGAGCTTCGTCAGGCGGCATTCGGATAACGTCGAGAGCTCGGGCATTGTCATTGACGGCTCGTCCTGCTGCTCTAGCATCTTGCCTGACAAAATGTCGCGTGTCTATCTGACTGGGTCAAGGAGATTTGTGTTTTTATTATTAACAACTTCATCGTTTTTGAGCACAGACAGATGAACGATTGATACGCCCGGGAGATGACATGTTTTCTGGTTCTGGAGTACAGACCCTTCGAGTCGATCAACTGAAGGCTGACAGATTGAGGCTCGAGTACCGGGCCAAGCTACATATCCCGGATCGAATTGGGCCAGCATGGCGAGTGCGAGTCGCACAAGGCACAGACTCTGCATGTACACACGGGAATGTGGCGGCGCGCATTGGTGCAGAATCTGCGAGCCTGCGGTGCGTGTCCCTCGGGATGCAGTGTAGCCTGCGCGAAGCATGGGCGCGGTGCGATGCGGATGCGATGCTAAATCGACATGATGGGCTCCGTCTTGTTGCCTCTTCGTCTCTTTTCATGTCGCGGACGTGTCCTAGGGGCATGTGTGGCCAAGCCAGCCCAAGGTAGATCTCCAATAGTGTCCATCTTTGGGTGCTTCACAGAGAGAATGGAAAGGTTGGTTGAGGTGGAATCGGCATGCATCGGGGCCTGCCATGCTGGAAACGGCAGCATCAGTGTGTGTTGTGCAGTCGAGTCCGGTCGAATGACGGAAGCAGACGCGACGGCTGGACGGCAGTATCGCACCGAGATGACTTTGCTACATCACCCCTCTATCCATAGTCCCGGGAGGACCGCGTTCAGCTGGCCGGGGTGGGCGACCAGTGCAGCGTAACCGGTTGGAAGCGCACCGGCGATCATGCTGGGGGCGTGGGAAATGGCGGTCGGGTCGATATGGTAGGATATGACAAGGTACATTGGTGTTCAAGCCAACGGAAAATGTGCGTGGAGGGCGATTGGGTGTCGTCAATTTTGTCCATGTACGCCAGGCGGTAGGTACTCGTGCCCATTTGCTCTTCTGAGCGCATGCTGTCCTAGGTATCTTCCTCAGTCGCTCTGGGTATGTCCCCAATTTCCTCGAGATCGTATCCCCGGTGGCGCGCGACACAATGATGGCAAACAAACGAGGTTCGAACATCAGGGTCAAAGGGTCTAGTTGTGAATGTGGACAGGGACGTAGTGGCCGTTTCTGGTGGGGTTGATGGCCCAAACAACCCCATCCGTTCCTCTTGTTTTGTCATTGCTTTCTCTCACGTACTGCAACCCATCAACCTTCAATCAATCATGGCTCTCGCTCCTTGTCTGAACCGTTTTGGTCCAATGCAGTGCCGTCGGCCGAACAATTGAGAAGAGCACAGAGTCTCAGCGTAGAGAGAAGAGGAGATGGGAGAGTCTGAGTGCGGGCGAAAAAGGATTCTGATTCGGCGACAGCAGACATTTGTGTAGACAGGTGAACTAGGTTCAAGGAGGAATTAGGCGACTAACCGACAGTCGGTGGTCTGAGAGAAGGAATGCGATGTCGTGTGTCACCGTCCGTCCGTGTTACTAAGTGCGTCCAAGAGGGACTGGAGGGGCCAAAGGCTTGTTGTGGTGTTGGTGCATGATAGAAAAGTCGGGGCGGCATCTGGTGACGGGCTGCCAGGCCATCTTTCTGACAGCTGAATGGTTCCATCAATTTTTTGTCATCGAGCACGAATAGGGATGGCGGGTCGTTCAAAGGGGAATAGCGCTGTAGCCAATTGCAAATCCAAGATGATTATTCTTGTCTCTTCTCGGACGGTGCCGCCAAATCTTGAGAACCCAATCGGATCGTCCAGGGTCTTGGGCTCTAGGTTCGAGAAAGGAACGGACCAAGGGACCGGCCGACTTCCTCCTAACTGACCTGGAGGTAAGAAATCAAAGCGTCGACCAAACATCAACGTCAACGTCAACGGCCACTGGACACGATGTGAGCCAAGCTCCTTGGGTCATGATGGCCAATGTCATTGGAGTGCCTCATCCGTGCCTAGGCCTAGGCCGGTGCTCTACGGTACGTATTCTTTCCACCTACCTGTACTGGATTGTTCCTCAGCCGCCCACAGGTGTTGCTGGCGTCTTACATAATGCGAGCCGCTCGACGGACTTGTCGATGGGCTGCCGGATGGAGCATGGCTTGAATGGGAGAGGTGCCCATCGACTCCGTCTTCCCGTGTATCTTGTTCGAAGCAGCTCATGTACCGCAGGAGGAGACATCGAGATTGGAATGCGCACGGCAATTGCCATGCTAGCGCCCCGTGGCGGTAATGGACGCAGCAATGGCGTCGTCCTCTCGGACATGCCATGACTGCCCTTTTTTTGGAGGGGGGAGGGGGAGGGCCGATACCAATCCTAAAGCAGACAGACTGTGCATCAGGTCGAGCTGTTCTCGCTCTGCGTTTGGCCAAATTGAGAGAGCAGAATGTGAGTCCGGCATGAGGCAACATGATTCGATCTTCGGTGCCGGGTACGGAGCAAGCGTACTTATGCCTTATCTCACGCAAGACACGCCGATAAAGAAGCACAAGCTGTGGGGGCTAGACCAACGCAACCCGACACTCAAAAACGGCCCAGAATGATGCCTAGAATATCGCCATTGCAACGCCTTGTTGCGCAGGTAGAGAGGGTCATTGTGCTTACCTAAGATCTCTCACCTTGTAGTGACAACATGAGATGGAAGGAGGGATAGCTCCGCTCCGCTCCACCCACGAATCTCGCCGGCATTCCTCACATAGGGTACTGCCAGACACCCAACCACCAGTGTACCAATATCAAGATACTGTACTAGGCCCAGGCCCAGATCCAGACCCCACAAAGCCCCTTCGCCACCGGCTTCAAGCTCATTCATGGGGCAGTGCCAGTGCCCCCGGGGAGGCTTCGGACAAGGCAGGGCGAGATGGACCCGTTCAAAGCCACAACGACAGGCTACACTCGGTCAAGGTA
The DNA here is from genome assembly GCA_001625285.1 of Colletotrichum incanum. Taxonomy (NCBI): domain Eukaryota; kingdom Fungi; phylum Ascomycota; class Sordariomycetes; order Glomerellales; family Glomerellaceae; genus Colletotrichum; species Colletotrichum incanum. Next base: position 6,965 of record LFIW01002552.1, on the reverse strand, counting down.
GATAATGCAGACGGACAGATGGACGTACGCTCACGATTCGGCGTTGTCGACAGTCACGGCTGGGCTAGAGCCATCGGACCTTGCCCCTGCCGGACGACGATGCCGCGGTATCAGAAACGAGAAAGAACTACATAAACAAGAGAAGAGACGAAGGCTAGAGCATGCAACGGGTGCTAGCCATGGTCTGTCGCCCACAAGGTGAGGTGGAGGAACAGCGAGCAGCGCCCGGGATTGAGGGAAGGACAGGTAGGGTGGTGGCTATGTTTAGACGCAATGTTTGACATTCCATTCACCTCATCCAAGGTAACCTGGAGAATCACTCGGCGAGAGTCAGCGCCAGGCCAAGTGACGACGGTGAGTTTGCGCTGTCGTTGATGGGACGAGCCATGTCAAATCACGGCAACATTCCGACGGAAGAGCAGGTGTAGAACACGACATTGACGCGTCTGCCGTCCGTTGCTTTGGCGTGGGTGGCGATGGTATCAGGATCCAGGGGGTGGTGTCGGGTATCTTTCTTCACGATATGGTATGGAGGAGGTACTCGTTCGTGATGGCCGTGAGCGGCCTCGAGCACAGGCGCGTTCAGGTTCGGACAGAAGACCTGGAACTGGAAGATGGAACATACAGCACGGTGCAGCAGGGCACGGGAGCGGGGAAACGTCAGCGGCCGAGCGTCGCGCATTCGCACTCGCCGCACCTTCCAGCAACTGCCCTGGCGCCTTCTCTTACGGGACGGGAGAATGCATATCCCAATCCGGGCTAAGGTACGAACGTTTTGCCTTGCCGGGGTCCAACGTCAAATGAACGGCGACAGTGATTACGGACGATACACACGGACGAGACGCAATGTCGGTTTGCCGAGGCAGGAGGGGGATCAAATGCAACCGGGCAGGATCCCTAGAGAAGGGGGGGAAGAAAAAGAAAAGAGGCAAAAATGGAAACACAAATACAATTTGAAATTTCGATGCATATGCAAGGTGGAGGTGCAGACACGGATGCGCATCACTGCCCGCCCAACAACGTTCCCGTACCTTGGGTACCTTGGGTAAGGTGCAGCGGTGCTGCAGAGTCGATTGCCTCTACTGTCTCTACGTACGTCCCTTCACTAGCTGGTAGTTGCGTTCGGTCGGAAGTAGGTTAGAGACAGACATATGCGTGATTACCATGAGAGGCGGAGGGGGAATTGTATGTGCGGCATGCGTTCTTGCTTCTGCTTGCCCCGTCCTTCACCTTCCATCCTGTGTCGTAATCACGCAGCAGCGGTACATGCAGCCGGGGTCAAGTATACGACCCGGCCATGTTGGGGAACAAAGCATCTATCTGCAAGGCAGAGGGAAGAAGTGTTGCTCTCGGCCTCCTTCGTTGTTGTTTCCTGTTCTGTCCATGTTTGGCGAGAATCCCACCTCGGGTTCCCCTGGCATGTTGTTGACGGATGCTGGGAACGGGATGTACGGGGACGGGGGATCTGCAAGCATCTCATTGCGGGTCGGGTTGCGGGTTGCTTGCATGCCGCCTAGCCTCCGAAGTGCTGGCGAAAGATGAGGTAAATTGGGTATCTGGGAGAAGGGTCAATTGAGGAGCCGTGTTGCTGGGCTCCCTCCTCCTCACTTCCTTTCTTTTCTTTTCTTTCCTGTTGCTCTCAACCGCCTTGTCTGATACGCACAGTACACTACGAAACCTTGCTACTTGACGTGGGGTATCCATCTGTATCCAACGCAGGAGGCGAGGCAGAGAGCGACGAGACTGGGTGGATGGATGATTGGGCAATAGGAGATGCCGCAGCTAGCTTTTTTTCTTCCTTTTTCCCTTCTTCTTCGTCGCTATTTGGCCCCCGGCGACAGGGCATCTCCTTTGGCTCCGTTTCGGCTGGGTGGATGCCGTGTAAAAATAAATCGCGGCGTGCCTCCAGGTCATATGCAGATTTACCAACGACCTGGTCCTTACCCGGAGGTGCATGTTGCGGCCACTGGTGGTGCAGTAGCGTCTTCATGCATCGTAGATTGGCCTGATGCCTGGGTGGGGAGAGTGCGTGCCGTGCCTACTGACCCTACAAGCCAACCTGCATAAGGCAGTACAGGCAGGTACTGAAAGGTCGGGTACGGGTAGAAGAAGGTATGTAATGGAGGTTGAGCGGGTCCCGCGGCGAGAACCACCTGCCCAATGTGGCTGGCAATGCGAGATCAAGCGAGGGCTAGGGCTGCTTTCATTGGCCCAACACGCTCACAGCGTCTCGAGCCTGGAAGTGCGATGTGATGGGGCAGATAGTTATTGTCCTGTGCCCTTTCTGGTGGAGGATGTCGACGAGACGCAAATCATTACCAGCGTAAGGCGTCACAGCCGGACTTGGCAACGGAGCCCAGCAGCCAGCCGGCGTTCACTACGTTATGGATGAGGACTGGAAATTGCATTTCAGTTTGCAGTCGTCGTTCTTCCGTTCTACTGCCGCCTTGGTCTGGCTATAGCTGTAGTATACTTGCCGGACTTGTCAGGTTGCGAGGCTACGGCGAGGAGATGCCCAGGTGCAAGCGGATGCGGAACCGAAGACGGAGCCCTGGTGCAGCACTTCCTCATTGACCGACCCGACCGACCCTGGGCGTTTTCCTCAATGGTCGATGGCTGGGAAGTGGTCGAGGAGACGCCAAAGTACATCCCGAGGAGAGCTCTTCATAACCATGCGTTTGTCGGGTCGAGTCCAAGAGGTCGAGGACCGAGTTTCGATCGCCGGGATGTTCCATTCATCGAGGCCATCATCATCATCGTCATTATCATCTTCGCTCTTTCAGCACCTGCCGGCCAGCAAGCGAGCTAACGCAAGAGCCAACCCGAGTTCTGTCGTAACGTGGACGCGGAGGCGCCTACGGATTGCCCTCAAAAGGCGGATGGGTAGCTACTGCATATAGTGCGGTATAGTATCTGTAAGGCGAGAATGCCTGGGCGGGCGGGAAAGGCACGAGACGAGAAGCCATGTGCGGGGGGGCTTCCACACTTTCCTGGCTGCTGGGACCCAACCAAAACTCGAAGCCGAACTGCTGGGCCCACTGGACAGGAACCAACGGCGGAAGGCACTTAGTTGAGTTCCTCTCTCCAGGAAGGACATGGCAAGGGAGTGGAAAGCATCGCGCGAAGCACCTTGCAAAGTACCACCCCTCAGGTCCCGGTTCGTTTACGAAGGAAGGGGCTCCGTCAGAGCCTGCCGCAGCCGCCCGCCCAGCAACACGCGGTCACCTGGCATCTGCCATACCTCCAGGCGTTGTAACCTGCCGCCAAAGATGCCGTCACTTTTCTTTCCCGGACAGCCGGCTACATCTCTTCCCGGACCTGGTCGCGGTCCAAATTCTTTGGTGCCAGACCAATACTGGCCGCTCCCAACGGCCGAATCTCATCCTTCTTCGTCTTGACCGAAGACTAACAAATATCCCGGCCTGTTGCGAAAGACGGATCAGGTTATCCGTTACACGGCAAACCACTAATCCGTCCTCTGCCGCCGCAGTCAGCAAGGCGTTACGCCGTGATAGCGTCATTCTCGAGCCCTGTCTCTTTCTCATCGTCGATGTAGCAAGGCAGACCACCCACCAGAGCCGGAACGAGAGGCTGTGCCTTGGCCTGCCCTTGTCCTCCTCCATTGTCCTTTTCAACGACTCTACCGGGCCCGGTTAAGCCCGCCTTCACCTCCAGCCGCTTCACTACATCTCGGCCTCGATCCAGCGAGACAAGGCACCCATGAACCGTGCGACGTGTCCGCATCCGTACTAGATCTGAACACAGGACCACACTTTCCCGCCGATGGAAACGACCCCAACGACTCCAGCCCATCGTCGTACGCACGTACAGAGGGCTACAATGCGTGCACACTGAGCCTGGCTACGGTCCTTCTCACCTGGGTTGGTCGAGCCACTACTAGACCGTCAGACAGACAACCGCATGCGGCCGACACTCGATGCCTGCAAAACGCTGCGATAGTCTACCAGTTCCCCGCTGTCGCCAACTGTTCAACGGGCTTTCCGGGGTGCCTCGCTGTGCGCAGTCACCCAATATCATCGAGACATCGACGCATGCGGATACTGACGCTTTCAACCCCATCTTTCAACTCGCCCGGCCATCGCCCGGTCTGCCGTAGCTGCCCGCTATCAAATGGGACACAAAGACTCCTCCAGACCACGAGGCTCCCAAGCCTCCAGGCTTTGACCCTTGTCGCTTCCAACGCCGTGCCTTCCTCGATGTAGTCCATCCATTTTTGCCTGGCCTGTTGACTGACCGACTTAGCCAGACCCAAACTCAAAAGTTTGTCAGCCCCGGTTCAAAAACTAACCAGCCGACTGGGACCACGGCTGACATGGGTCATGGGCCGCCAGACGTGGGTGGACCATGGCCATGGGTCGCAGTTCACGAAACAAGCGTCTCTTCGCATTCTCCCTACGGATACGGATATTGACGAGAAAACACATCCGTATCATGGGGTTCCTCATCAGTCACCTTGCATCAAGGGGGCTGCATGTGCGTCGTCCAGGACTTCATTTACTTGGGTGCCCTGTAAAGAAAGCCCTGCATCTCCCGTCGATACGGACAAGACTGACTGAGGGTCAAGGAACCCGATCGCAGATGACGGAGAGCAAAAGCAAAGACGAGCATCAGGAAAGACGTGCCATTGAGAGAAGAAATGGGTTCTGGTCAAGGGTCGACGAACCACTACTGCTGCAGTGTACAGTCTGGGTTGCACGGCACCCCCATGACATTGCTATGCATGCCTACCCTACATATGGCAAGGAATCCAGAGCTCCGTAGTGGACGGGCAAGGGGTAAGATGGCTTTCGCCCGTAACTGTGGAACCCACCTTGTCACCAACACGCGCACACCCCCTTCTGCTCAATAGTTGCCATGCCTCTGGTGATGGATCACGCGCGCACCCCTGTCGCCGGGTAGGGGCTAACATTGCAGTAGATATTTGCCGGCTTTTTTTTGTTTTTGTTTTGGGTCGGACGCCGTGGCTGCCTGTCCGGCCCCCCATTCCCATTCCTTTGGGACCTAAGACCCGGTTTCTGATGTTTAGCTTTGAAGGGGGGGACCCAACGGCCCAAGGGAGGGTCAGGCGTCTACGTTCATCGCCATCATCATTGGCGCAGGTATCGTCGGTGTCATTGACGGCATGTTTTGCTGGTATCTCAGCCTAGACCGACTCAATTCTTGACTCTGTCGGACTGTGCCGTGCTCTCGTACATTATGAGAACAAGCTATGGCCGAGTTTCTAGTCCAGCTAGTTTATCAACATCCCGCCGGGTAGCACAGTTAGTGTGTGGACTCCATGGTTCTGGCCGACCACAGCAAAGAGTGGGATGAATCGCAGGATAATGAATCACTCCAAAAGCGAAGAGACTGTCGTCGTTTTTCACCTCCGACTGTTGCCTCTCAGGCACCTAGAGGGAGCCTCTGAAAGACTGGGACTCGAAGCGTTTTGGGGTGACAGCACATTCGATGGATATGCCCGTACTACCTGCAAAACGATCAACCGGGAACGACCACAGATGAGGGGTCAGGTTACAGAGGGAGCCCGGACAGACATCCAGACGAACAACACTGGGTTAACTGCCGACTGGCTGGTTGCACTGAAAGGGCGAACCAATGTCTGTCTCTGTCGATGCTGGGTGTACCAGTACCTCCCGGGACCGCCATGCCCCAAATGGCATGTCCTCCGCCTCTAAAGCTGGCGGCGTTATGCTGGGTCGGGGCCAGCAGGTTTTCTTTTGAAGGTTTGGTGTGCATGCGTGCTGATGTGGCTTGCTTACCTCTAGTTTAGCTGCGCCCGAGGGTTTGGTACACCGGCGATTAAATTCTCAGGACGGTGACAGCCGCCAGACTAATGAGCTGCGTCAAAGCCGCTTCCCGAAAGCCGTTGGCATCCCACCCAGCCGGGTGGTCATGGACGTTGAACAAGCTGGTGGTGACGGCAGTGGACAAATGGACGGACGGACGACCGACGCTACAAAGTAGCAGACGCCAGTACCATGGCAAGTGCCCTCTCTACCCCCTCCCATTCTGTCCCCCCAACTCTGTACAAACGCCATGCAGTTGCTGATAATTCCCGTCCACGTCGTGGACTTTGACATGATGAGGAGCCGGCTGCCCAACTCGCTTCCGACATGTGCTTGCAGCTACGTATTAGATTCCTTGACTGTGGCCCGACGTCCACGATCTAGCACGGATGGTGGCATGCAAGGAAAGAAGATGAAGACGGAGACGTATGCAGCACGCACATACATCGGTCCACGTTGGGCATGCGTGGGTTTCCTCCAAGCAACCCCCCATTCAATATGTTCAGCTTCAGCTTTCAACTTGGATCGCCTCTCTTCCACCCATGCCAACGACGGCGGCAACGTGGAGTTTGTGGGATTCTGCTACGGCATTTATTTCAATTTGAGTGGCACCGAACCAAAGAAAAACCAAACAAAAAACTCCACCCATGCCGGCCGGGCCCCTCTACTGGCGCCCCTTGTTCAAGAAGCTAGGCCACGAATGGATATGGCAAGCGAGCTTTCTGACGACTCGACGTTTCCTGGTGGTGTTTCTTTGCTCATCTCCCCCCCTTTGATATCTCGTGGTTTCTTTCCTCAGCTGACGCTCCACTAAGGAAGGCAACATCTAGCAAGCATTCTCCTCCCTTTTTTACAAATGATCTCCGTCCAGGGCCTCGGGGGAAACTCCAGCAAAAAGAGGGCTACCAACCCTTCGGGTCCATGAAACAAGACAAGACGTCCTACCATAGATGCACCAATTCCCGTCTCCCGCCTCCCCACTCCTCACCTGCAACTGCACCTGCGTCTGCGTCTGCTGCATCTGGACCTACCTACTATGGTGTCAGGCCAAAGTTTTTTACCCCTGTCGGGTACCTTGGGTCCACATCAATGGTCAGACCATACTAATCTGGGCTTAGGCAACATTTAGGTACTTTTCTTCCCAACTGCTGATTTTTC